>JANRMT010062834.1:30702231-30866738 GCA_026402145.1 Polypterus bichir lapradei | reverse complement strand
CAGGGCCATGTAGGTTTGGATTTTTTTTTCTCCCTAAATAATAAAAAACATCATTTAAAAACTGCATTTTGTGTTTACTTGTGTTATATTTGACTAATGGTTAAATGTGTTTGATGATCAGAAACATTTTGTGTGACAAACATGCAAAAGAATAAGAAATCAGGAAGGGGGCAAATAGTTTTTCACACCACTGTATTTTTTCTTAAAGAAGTTACAAGCATTAAGTAACATTAAACAAAAAACAAAACTTACAAAATTAAAAAAAGGAGTGATATTTTTATCAAAAGAAAATATATTAAGTTCAGTTAGTATATGTGAAATTGGAAACTTTAACACATTATACTACAATTTGCATTTAGTTGGAGTTTTACTGACTTTGACTCCAGTAACCAAATAATTGCTTCCAACTCTGAAACTCTGACTCCACAGCCCTGGACAGTACTCCATAATTATACCCAGAAGATAACAAAGGCATTACTGTTTCTCATGTTTCCATTTGGAACAATCATTACAAAATATAACATTAGTTTTCACTCATATCCAGATGACACCCAGTTAGTCCTTTCTTTATGACCAAATGACATTTCTCCTGATGCTTTGAGCTAAATGAATAGAGGGACTGGAACTACTTGTCTCTAAGTATAGATAAGACAGAAAGGTTAGTTATTGGATGGAATGATGCTGATCACAACAATATTCTGTCATCATTTAATTCAGTTGGAATCACCATTAGTTTTACTGAATCAGCGTGCAATCTAGGCATTATATTTAACATCAGTATACTCTTTAATGCACACATTACAAAACTTTCCAAAACATGCTTTCTCCATCATAAAAATTTTTGGAAAAATAAGATATGCAGAATACTGTATGTGTTAATTTCTTGCAGGATTGACTTCTTCAATGCATTATTCACTGGTTGTTCAAATCGTTCTTTACACAGCTTTCAGTTAATTCAAAATGCTGCTGTGAGAATTATTACAAGAATCAGAACCCCAGTGCTAAAGTTCTTACACTGGCTCCCAGTTAAGTTTAGGGTAGATTTCAAAATCTTCCTTTTAACATATTGCAATGGCATCGGACAAGTTACATCAGTCACGGATGAGTCACCAAATGAATGAGCTGGCATTACATCATCAATAGCAGGAGCACCTATAAAAACGGCACAGTCACACATGCTTTTTCCAGCTAGTCCTTTTAAGGAGAGCGAGCCACCTCAAAGAGCCATGTAAAGAACAAATATAAAGTTTTAAATGGCCAAGGCTTTGCTTACTTATCTGAACTTATCATTACTTCCAAATCAAACTGCACATTACGATGTCAAGATACAAGCCTGTTTATGATTCCAAGGTTTAATAAAATAACGATGCTAGTCGAGCTTTTAGTAACAGTGCACTGAAGCTGTGGAATGAGTCTCAGCTTTTAAAGATAGGCTGAAGTCTCACTACTATAGACTAGCATGGTCTAATTAGAGTAGCTAATTAGCTGTGCATACTGCACCACTGTCTGTTAGTTATTTATACATAAATATACATAATACAATATTTATAAACCATTATTAACCCTACTCTGTTCTCTTTCACGTCTCAGTATCCTGATGTGTCACTTGGTGCTGCTGCTGTACTGCCAAGTTGTTCTCCTGCCTACTCTTACTACAGTACATCTAACTTTGGCTCTGACTCTCATTCTTACAAATTTTGTCTCCTCCATTGTCAACTGGCCATAGTTCTACAATTAATTAATGGATAAATATTGTTGTTTTCCATTTACATTAATCAGTTTCAATTTTTTGTGTGTGTTTTAACAAATCTGTATCTATATATGTGCTAATTCTGCCTTTAGTGATTTGTATAATCTATTTATTTTGCCTTTAGAGCTGTTGCAGTGCTCTGTGCATGCACTTGGTGAGGAACACTGTGCAAAGACAAATTATATTGTATTTTTGAGGTGGCAATGATAGTTTGGCCATCTAGCTCTGAATGATGATGGCTTATGTTCTGTTTTGTGTATTGTATGTGTAAAGGGGCATCTGTTCGAATTGTTCTTCTCAAGATTTATTCCATTTTTTCCTGTATGTTTTTGGAAGATTTATGTTGTTTTCATATAAAAGTCAAGGCTGGGGGTTGTCAATTAAACAGAGCCTCTTAAAGCTCATTGAGGTATTATTTGTGTGATTTTGGGATATACAAAAATAAATTGTGGTTGCTGTTGTCATTTAGCTCTAACATCAGTTTAACATTCTTATCGAGTCCACCAGGCAACAGAAGAAATCATTAACAGTCACTACAGCTTTACATCCAGCTGACATCAACTAGTCCTGCATGGTGTTCTCATATACTATGCTGCTGTTTCTCTTTCTAATCTTGCCTTTCAGTGTTCAGGCGTTTTCTTCAACTTGGAGTATTCTGCAGTGCTTTTTTTACATGTCTTTATTCAGCGTCATCATTGATCGCGTGAATATAATCAATTTTTTGCTGGAGTGCAAATTTGAAAGGTCTTTTCCTTGAATTTCACCAAAACCGCTTTCACCTGGAAGCAAGCTTCCTTTAATTGTACCTGCTGTACAAACATAAACCATTTTCTATCATTCAGATTCTACACACCTAAGTAACAAAGTATTGGTGGGGTCTTCTGGGAACAAAATTATACAAATGTATTGAGATCCAATAGATCTACTATTGCCAAATCTAACAATACTGTGAGGACTGTAGGGGAACTACAGTCATATTATGCTACTGAGATACATAAGTAGTATCTCAGAAAGGAGGCCAGATGTACCCAATGCCCCATTAAACTTTAATGCAAACAATTCAAGGTGAATTAAATTAAAGAAGGAAGCTCTCTAATTGTCCAGTAAGAAGACTGAGGAAACTTCCAAAAGATAACAAGAAGTATTTTGGCTGCCAGAGTATAGAGACAGAATAATTTATGCTGTTGAGAATTAAAAGGTGGCATGGTGGAGCAGTGGTAGCGCTGCTGCCTCACAGTAATGAGACCTGGGTTCGCTTCCCAGGTCCTCCCTGCATGGAGTTTGCATGTTCTCCCTGTGACTGCATGGGTTTCCTCCCACAGTCCAAAGACATGCCAGTTAGGTGCATTGGCAATCCTAAATTGTCCCTAGTGTGTGCTTGGTGTGTGGGTGTGTGTGTGTGTGTGTGTGTGTGTGCGCGCGCCCTGTGGTGTGGGCTGGTGCAATGCTCGGGGTTTGTTTTCTGCCTTGCACCATGGGGCTGGGTTTGGCTCCAGCAGACCCCCGTGACCCTGTAGTTAGGATATAGCGGGTTGGATAAAGGATGGCTAGAATTAAAAGGTAGCACATACGGTATACGAAAATGGAGGATTCAGGTAATAAAGAGACAGAAAGAAAAGACGAGATTAAGTATAACAAGTAAGACAAAAAGAAAAAAATAGGAGGGCAGTGCCAGAATAAATGGAGGAAAGTACCAGGTATATACTGTGAGAATTATATTTTTTAAATTTTCAGATGCCTTCTATACCATCCAACCATTCCTGTTAAGGGGAAAACACAGAGATATGCAGGTAGATGAGCCTATGGTGTCCTGGATAATTGACTTTTTGTCAGGCGGTACACAGTTTGTGAGACTCAAGGACTGTGCCTCTGACATGGATGTGAGCAAACCTGGAGCACCAAAAGGAGCAGTCTTGCTTCATTTTCTCTTTAGTCTTTACAGCTCAGACTATAAATATAACACCAGGTCATGTCACTTGCGGAAATTTTCAGATGATTCTGCACTGATAAAGGGGGATGAGACAGAGTATAGGAGTCAGATGGAAAACTTTGTTTCTTGCTGCAGAAATAATTGTCTGCACCTTAACATCAGCAAAACCAAGGAATTGGTTATTGACTTTCACCACACCAAAGTGCCTCTAGGTCTGGTCACTCTTCAAGGAGTGAATATAGAAGTGGTCCACTCCTATGCTGTGTCCACAATAATGAAAGCTGGACTGTTCTTGGAACACAGAGGAACTATATATAATAGGGGTCCCCAAACTACCACCAACAAGCTGAACACAGCCCTAGTCTGTCACTTTATTGGCCCTTTAAATAATAACCGCAATAGGTTTAGTCCAGCCCGCTAAACATTACATTTCTAAACATAGGCCTATGTAAATAGAAGTGAATACAATTTGGGCACGTGGAGTGTGGAAGAAAAATTAGACTTCGGGGTCAGATGTCTGAAACCTGTTCAGGCATATCAAGAAACCAGACAAATGGTCAAGTGAAGAACAAAATGTATTAAAAGATGACTAAGAGATGACTAAGAAGTCAGCAGATGTCCAGTAAACAACAAGAATGCACAGTTGTTCTATGCATAGAAATTTCAAGAGTGGTGGCTCAACTCAAAGGTATAAGAAGAACCAGAATATAATATAATAGACTTTTATTTTATATAAATCGTTTGGGTGTAACCCAACAAACCAACCAGAGTAAAATGCACGCATTGGTTTACACTGTATTTAAATTCAATAGTTTATAAAATGAACCTCTGTTCTTTGTTCTTCTGACCAATCTGACCATACTGTAACAGACTGCTTTTGAAGAATGCTCCCTCTAAGGCATTTTGCAGAGGAGTAATTAAAAGATACAATGAACAGCTTTTCTCCTGCCTGATTACTTATTTGTCCTGTTAAGGATCTTTCCTTCTTTAATAAGATGTTAAATTTCTACCATAGGAGCCACCATAGAAACATTAAAAAATGCCCATATAACCTCCTATGATTGTTTCACCCTAACTCATTAAGTGAATCTTGTACTTGCTGCGTTAAACAATGTCAAAGAAAAGAAAAAATCAATTCAGAGTGCAGGATATTTAATCAAAATTGGACCAATGACTATTTTTGGTTCAGTGCAAGGGCAAAAGTTGACTTTAAAGAGTACAACTTGCGTTGGCACTATGAATACGATTTCCTGACGGGTCAAGTGAGGTCAGAAAAAACATCTCAATATTAAAAAATGGGCTGACGATTCAGCAGAAAGCATTCTTAAAACAAAAACAGATAAATATTTCCATCAGTTCATGCCAGTTTTCAAGTATAGCTACCAGAAGCATACCATTAAGCGGCAGAGAGTTTGTGAAAGAATGTCTGGTTTCTGTTGCTAAAGAGTTGCGTCCAGAGAAGTCAGACATATTCAGTGTGGCAAGTCTTTTCACACCAATAACTAACTGCATGAAGTGTGGAAGAAATGGATGACAATTTGCTTATGCATTTGTAAAAGAAATCTAAAGACATGCTATTTTTCGCTGGCACGTAATGAAAGCAATGATGTTCGCGATATGGCACTGCTTTTGATTCACATTCAGAGAACTAATGAGCAATTTGAAATCACAGAACAGCTTGCTGCATTGCAGAGCATCTATGACATGACACTAGGAGAGACAGGTTATCCAGGTCTCTGTGCGTTGCTGAGTTCACCAGTGCTTGCTTTCTTTCTCAGGATGTACCAAACTGTAGATTTTGTCACCCGTAATATTGTAACAATTTCTCGGATGGGTTTTTTTCTGTTTTCTCAGCTTAAGGATGGCTCCTTTCACCTGCTTGGAGAGCTCCTTTGACCGCATGTTGTCTGTTCATAGCAAAATCTTCCACATGCAAGAACCACACCACAGATCAACTCCAGGCCTTTTATCTGCTTAATTGATAATGACATAACGACGGACTTGCACACACCTGCCCATGAAATAGCCTTTGAGTCAATTGTCCAATTACTTTTGAGCCCCTGAAATGAAGGGATTGTGTTAAAAAATGCTTTAGTTGCCTCACATTTTTATGCAATCGTTTTGTTCAACCCACTGAATTAAAGTTGAAAGTCTGCACTTCAACTGCATCCGAGTTGTTTAATTTAAAATTCATTGTGGTAATGTACAGAACCAAAATTAGAAAAAAGTTGTCTCTGTCCAAATATTTATGGACCTAACTGTATGTATACAGTACAGGCCAAAAGTTTGGACACACTTCCTCATTCAATGTGTTTTCTTTATTTTCATGACCATTTTACAGCACTCCATTACTCTCCTTCTTGGTCAAATAGCCCTTACACAGCCTGGAGGTGTGTTTGGGGTCATTGTCCTGTTGAAACATAAATGATCGTCCAACTAACCTGACTTCTGCACAACACAACTGCTGGTCCCAACCCCATTGATAAAGCAAGAAATTCCACTAAATAACCCTGATAAGGCACACCTGTGAAGTGAAAACCATTTCAGGTGACTACCTGTTGAAGCTCATCGAGAGAATGCCAAGAGTGTGCAAAGCAGTAATCAGAGCAAAGGGTGGCTATTTTGAAGAAACTAGAATATAAAACATGTTTTCAGTTTTTTCACCTTTTTTTGTTAAGTACATAACTCCACATGTGTTCATTCATAGTTTTGATGCCTTTAGTCATGAAAATAAAGAAAACACATTGAATGAGGAGGTGTGTCCAAACTTTTAGCCTGTACTGTATGTATATACTGTATATATATAATTTCAAAGACCTTGATTTATTTCATTAAAAACAGTTTGTCTCTTGAATGTACCTAGAGTTATGGAATTACGCCAAAATATGTTGCATTACACCCCCACTCTGGCCCCTCATAGTTTGAAGGACAGTAAGCTAGCCCCTTGATTAAAAAGTTCCAGGACCCCTGATATATAGGAAAGGACAGAGCAAGCTCTTATTCCTTAAGAGACTGTGCTACTTTAATGTGAATAGTGACACCCCTTCACATCTTCTGTAAGTGCGATTTTCCACTCTGTGGTGTGCGGGGCTGGTAACATTGGTTTAAGAGAGGCTCACCAAATCAACAGGCTAATTAAAAGGGCAAGCTCAGTTATAGGACGACCCTCTGGAGGTAGTAGTGTAGGGGAGAATTAAAGCAAAATTGAGTGCCACTATGAACAATGCAGCACATCCCCTCTCTGACAAATTACCACTGAGTACTCTCACCAAATACATAAGAATGTCCAGAAACGCTACATACCAACAGCAATATGTCTGCATAATGCCTCACTGGGACTGTGACTGCCAAGAACATCATTTTCTATGGCAAATTAATATATGGCATAATTGTGAAAAAATTATTTTGACTTGAAGAATATCAAAATTAACCTTTAGCCTTGTAGCCATATAAGATTTCGTAAGTCATGAGTAGTTATAAAATGTGGTGGGTAGTACCAGATGGAGCATTAGTAAAAAAAGCCATCATTGAAAAATAAAGATATCATAGAAGAGTAATCATAACCTGTAACAGGTGTTATAAGCTAGAAATTTTGGATGGTGAGCAGTTTGAGAAATAAATTAAGAAACGGGGAAAGCAGTCTGAGAGATCAATTACAAAGTACAAAAGAGAGAGGGAAGTTCTGCACAGTTTTTCTACTGATGGAGAAGAGATGTGAGATATTAGAATGGTCATAAAGACTGCAGAGGGAAAAAAGTGTAAAATCTGAATTAATTTTACATAGCCTATACCTAATCACACTCTGTTCATGACATGCCATAAGAAAGACCAAATCATTCAATCAAAAGCTTTCTGTGTATCATGAGAGAGGACAGCAGCAGGACAAAGAGATGAAGCAGAATCAACAATGCATAGGGGTCTGAATATATTATCAGAAGCCAAGCACAAGTGTTTAAAACTAGCCTGGTTGACATAATTTACCAATGATTTTTGAAAGGGGCAGGTTAATAGCTAATACTGTTGCATCTGTGTTCATAACAGAGAGAGAGAGGCAGGCTATATCTTTGACAAAAAGCAGCGTTGTTGCCATACTTTAAAAGCATAGATATTACTGCCCATTAATTCTCGAAATAACAAGGCCAGATAAGGTGGCTTCTTTGATCATAAAAGAAAGTAAGTTGAGAGAGGCCATCCAGTGCTGGAGCCTAAACAACAGCCATAAAATCCAGTAATACAAAACATATTATTAGGAGACGGTAAAACTGCTAAAGCTCAGTTTTTTAATGAATAGGACTGTGGCCTTCTTGAGCTGTTCCTACAATGTCCTTCAAAAGTGATATTTTGAATCCAACAAGTCTCCTTTATCATGACCTGGCCGTTCAAGAATAACAGACATTTTATAAGAGGACATAGAATCAATGAATCTGAAAGAACTGTATATGTACACCAAATGCATCCATAAACTTTTAGGGGCCAAGTCTAGAAAAACTCAGGAATCATGTTGGCCATATTTTTGTGTAAAAGGAGATCAGGTTACCCTTCTCATTACTGTCTTTTAGCCCTTAATTGTCTCTACTGACCCTAAGCTCCTGATCAACAAGCTTTGGTTTTAAGAATGCAACCTCACTGTGAAGCACATTCATTTCTAAGTTGTGGCAGGATGCAGAGGGCTACAAAGCCCAAACATATTAATTTAATTTTGCCTGTCATTCAGCATGCATGTCTATAAGGATAGTTGTATTCAGCACAGGGCAGAAAATGTTTTTAAATTCAAGGGCATTTTGCCACATACACAAAATATAATTTGACCTTATCTAAAAAGTGAAACAGACTTATTTATTCACCTAAATAACAGAAAACTTACACATTGAGCAGTGTATATGTTCAATATCCTTTCTTTTTTATTAAATAAATGCCAAAACATGAACAATAAGCAAATATATTACTCCAATCAAAGAAAAACATGTTTCATATAAGTAGGTGATAATTAGAAGTATCTCAGACCAAGGACTAAATCAAAGATACACTCTAAGAGTCGACTGTCAGTGTAATTCCACATTGCAGTTAATACATTTAGTATGAAAAATGTAATCATTCTAATACACTGTTCTAGGATTTGTGTTTCAATCCCTGATTTCAGCCAGTGATCCTTGATCATCCCTTGTCCACAAAAATAGTAAAATAGCAGACTGAACAGCACTGATGCAACAGAAGAGAAACACTGAAATTATGTGATTTCACTTATCAATATAAATTCCTTACCAATTCCTGATTATGAGTTTGATTCCTTACCAGTTCTTTTTTTAATTTTTGATTAAACCTAAACTTTATAGCATAACAAAATAACAAGGTTTCAATGAAGACATTTTGCTACCAGTTCCAAATGAAAATGAATACAAAATATAAGCTCTACATATAAAGTTTTTTAAAGTTTTACCACTCTAAATTGGCCTTGTTCATTTGTTTTTTACAAACTGGCTAAGATCTACCTGGCTTAAGATATGTTGAACAGTACGATTTTCAAACATATGTGCCTAATGAGTAAAAAGTGCACTACACTAGCATTTCCCTTTCTTTCTGCTGCAGACTGATGCACTGCTGATGTACTGCGGTATGCGTGAAAACAAAAGTGTTTTTGCATTAGTGTTCTGTTTGGATAAGACAAATATCCATAAAATAATCACAATCATAGGACAACTATAATGTGCACTGCATGGTATCAAAAATGACTATAAAAATTACACCGATGGGAGCATCTACTCCATGTAGTCATGCCAAAAAAGGTTCAGAAAAGCATAAGACTGGGAAAATTCCTTTCTTTCTGCAAATGTATGTTAATCAATTAACAATTCAACTCACATGGGATTTACTTCCACTGTCAAATATTAGTAATATTAAGGCATATATCATTTTAACTTGTTATTTTACACAGTAGAAGGTAAAAAGATGCCTTAATCTTTAAAGGTGTACGATATGCACAGTTACTAAAAAGTAAGTCACTAACATGAGAGATTCTGACGGAAATAAAATCACAGAGATGTCCTGGATTTCTCTTCTCTAACCTGCATTTTAGCTTTCTCTTCTTTAACAGTTAGCAGCATTAAAGGCTGCCACTACTTTTTGTTGTGTCTAACAAGACTAAAGATATTAGACGGACATAAATTAACACAGTGTATCAGGAGGTGTTTAATCATATCAGATGTGCTACCACGTTCATGTGTTATTAAGTTTAGCATATCCTACATCTAACATGTCTTTCACAGTTTTTTATTAAAATATAGCCACACTTTAGATCCCTGCTGTTTATACTTAAAGGTGCTCTCAGTGCTTACTGTATGTAATCAGCACACTAATGCAAAGGAGGAAGGAAAAAGCACAACATAAGACTGCATCTGAGCATCGATGCCTAATATTAATAATTATTAATACTATGGGGCTCCATCCCCTGCTCGCTTCGCTCGCCCACCCCCGGGTTTGGTTAACCGGATATACAATTTAAAGAGATTGTTATTTTCATTTCATTCATTTTTTTCTCTTGATATTTGCCAGTAATAAAGCTGTAGAGAATGAGTTATTCCCCCTCCCCCAGGGTGTGCTACACGCCAGCCACTTTACGTCTCTTCCTCTCGTGTTGTGAAGAGGGGGACTGAAAGCACGCTAAGAAGATGCAGTCGGTTTTAAACGGTGATACAATGGGAAACAAATACATTTTTTTTACCTTCTCTATGCCCGATCAGCTGGCTTACTGCTGCTGCTTGTGCCATGCTGCGTGATCTGCATGTCGTGCAGTGTATCAAACATTTAAAAGCCTGTACAGCAGCTGTCCTTTTGTCTCACTGCCTTGTCTCGTGGGACGTTAAAGTGTCTTAGAGAAAATCACATCTCGACCCAAGATTTTTTTTTATTATAATAGAGAGATATTACTGGTACTATCACAATAACACTGCCTGTAGCTTTATGGTCATTTCTTTGCCCCTGCCCTTGGTTTTTAAGGAGCAAAAGGGTATACAGTAATCCCTCCTCGATCGCGGGGGTTGCATACCAGAACCCCTCGCGATAGATGAAAATCCACGAAGTAGAAACCATATGTTTGTATGGTTATTTTTACATATTTTAAGCCCTTATAAACTCTCGCACACTGTTAACATTATTAGCGCCCTCTAGACATGAAATAACACCTTTAGTCAAAAGTTTAAACTGTGCTCCATGACAAGACAGAGATGACAGTTCTTTCTCACAATTAAAAGAATGCAAACATATCTTCCTCTTCAAATAATGCGTGTCAGGAGCAGAGAATGTCAGAAAGAGAGAGAGCGAGAGAAAAGCAAACAATCAAAAAATCAATACGTGCTTTTGGGCTTTTAATTATGCCGAAGCACCGCGATAAAGCGGCATTTTTTAGAGGAGCGTCCGTATCCTCTAGGCAAACAGCCTCTGTGCAAACAGCCCCCCTGCTCACACCCCCTCCGTCAGGCGCATAGAGAGTGAGAGAGACAGAGAAAAGCAAACAATCAAGCATCGCACGGGAAGCATATCGTATATCATTGAGGAGTTTTATTTAATACGTAATACATGCTCTGATTGGGTAGCTTCTAAGTCATCTGCCAATAGCGTCCCTTGTATGAAATTAACTGGGCAAACAAACTGAGGAAGCATGTACCATAAATTAAAAGACCCATTGTCCGCAGAAATCCGCGAACCAGCGAAAAATCCGTGATATATATTTAGATATGCTTACATTTAAAATCCGTGATGGAGTGAAGCCGCGAAAGTCGAAGCGCGATATAGCGAGGGATCACTGTAATTGAGGGACATGTTCTTTTAACCTCACCCTCCCTTTCCATAATTATTTCTGACAATGTCTTAACATTGTGATATGTAAAAGAAAGTTTGTCACTGATTCCTAGTAGGAGTCAATTTTGTCACGGGACACTATTTTGGATGATGCAGCTAATCTCTATAGAATTAAAAGGGGTGGAGTGGGTTCTCTGCCCAGATGAGACAGTAAGTAGCAATTTCTTCATAAGGTTGTGTTGTGTCAGAACACAAAGCAATGAATTTAGTCAATCCAACCACCTATGTAAACTCTACTAAATCTCCTTGCAAGTAAACTTAAGACAAGAATTTCAAATTTAGACTTTTCTTAGCATTGTAGTAAAACAGCTCTCCTTTTATAAAGTGAAAAAAAAGTGTAAAGTGAAGAACTGCAAAGATAATTACACATTCAGCCTTATTGCTGAACCTTATTTGTGTGAGCCAGGTTATAACAATAAGAAGCTAAACACATCAAAGAAAAAGAGAAAAAAATAAAGCAACTAACAGATAACTATTTATAGCCTGTTGCTGTAGTAAGGAAACAGTTAACTGGTAATTTGTAGGGCACATGTGGAAAACACCTATTGAGGATGAACAAACACCCTTACTGCAGAGAGTGAGACATTCTATTACTGCTGCTAAAAAATGTAGGTATATCCTGTGTCAGGCCTCCTTTGTCATGCAAGGCCACAATCTATGTTACTGATGGTAACAATTTTGTTCCAGAAAAACCAAAGAACAGTTTTTATTAGAGTAGAAAGTACAGTTTATTGACCTTGTTAGCTGTAGTAGGACATTGCTTAGTACTTACAGTATATCACACAGCTCATATCTAAGTACTGCAAGACAAAGATTCAAAATATTGGGGTTACTGAAAGGGGGCAGATGGAAAATGTCAACATCCCATTCTTTCATTTTATTTTCACATTCCTGTTATGCACATTTCCGGACTATTCTATGTCAAAAGCAATGTCATATCAGGACATGTGTTTCACTTCCACTGTAAAATATGAGTAATACGCAGGCATATATCACTTCTAATTGGTACCACAGCCCTCTTTACATTAGCTACTGTGTTTACATGAAAACTCCACCAATGCCAGTTGCTGTCAATAGAAAATGCATATCCTTCACTTAGAAAAGATACCGCTAAGAATCTATCATAACATTTTTTTCCAAATTTGCTGTCATACAACACTGAAATTTGGAAGACATATTTTCTGAAACCGTAACCTTTTCTGGTTTGAAGTTGATGGTAACTTTTAATACTTTTGTTACATTTACCCTGGGTGAGTCACTGCTCACAAATATAAATTATAGGAGGAGGCACATCTTTAATTTTTTTTAAACAATACATATTTTTAACCTGGGCAACACGGTGGTGCTGCTGCCTCGCATTTAGGAGACCCAGGTTCACTTCCCGGGTCCTCCCTGCGTGGAGTTTGCATGTTCTCCCCGTGTCTGCGTGGGTTTCCTCCGGGTCCTCTGGTTTCCTCCCACAGTCCAAAGACATGCAGGTTAGGTACACTGGCAATTCTAAATTGTCCCTAGTGTGTGCTTGGTGTGTGTGTGTGTATGTGTGCGTGTGTGTGTGCGCGCCCTGTGGTGGGCTGGCACCCTGCCTGGAGTTTGTTTCCTGCCTTGCGCCCTGTGTTGGGATTGGCTCCAGCAGACCCCCGTGACCCTGTAGTTAGGATATAGCAGGTTGGATAATGGGTGGATGGATATTTTTAACCTCCTTAACATTAACCCCAAGCATCACTCAGGCTCAGATTACTATGCAAAAATAGTTAACCCCCAGTAACAAACCTGTTTGTAACCCGTTTTGATGACATATACAGTGTTTAGCCCAAATATATTTGAAAAAGTATTTTGCTTCCATTGTGTGGATGGAATAACATCAAACTGCAAAAAATATTTCTATGGAAATCATCAATATTCATGAGCAGGGTTTAAAATGGCGTGTAACTGAGAAGCTATAAAGCAGTTTTAGAACAAATTGAAACTGAACCATTAGTTGAATCAAGAGAAAATGATGACAATATGAACTGGTTATCAGACATCAACACAGATATCGACAGAACAGTGACAGACAACTGTAGTGCAAGTAGCTGTGTCGCAAAAATGCAAAATGATTGTGATCAAGTAGAAGGACAAGAAAGACGTTAGCCACCTTAGCATTGCTCACAAAGCAGCAACTGTGATTGTTCATATTAGGGGAAATGTGGAAGTCATTAGGCCTTGTGTTGTGGCAGCATATGACAACACAACAGACGGTGTCGATTGTGTGGTTCAGGCGCTGACTTTTTACCCTCTCATGTGCAAGCAACAGAGAAAATATTATAAGTATGCAAAGAAATATGCTTTACTGTATCAATTATAACATTGGATGTGTGGTGGTGACTGCTTCAAAACATCTCACATGAAGAAAGTGTATCAAATCTGCATCATTTCAATAGTTGACATTAGACATACGCTTCCTACTATAATTATGTCCATGCTTTAAGATTTACATATTTCTGTTACATATTAATACTTTTGGTTTGTTTTGCTGGGTGTAAACATAACGCTAAGTGTGGTAAAGGCTAATGTTTGCTATGACTGCAAAAAAATATCTTCAACTTCAGAAATACCAAACGTAATATTTATTCAAGGGAAAGGAAGTTACATTCTGCGAATGCCAGCCAGGAGGTAAAGAATCTAAAATAAAGGGTCAGGACAAGGTGAGCCAAAACCTGTATAAAAAATCGGAAGTGGTCTCCCTAGACTTTCTCGTATACTCAGATATGGGGATGGATATTTGTGGAGTAAACCACAAGACAATGATTATATTTTTATATTACTAGGTGGCTCAGCCCCCTGCTCGCTTCGCTCGCCCACCCCCAGGTTTGGTTTACCGGATATACAATTTAAAGAGATTTTTACATACATATACACTTTCACTTTAAAACTTTTATTTCCGGCCCCGGGCATAGTTATATCTCTTTCTCAAAGGACATATAACGCTGCTTGCGTTGTGAAGGGGGTGAACAAACGCTAAGGAGAAGCAATCAGATCATCTGCTGTCTTTCGGCTGCTGGCAAGCTGCCTGTTCTGCTTGTCTCACTGCCCGATCATTTCAAAGCCTGTACAGCAGCTGTCCTTTTGCCACTTTGTGTCTCTGCCACTCGCGTTGTGGGGGGGGTTAGGGTGGCTGAACGCATGCTAAGGAGAAGCAGTCGGATCATCTGCTGGCTTTCTTCTGCTGGCGAGCTGCGTGTTTTGCTTGACGCATGTCGTTGTTTTAAGAGCTGGGAGCAAGTTAAAGTGTCTCTCACAGGACTTCAAATTGTCTTCCGAAAAGGTCACTTGCTTCCCTGTCTCCCGTCCCAACATTTTTTTTATGATAGAGAGATGTACATTAAAGAACCATCAACAACAAATCAAATCAAATTAATAATATATTGAACAGTTATAATAAAAGTAAAGCTGAATAAATCGGACTCTGCATCTGCATGAATAAAAGGTAAACTATCACTTCCAGTTAACAGAAATAGCCCAAAATTTGATAGAAATCTACGTTTTGTACCTAATACTTGTATGCAAAATTTGGTTGATCTAAGTGAAAGCGTACTCAAGTTCTCATGTTTATATACACATACCATTTTTGGAATTATGTCTCTGTGTGTGTGTGTGTATTTTCAGACTCAGGGAGGTCTAAAACGTCGAGATTCATCAAAATCTTGAAATTTAATTTTTGGAGGATTCCAATGCTTTCCTTACACTTCATATACGAGATTCATCAAAATCTCCACATCGAATATTTGGATGATTACAAAACTTTCCCTATACTTTGTATACAAGAAAGTAAAAAGAGTGTCAGCCACTAGGCTTAACCAGTGAGCATCCCCTGGAAGTTATTTCTCTCAGCCCACTAACAGGAAGACATAATCATGAGGAAGCAGTGCGAAGCCAGAAGTGATTCCACCAATCACAGGGTGGTAACACAAGTGTGTGCTTCCTAAAAGCCTTGGGACCTACCTGTCTCTTTAAGGGAAGAAAAGGAAAACTGACACACAAAGACCTGAAACTTCCAGAAGGAGCAATAAAACGTTAAAACGTTCTAGGAGATAAGATCCAGTAATTATTTTGTGAAAAATACATGCCTTATTTTAAATAAAGATTTTTCTTTTGTACATTTTCCATCAGGTGAGGGCGACGCATGGGATGCCCCTGATCACAAAAGAAAACACAAACAGATGCTTGGGTGAGCTGCCTAACTTTAATGAGTTCAGCCAGAAAGAGGGGCAGTTCAGGGCATAGAAATGAAGTAAGTGCTCCACAATCAAAAATCTGCTCACTGTAAAGGCTTGTAGTCAAAGAATTCTTGACACAAGATCTGCTTTCTTTCATGATCAGACTTTGTTTTTGATTTTTTAGAATTTTTCCTTGACCTCAAAAATTATTTAGACTTTGGTTTAGGGTTTTTAAATGTCAAGGACTCTTCTGGTCATTTGTTTTGTGGGTGTGCACTTTTTTAGCAATGTTTATAATAAACTAGCAAAATACCCGCGCTTCGCAGCGGCTAAGTACTGCCTTAAAATTTTTATTAAGAAGAAAATTTAACCTTTTTAAAAACTGAGGGAAAATATGCCAATAATTATTTGTTAAGGATCTCTTTGTATACCATGTTGTCAGTTCGGCCCTCCGGTTGTAACATGACCAAGCTGTGCGCTGAGCTTACTCTTGAGCATGTAACTTACAGTTGGCCATGTGAACAGTAATCTTGTCTCAAATCTCACAGCTTGGATTGCTGCTGTCATAATCGGTTTGAGTTTCATGGTTTGTTTCAATTACGATAGTATTTGCAGGATTTGTTGTGTTGAAGTGACATTTGGCATCTGTCAAGCATTGTAAGCACACAACCGGTTTCATCAATAAAATCACATCCAGCTTTTGAGAGTTTAAACACTCATAAACATCAAAGTGTCCACTACTGAAATTGTCACCTGTGAATCTAAGATGTTTAAGAGGCATTGGCGGTTGTCGAAAGGTGTAAAATATTTGCCCATTTCGGTACACTTGAAAGCGACAACCGAACAATTCAGCGGCAGCCATCAACTCACATGCAGAACCTTAGGTGAAGGGCTTAAGCATTTCACTCTTATAGTGCTCCTGTGTAGTCTAATTATCTCCTGTACCGTCATCAGTCCACACCTTGAACCTGTCCCAGTCATTCAATACATAAGACACAATGTTCCTCCGGATATCAAGAGTGAGCCTGATATGGCCGTGCAATATGTAAAAAAGAGAATGGAAAAGGTAGGTGCCATCTCCGGGTATGGAAACCACTCAGTAAGTGACAGTTCTTTGATCGATAGTGATCACCTCGATAGACATGGTAATGGGGGTTGGAATGATAAAGGAAATGGGTACCTGAGCAATGTAAAGTAAGTCTAAAATACCTATACAATAACTATAATTGTAATAAACAAACAATAAAACAGCGGAGAAGCCGTGGATTAAACAAAAAGGCTGTAGTTATCAGTAGGGAGACGTGAATCCCGTGGCGAAGCAAGGAAGGGAATGTAGAGACCGGAGCGACGGACGGTCTTATATAGGCAGGCAGCCAACAACGTGGGAGGCGTTGGGATGGGGGACCCAACGCCACCTCACACAGTGACTGAGCTGCAGGCTATGGACGTATATATGTACGTAAGTAGGATTCAGTTAGCGTTGGGAACCCATGTACCAAATTTCTTGAAGATGGGCCCATAAGTAACAAAGACTGTTGAAAAGTTCAATATGGTGGCCGACAGTGGCATCATACCACCGAAATAAGTACGTACATTGGTTTCGGTTAGTGCAGGGAAGCCGCCTATAAAATTTCGAGAAGATCGGGCCATAAATAAGAAAGTTCAACATGGCGGACGTTGTTGACCATTATGACCATTACGCGTAGAATTTCAAAATGAAACCTGCTTAACTTTTGTAAGTAAGCTGTAAGGAATGAGCCTGCCAAATTTCAGCCTTCTACCTACACGGGAAGTTGGAGAATTAGTGACGTTGGAAAGTTCAATATGGCGGCCAACAGTGGTGTCATACCAACGAAATAAGTACGTACATCGGTTTCCGTTAAAAGTTTAATATGGCGGCCGACAGTGGCATCATACCACCGAAATAAGTACCAAATTTCAGCCTTCTACCTACACGGGAAGTTGGAGAATTAGTGACGTTGGAAAGTTCAATATGGCGGCTGACAGTGGCGTCATACCACCGAAATAAGTATGTATATTGGTTTCGGTTAGCGCAGGGAAGCCGCCTACCAAATTTCGTGAAGATGGGGCCATGAATAAGAAAGTTCAATATGGCGGACGTCGTTGACCGTTATGACCATTACGCGTAGAATTTCGAAATGAAACCTGTTTAACTTTTGTAAGTAAGCTGTAAGGAATGGGCCTGCCAAATTTCAGCCTTCTACCTACACGGGAAGTTGGAGAATTTGTGACGTTTGGAAAATTCAATATGGCGGCCGACAGTGGCGTCATACCACCGAAATAAGTACATACATCGGTTTTGGTTAGCGCAGGGAAGCCACCTACCAAATTTCGTGAAGACGGGGTCATTCTTCTACCTACACGGGAAGTTGGAAAATTGGTGACGTTGGAAAATTCAATATGGCGGCCGACAGTGGCGTCATACCATCGAAATAAGTAAGTACATCGGTTTCGGTTAGCGCAGGGAAGCCGCCTACCAAATTTCGTGAAGATGGGGCCATAAATAAGAAAGTTCAACATGGCGGACGTTGTCGACCGTTATGACCGTTACGTGTAGAATTTCGAAATGAAACCTGCTTAACTTTTGTAAGTAAGCTGTAAGGAATGAGTCTGCCAAATTTCAGCCTTCTACCTACACGGCAAGTTGGAGAATTAGTGATGAGTCAGTCAGTCAGTGAGTGAGTGAGTGAGTGAGTGAGTGAGTGAGTGAGTGAGGGCTTTGCCTTTTATTAGTATAGATTTCATTTTCTCACACTGCCATTTTGAGGGTTTTTTAAAAGGGGTATCTATGCTGTTGTAGGCAACAACAACACGAAGTGTGAGGTGCATAGCATGTCTGGTTCAAAGATATAAAGGTCATGTCATGCACTTCCAAGATCTTGATAAGACTTAACTCAAACCTAGAAACTATTATTTCTCTGTTGTTTTCAAATACTGAATTTTTTCTGTACTTTTTAACTATGGTTTAACATTTTGGTCCTAGTTAAGTGTGAATTTATTGGTTTTCAAATTTTAGCCCTCTTTTCTTGATGATAGCTTTTTCTACAAGTATTGATGCTAAGCTTTTTGACTTCTCTGTTACCACTCTCTGCTTGTTACTTTGGTTACAAGTCATCTCTCGGTTCCTTTTAAATTAAATTCTGTGGCTGAATTGTGCAGTCAGAACACTTTCATAATTTATTTTTCTAGCATGGAGGAACATAAATATCGAAAAATAAAAATACACTTTCCTCCATTATCACAAAAAATAAGGTGTATAGAGTCTTATCAAAACATCCCTTAATTTATATTCAGCAGTGTCTGCATTATAACCAAACCTATAATTTGCTTTTTCAGTTTTATTCTCACCATTGCTTTGAGGATAACAATGTTTCTTCATTGCAACTCCTGAAATCTACTTCAAAGGTTGCTTTCTGTACATCATATTTTTCCCATCTTGTACATATAATGTATGTTCCTTTTGCCTGCAAATAGCACTTTGAACTTCTCAATATTAAATTAAATCTTCCAAATGTTTACCAAGTTGTGAAAGATTATCCTGATCTTTTTGAGCTGCTTTTCCTGGTGCCTCAGTATTTGCTCTTTCACCAGGTTAGGCATCTTTTGCAAGTTCCACGTTTTTACTTGCGACATCGAACAATACGTCATTAATATAATTGACCATGGATAAACCTAAAAGCAAAGATCCAGGAGGGATCTTGTACTATAATTTCTGGTCATGTAATTCAATGTATTTTCGTTTCAATTTTTCACCATTAATAACTTCTAACTTCATATAATGAGACATAGTTTTCTGTATTCTTCATTTAAAATGTTGAGAGTTTTGTAAATCATAGATCATTTGTACATTTTCTTATTTCATTCCAACGATGTTTCCACAGTTTTGTATACTTAATTACATTGGTATTAGTATTAATCACAATATCATTTTGTTTTACTTATTATTTTGGGGTTCCTGTTGTCAAGATGCAACACCCAGTTGCTGGGAAGTATGGTCTTGGATATCGCGCTTTGGGACTTCACCAACATGATGCTTTATAATTCGATGCCACAATTGTAGACTTACCTGAGATTGCAGATAAACTAAAGAGTGCTGTGTGTGTCATTAACTGGTCTTTAAAATTTTACAGATCCCTGTTTGATTTTTAGCATTGGCAAACAACTGAGTTCTGGCATTTAGATTTATGATTTATCCCGCAGTCCATTTAAATTCCACCAGCAGAACAATTATTAACCTTTAGATCTGAAGCATATCAAAAGCTTTTTAAAAAGGTTAAGTAAATTACGTTGTATGTGTGGCTTTTGCCTACTAATTTAAGTGTCGTTTCAAAAACGTCTAAGATTGTTTTGGCAGGATTTTCTTCTCATAAATTAACATATTTATTCTACATAATGCATTTATGTTAAACATTTTTTCTGCTCAAATTCAAAATTTTTTTTTTTTTTATAAATTTTAGGGAAATCTAGCGTTTATGATGATTTTTATAATGAAGCCTTTCTGGTAAGAGTACTATCCATCCATCCATCCATTTATCTGACAATCCATGTTGTTTCTTTTTTTTTCATTTGAAAATGTAACCAATGTGTTATTTACTTTGTAACTTTATGACATACACTGTATATCAATTCAAAAGACCAGAAACCCAAGATGGGTCCTTGAAGGGCCTCATTTTTACCTAATTTGTAAAAAGTTATTGGTGCCATAACTCATTCACCTTTCTTTGTCTTTTCACTGCTCCCATAAGGGGTCACCACAGCAGATCATATTCAAGTCCTCTTCATCTTGCTCTGTTACACCCATCACCTGCATGTCCTCTCTTGTCACATCCATAAACCTTCTCTTAGGCCTTCCTCTTTTCCTCTTGCCTGGTGGCTCCATCCCTAGAATCCTTCTCCCAATATACCCAGCATCTCTCCTCTGCACATGTCCAATCCAACACAATCTCGTCTCTCTGGCTTTGTCTCCAAACCGCCCAATCAGAGTTGATTCTCTTTATGTACTCGTTCCTAATCATGTCCATCCTTGTCACACCCAATTCAAATCTTAATATCTATAACTCTGCCATCTCCAGCTCTGTCTCCTGTCTTTTTGTCATTGCCACCATCTCCAACCCATATAACATAGCTGGGCTCACTACCACCTTGTAAACCTTCCCTTTCACTCTTGCTGGTACCCGTCTGTCAAAAATCACTCCCGACTCTCTTCTCAACCCACTCAACCCTGCCTGCATTCTCTTCTTCACCTCTCTTCCACATTCTCCATTACTCTGTACTGTTGAAACCGAAGTATTTAAAGTCATCCACCTTAACCAACTGTACTCCCGGAATCCTCACTACTCCTTTGACCTCCCTCTCGTTCACACACATGTATTCTGTCTTGGTCCTGCTGACATTCATTCCACTCGTCTCTAAAGCATATCTCCACCTCTCGAGGGTATCCTCAACCTGCTCCCTACTCTTGTTACAGATCAAAATGTCAATCGCAAACATCATAGTCCACATGATCTCCTGTTTAATCTCCTCTGACAACCTGTCTGTAACCATTGCAAATAAGAAAGGGCTCAGAGCCGATCCTTGATGTAATCCCACCTCAATCTGAAATGCATCCGTCACTTCTACCGCAGACCTCATCTCGTACATATCCTGTACCACTCTTACATACAGACATTCTCCGCCACTTCCAACTTCCCCGTACAATACCACAACTCCTCTCTAGGCACACTATTATATGCTTTCTCTAGGTCCACAAAGACACAATGCAACACCTTTTGAATTTCTCCATTATATCTCCATCAACACCCTCAGAGTAAACATTGCATCTGTAGTTGTCTTTCCCAGCATGAAACCATACTGCTGCTCACTAATCATCGCCTCCCTTCTTAACCTAGCTTTCACTACTCTTTCCCATAACTTTATGCTGTGGCTGATCAATTTTATCCCTCTGCAGTTCTGCACATTACCCTTACTGTATTCTTAAAAATCAGTACCAGTACACTTATTCTCCAGGCATCCTCTCACTTCCCAAGATTGCATTAAACAATGTGGTTAAAAACTCCCCTGCCATTTCTCCTAAACACCTCCTTGCTTCCACAGGTATGTCATATGAATCAACAGCCTTCCCATTCTTCATCCTCTTCATAGCTGTCCTTACTTCCTCCTTGCTAATCTGTTGCACTTCCTGGTTCACTATCTCCATATCATCCAACCTTCTCTCACTATCATTCTCTTCATTCATTAACCTCTCAAAATACTCTTTCCATCTGCTCAACACATTCTCCTCGCTTGTTCCATCAATATCCTTTATCACCTTAGTCTGATGCTCATCTCTCCCAATTCCTTTTCTCCCTCCTTAATGTCCAACCTCTAATACAACTCATCATAAGCCTTATATTTAGCCTTCACCACCTCTTTCTTCACCTTACGCCTTATCTCTTTGTATTCCTATCCCACCTCTTCCTCGCCAACCTCTTCCTGTGTAGACTCTCCTGTACTTTCCCATTCCACCACCAGGTTTCTTTGTCCTCCTTCCTCTGCCCAGATGTCATACCAAGTACCTTTCTAGCTGTTTTACTTACCACTTCTGCTGTTGTTGTCCAGATGTCTGGTTTTCTATAATTAAGCCAAATGTGTATCTGAACACTCTTTCGCTGTCTATTATACCTTATGGAAATTATTATATATATACATCTACAGTAGCCAAATCTGTAACTTTTATTGCTGCATAGGGATGTAAAGATATCAGAAATTTTGGTGTTGATACAAATACCATTGAAATTTCATGACAGTTGATCCCTATTCATTACCACTGCAAAAACAGAAATTTCATTTAAAATGATTTTTATTAAAGTATTTCCATTATTCAAGTGAACGATTTTGTGCCATTTATATGTATTACAATCTATACTAATAAAAGGCAAAGCTCTCACTGACTGACTGACTGACTGACTGACTGATCACTAATTCTCCAACTTCCCGTGTAGGTAGAAGGCTGAAATTTGGCAGGCTCATTCCTTACAGCTTCCTTACAAAGGTTAAGCAGGTTTCATTTCAAAATTCTACACGTAATGGTCATAACTGGAAGCTATTTTTCTGTATATACTGTAATGGAGTTGAGCTCGAAAGCCGTGGGGGGGCGGAGTTTCGTGTGACATCATCACGCCTCCCACGTAATTACATGAACTGACTGTCAACGCAATACATAGAAAACCAGGAAGAGCTCCAAAACGCGCTGAAGAAAACATGCATTATATAATTGAGAAGGCAGCGAAACAATAAGAAGCGAGCAACTGACATATTCATAAGTACAGCTACTGCGGAAACAAAGCACGGCGTGAACCGTAAGTTTATATTAAGTTTATAGACACACTCCCGCTGCCGTTTGACATGCCTACGGTGAATGACGCTATTCGCGAGATACAAGTTTACTGAGAAGACACGAGGTATAAACGAGACTTTGGATCACTTTCTAACGGAGTTAAAATTGCTGTAGCAAGAAACTGAACAACACGTTAATGTTTTACTTTTAATAACTTATAGACTACATTTTATTTTTTTCCCTTGTAAACCTATAAAGTTTAAATTAAGTTCATAGACAGGCTGCCACTGGTGTTTGTCATGCCCACGGCTAATGCGGGATACAAGTTTAATGAGAGGACGCAGGGTATAAACGACAGTTTTGATCACTTTGTAACTAAGTTCAAATTGATGGTGAGAGGCTGTGTTTATGCAAATTCTGAGAGACTGTGTTTGTGGGGGGATTGACAGTTAAGGCGGGTGGAGGAGTGACGTCATCTTCTCCCCTCCCATTCACCTCATTTCACTCTGAGCTGAGCACCGCGGCTAACACTGTCTTCCGAAGCAACTTCGTCACACTGCCACCAAATACTCACAGAAAAATCCACAAGTTAATACACACGCTGTCTCTAGAGTTTCTCCACACTCAATGTATTCCTTGCGTCACCGTTATACCCTCTGATCTCCCATTTCAATTGAAATGCCTCAAATTTCCAGTAAGGCTCTGCTTCGCGATGACAATTAATAATGTCTCAGGGACACACCCTACAAAAGGTTGTCATTGATTTGAGGCAAGATTGCTTTCCTCCTGGACAAAACTATACATTGCATTCTCAAAAGTTATATATATATTAGGGCGAAGCACGTGCCGCGTACTGTTTGCATTATTTCGCAACCAAGGTATGCACGTCGAATCTTGAAGCAGATGGATTACAGCAGGAGACCACACTAGGTGCCGCTCCTGTCAGGTAAGAACAGGCAAGTCAGGAAAAAATTCACACTGGTTGACCAAAACTGGACAACAGAAGATTGCCTGGTCTGATGAGTCTTGACTTCTGCTGTGATATTCGTATGATAGGATCACAATTTGGCATCAACAACATGAAAGCATTGATCCGCCCTGTCTTATATCAACGGATCAGGCTGGTGGTGGTGGTGTAATGGTGTGGGGGATATTTTTTTGGTACACTTTGGGCCCACTTAGTACCAACTGAGCTTTGCTTAAATGCCACAGCCTACCTGAATATTGTTGCTGACCATGTCCATCCCTTTATGACCCCTGTGTACTCATCTTCTGATGGCTACTTCCAGCAGGATAACACGCCATGTCACAAAGCTCAAATAATCTCTGTTTCTTGGACATGACGATAAGTTCACTGTACTCAAATGGCCTCCACAGACATTAGATCTCAATCGAATAGAGCACCTTTGGGATGTGGTGGAACAAGAGATTTGCATCATGAATGTGCAGCTGAAAAATCTGAACCAACTGGGTGATGCTATGTCAATATGGGCCAAAATCCGATAGGAGCTATACCATGAAGAATTACAACAGTTCTAAAGCCAAAAGTGAGTCAAACCCAGTACTAGCAAGGTGTACCTCATAAAGTGGCTAGTGAGTGTATCTGTAATGTTGAAATAGTGAATCTGAAATATTTACATTTACGCAAACTCTTTAAAGCAGGTTTTGTAACAATGTGCATTTAAAATTTGGTTTCTCGAAGAATCATTCTTTTAGGTTCATAATATTAGCTATTGTAAGATTTATGTTTGCATCATTCCCTGGTTAAAAATGTTATGCATTAGTCAAATTGATTAAAATTACAAGTGTCACAAACCCCTGGTGCTTTACTTGTCCAAATCTTCACTACTTCCTTTTTTATATTTGTCCAAACTTTACAATTTACAGTGTGAAAAGTAACTTGCCAGTTTTAAACAAACACATCATTTAAGGACTCCTGTAAAGCAGTGTTTGTTGTGCTTTTTTCAAGGTTTCTTATATGAGTGATCAGACTTCGTTATTGCCTATGCCTGTGTACTTATAAAGAATTAGACAATTTACTGAATTGGTGTTATTTGTACTCAATGGTAATTGAGAGACTTTCTCAAAAACCTTACACTAATGATTAGGGACTTACAACAGTGTGAAAAACTTGAAATAACCTCACTGGTTTTCTCAAAATTATTCACACTCACAGTTGTGCTTTAGGATCTGTGTATCATCTCCGAACAGTTGATTCTATACGGTCCTCATTATATTAACAGAGACAAGGACATACCACAGAAGCAAAAGACATAAAAAGTACTGAAAATAAGGAAAAGTATGGTTTAAGAGACATTTCCACTCCAACCTTCTCCTAAAAGACAAACAAGACAGCAGTGTGCCCTAACATTATTCATTTTACAATATTATAGGAGATACACTGGAATGAGTACATCGTCAGTAAGCCCCTTCAGTTACTAGAGAGAGCAGTGTCTTCACAGTCTTTGGGAAGCGCAGAATTATTTAAATAAACTGTTCATTTAAATAATTTATCAAGATGTTACAAATTTTTTAGTTTAATATTTGAATGTTCTTTAACAGATTTATTCTAAGATTGCAGCCAAATTTACCTTAAAATTGGAGACTTCTGTATTGTGATTGGCTTTGTGAACAATGCGGGAGAATAGAGGAGACAGAAAATGAAAACAAGAGCTTTTTTTGAATGCTGCAATAATGAACTGCCAAGAGGATTTTCTACTTGTATCTGTCTTCTATGCCTCTAACCAGCATTAAACTACACAAACCCTTCACAATATAGTATAACATGGCCCATAAACAGTCAAAGAAGGTTCTCATGCACACAACAGTAACATAATTTGTGTTAAATTAATACTTTAAGGACAACTATGACATATATGTATTTCGGAGTTATTTTAACACCGTGAGAGTTAATTTGATGCTAGCAATTATTATGTGAGTTTCCAAATACAGTCTGATTAGTCTTATTGACAACAAACATATTGGGATTAAATCCCCCATTGATGAGGCTGACAGCAGGTTCATTGTAAGGAATGGTGTCAGAAAGTTGCCAAGAGGTACAGAAGATGTCTCAGAGTTTTGTATTAGTCAAGTGATATCCTATGGTATTCTGTGAAAATATTTGATGTAACTTCTTTAGCCCATTCATTTTTTTCTTAGTATCAACCTGATTTGCACTCAGATGTGATTTTTTGCATACTGAATTTTTTATACTTCTTCCTAGGCTGACATTTCTAATGCTCTCGTTATTTCATTTGCTTTGCTTCATAATCGGTCCTTGTTTTAAACTGCTACTTTCATTAAAGGTTTAGGTAATCACGCCTGTTAAAGGAAAGGTTTTGGTTGGTTGACGTTTGTTTCAGTGAAATTTTCTTCTTACTCACTGGTTTTCCCAACAGCTTGCAAGAAATGTACACAAGAGCATGGTGAGTAACTAGTGAGAAGAGTAGAAGTAATACTAATACATTTTACTCAGCACCCCAATCACCAATGTACAATTCAAATATATGACTATGTGCTTTTTATTAAGTTTGTCACATTTTAGCTGCTATACTAATTACAACATTAGTTTTGCAACCAAAATCAAATGAACACAAATTTACTGTTTGCAGATTCTTTTTCAGCACTGTTTCAGCAGTCCTGCTAATTGCACATCTCTGAAGTTATACATTTCTATTAATGCACAGGTTGTAGGGATATGTGCCTTGTGATACAAAGAATTAAACACTAAATAAATTGTATTCTCCAATTAACAAACTGTGCCACGCATGAGTGCTTTCACTCACTACTGTTACGGTTTTGGAATTTTGATATCCACCTTGGTACTAAAGTATTGGTTCTTTTGACATCTCCATAGGGTACAACAATTGTCAGTTTATAATGGTACATAATTGTTAAGTGCCAATCTCCAAGACGTCACCCAACTCTCAAAACTCACACTTAAACTTTTTTTTTTTTTTTTTTTGTAAAGGGGCACACGGACACATTTTTTTTTTTTTTTATCAAAACAGTGTTTAAAAGAAGTAATCCCTTTACCCAATTTTAGAACCGCTACAGTTCAAGCCACACACACAGAACAGAAATTAACAAATAACAATGCCATACAAAACATTGTTTTGAAGGAAAATACTGTCTAAACTTATATGCTTTTCACATATAAGAAGAAGTTAGTGAGAACAAATTAAAAATTTTAAAAATTACTTTACAGGCAAGATTGCAAGTCTACGGACTTCAATTGGACTATACTCAAAGAACCACTGAAGCAAAGGGAGAACATGAAATGGCAAAAATGGCATCCCAGAGGAGAAATTAAAACATTTCAGCTTGTGCTTTCCCACATGAAAGCAAAGCTTTAAGACCACTGAACCACTCACACAAAATGCATGTCTTCCAGATGTACTTCTATGCCAACAAGCGGAGTAGTGATTAGAATAGCAATGATAAAATGGACGTGACAAAAAGGAACTCCTAGTACCAGCAAGCGTGCAGATCCCAGCGTCTTAAAGTAAGTCTTATTTGTGGCATTATTAAAATGTAGGCTGCTCACAGAGGTTAAGAGCACTGCAAGCATTAAAACGGAATTACTGATGCTAAGCTCTTTCCTGTAGCTTTGGCACTGCTGTCAGGCACAGTTTGCAACAACTGGAAACGTAAAAATGATGTGTACATAAGAGTGGCATGGTGCTGTAATGATTTGCATTACTGACAACCTGAACTGGTCCTGGGTTTACAATCCCAAACCTGTTTGTTTTCTGTGTAGGTTTTCCTCCAATTTTTCTTCCTGCATTCCCAAAGATGTACAAGGATAAGTGGTGACTCTACATCATTCCCAATGTAAGTGAGACAGGCATTTGCATATATGTTCTGTAATGGATTTAAATTTTCTTCATACCCGTTTCCCACTTTTCTGCTAGTACTCCCAGTATGGCCTCATGTTCTCCTCAACCCAGAACTGGATTAAGTAGATGTATTGTAAATTACTCAGATGTTTAGGTCCCTTATATAAAATGGCACAGTATTTGCATATAACCTATCCACATACTCCCATATACTTTAAATCATGTCTAGATTACTTATAATAGCACTAGCACTTCCACATATTTCAGCTTCTTTCTGCTTTATTGTGCAAATGCTTGATTCATTCTTACCTACGTTATGGCCCACTTTGGTAAGAAACATGCCACTTTTCAAAAGACCAAAGATTTTCATTTTCTCTTCAAGAAATAGCACTTTACGCTTAAGGCCCATTTATACTCAGGCACAGACAGCTGAAAACATGGTCATGCACAGAGGATGTGCACCCTGGACTGTTTATAGTTGAAGCAGAATGGTGGAGGCAGATTCCCCAGGCTTTTCCCCAAAGTTTGTAATTTGTCTATAAATATAAATCTCTTAGCTTTTTCTATTTCTGCCTACAGGCTCTGGACGATGTCTCGCTGTGAATTTGTGAACATTGGGCTATCACTCTGTTCTTTTAATATTGAATTATGTAAGTACAGTTGGCGACACTTCACACAACTGTTCCTCCAAGTAGCACACATTTTCTTGTCTAGCACAGGTGCAGTCGACGTGGCCAGGCATACACAGGGCTGCACAGTTCTGCTGATGACACCTTTGTGTGGCATCAAATCTCAATCCAGACCCTTTCCATGAGTAGCTCCTAGCTCGTAGAACATGCTGCCCACCTCCATTCGCAACTCTGATTCCCTAAATGTATTTAAGAAGCATTTGAAGACTCTATTCTTCTTCTTTCGGCTGCTCCCTTGTTTGGTAGATTTTTGTCTAAAAGAGTTGTTAAGATTTTTGTAACCAAGCAACTGTGACTAGTTTGAATTCTACTCTGAGCCCTTCACTTGTGATGATCAATTCTGTCACTGTCATTTTTCCAAACGATCCCCCAGACTGGTTTACTCAATTATGTTGACCTCTTTTGTATGTCGCTTTGGATAAAGACATCTGCTAAGCAAATGGATTAAAAGGTATATCCCCACTTAAATACAGAGATTCTGTAATGAGGGTTGTAGAGTTGTTTTCTCTCAAATATCCAAACAGAGAATCACGACTGGTTTGCTGCCCTGTGCCCTTTGCTGCAATAATTATTCCCATTCCCTTCCCATTAATAATATATATATATATATATATATATATATATATATATTATATAGTGCTCAGAGAAGACCTCACCAACACAGGTCCCTGTTTAATTCAAAGATTTATTAGCACAAATACCTTATAAAACTGGCAAAAGTAACATAAACACAAGTACAATTCTTTTCTTCTCTCTTTTTCTTCCTCCTTTCACTCCTCTGGGCGAGTTTAGTCCTTTTCCACTGGCTTCCAACTTGCCTGGGTGAGATTGAGCGGCTTCTTTTATTTTATCTATGACCCAGGAGTACATCTGGTGCTAGGGCACACTCCACTGGAAGCACTTTTGGGTTGAACGGAAGTGCCTGAAAGTGGGGCAGCTGCCCCTAGCGCCCCCCTATGGAACCCAACAGGACTGCCCTATAAGACTTCAGATCCCAGAATACCCTGCTGGTATCCATGTGGAAAACCTAACGAAGGGATGTCGCCATCTAGCATATTCAGGGAGAAAATATTCACCAATGCTCATCTCCCTCGGTCCTTCCATTGCACTGGCCTCCCGGATGGGTAAGGATCCCCGTTCAGTCCTGGACAGCATGCCTGCCTATGTGTGCCATCCTTTGCATATATATTCTTACTTAATTAAACTGACCTTATCATTGCAATAACTTTGTTCATAAGAATTACTTACAAATGTTTTTAAATCACTTCACTTTTTTTTTGTGTCTGGTGCCTCCTGACTTACCAGTACACGAAAACCTAATGACATATGGTACACCATTTGACTCTTCTTGATGTCTAGTTATGCAAGATGTCAGGCTTTCTGCAGTTCCCCAACCCTCATTTTGTGACCCTCTAGACAATATTTTGTGCAAGAGATGGCACCCTTATGATAAAACGTAAACCAATTGGTTTCTTCAGCAAAAATGATCCAAAGGACTTGAAGTTGTGCATGCCCTCTCGTGGCTTGTGAAGGATCAAAGTTACTCCTTTCACAAAATGTCAAAAAAATGGGGACTGGTGATATAGCCATGTCAAGTGTTGTTTTATACTATTTCAAGGTTGTTAATCACAAATATATGTTTTGTATTTGATTCTTTACCGCTGGTCCTATAGCCCTTTAAAAAGCAATTTCCAGAAGGTTAATGATGGCAAATTTCAAACAATGAGCATATGGGGTTTCATTTCAGACCATCTCAAGGTCAATGATTACAAATGTAATTTTTTTTTATCATCTATGCACCACTATTAGATGGTGAAAAATTACATTATTTTAATTACAATCGAGACTATTCAGAATTTTAAATATTTAAATTGATGCACACACTTTAATATTCCAAATATTAGATGGCAAGTGTTCTCGTTTATTATGTACCTCTACTTCACAAAGTAAATCACTGAATTTCTTATAAACAGGGTGGCTTATGCTGATTTAGATTTTTTGTTTTTATCTTCCTATCTTTATTTGTGAAAGTGTAAATTCGAGTCACCTAATGTGCCAAAGGGCTGACGTCCTGATTTGCGCCCAGTACTGCTGGGATAGGCTTTGACTCCCTTAACTATTATCCGAAACTAATAGAAAATAAAGGGGCAGATTGCTTTCCGTGTCCCCAATACGCACTGAGGTTTAGATTCCAGTGTTTGCTCTGTGGACATTTTTTTGTGTGTCTTAAGTCACCGAATTTCTCTCTCCAGGACGACCTTCCATTTGAATGAGGTGAGATGCAGCCGGAGGCGCCAATCCGCTAGACAGATAAGCGCACATTTAACTGCCGATTTATTTTCGCACATACCTATCAACACGTTTCCACACATAACCATTTAAAATCCCCGAAAGGTACAAGAACACAAATTGAACTGATACGCAGGATTTAACAAATGTCAAAAATGTGCGACTGACGCCGTGGCATCTGCCTTTACGTGAAATGATGAGATCTTAGTAATACATTCATTAGTATTTAAACCATGGGTTATAGTACAAATTAGAATTAACGTTACCTTGTATAAAAATTCTTCTGCACTCTCACAACCATCACGGCGACTAAAGTTGCATGCACACCGTGCATTAATAAGTACTTTGACCCACTGTCTAGCCAAAAGCAAGCCGCTTAAACACCAGTAACGGTGTTGTAACGTTACCACTAATTTTCCTTTTCGTCTACCGGAGAGCGAGACTTTTGAAGATTTTTTTTATATTATTATTAAGCAGCCCACCCCCGTACACACTCTCGTGTCCGTTTCGCTCTCAATCCTCAATCAATTTATCTCGACTCAAACTTTGCCCCTCTTCTTCCACTTTCACCGCCCCCTACCCCGTTCTCATTTTGTTCCAAGCGACTCGAGTCAACTAAATAACTTGTGACGCTGCGCAGGGAGGCCCTGAACTGAATGGAAGCCTTTCGAGCTCGGCGCACGCTGGCAAGTTCAAAACAAACGCACGCGCACACTGGACAGCCACCGCTTTCTCCGCTCGCGCCAAGACTCTTCCCAGCAGCTGCAGCAGGAGTAGGACGTTAAGGCTGCGCTGACCGAGAGAGCGTTCTACTCTCCGAGAGAGCTTCAATCGTCCTCATTTAATTGTGCTTCTAGAATACTACTGACTTAAATGACGTATTCAAGTTGTACACACTTACCGACGGCGAGGAAGATCAAGCACGAGGATAGTTTGTTCACGAGAAGGCGGCGAGTAAGCTGCATGTTCGGAGCCGGTGATGTGACCAAATTCAGCAGGCTTTCTGTTCAGGATGTTTTCAGGAACCCGCCGATACAGGCGGTCTGCTGACAGAGCGACAAAAGCGACGCTCCGGCGCACTCTGGTGGCTGCGCGGCTCTTGCAGTTTCTCGGTGCCCCTCCTTGCCAGCTCTTTTCTAATCCGATGACAGAGGTACGGTCGAGTTCTTCAGTCATTTTACTCTAAAAGAGCAAACCATCAAACCTCGCGTTAAAAGGTAAAAGTCATCAAAGAGCTACATGATAAAAAAAAAATAACTGCTAAGAGATAGAATAAGGATGAAAGCCTCAATCCGTTTTCTAGTTGTTCTACTACAAACCCAGAACGGGATGAAGCCCCGCTTCCAAATGTGGGCACAGTACAACTGCACAATTCGAATGGAGCAGAAATTCGGAATTTTATGATGTAACCTTTATACAGATTTAACTGAGATTTGCCTAATATGTAAAAGTACATTAGTGTATTTTTTGCAACATCCAGGAACAGGTCCAACATCATTGTGAAATTTAACCAAACACAAATCAGAACTTTAACATATTGGTGCCAGGAAAACTGCCCCTCCCTCTCACTGTGGCCAAGACTGAAGAGATAATAGTAGACTTCAGGAAGCAAAGAGGCATACGCTTCCCTATACCACCAATGAGACTTCTGTGAAAAGGGTGAGCAGTTTTAAGTTCCTCAGTGTACATATCACAGAAGAACTTACATAGACTGTTCACCAAGGCCATCTTAGCGCATGGGTACGCTGGGCAGTTGCCCTGGGGTCCCATGCTAATCTACAGTATGTATGTTGTGACTTGCTGAGTGGTTGTGTAGGTAGGAGCCCCAGTGGACTGCTTTGCCCAGAGCCCTATAATGTTGTTAAGACGTCTCTGCTGTTCACACCATTAAAACAGTAAAGAAGATGCAACACCACCTTTTTTACCTTAAGTGGCTGAACAGATTTAGCACGAGCCTGCACAACCTCAGATCATTTTATTGTACACCTGTACCACTGAAAGCATCCTAACTGGTTGCATCACTGCCTGCCAATAACCACAAAGACTTGCAGAGAGTGGTGGGTTGTGCCCAATAAATCAGTAGGGGTGACACTCCTAATCTTCAAGACATACATGTTAGGTGGTGTCTAAGGAAACATCAATGACCTCAGTGATCCTAGTCATGTACTGTTCACATTAACTTCAGGCAGACAATACCATAGCATCAGGTCCCAGATCAGCAGCTTCTGAAAAAGCTTCTTCCATCAAGCTGCTACCTCTGCATAACGTCTGGTACTAACCCCTATGAACACTCCTCCCCTCGCCCACGTTCAAGCTACTGTTCCTTCATCCTTATATTCCTTTTCACCACAACTATTTTGTGTTATCAGTAAGCATTGTACAGTTTAAGAACTTCCAGTATGCATTTATATATGTGATGAGTTTATTTTGTACAAAGTGTGACTGATGATATGTAAATGTATGTTTTATGTGTATACTAGCCGACCCACGGCGTAGCATACGCCTCATAATTATTCATTGATGGGTGAACACTTCCTGAAAGACACAGTTGTCCAAATGGGGTGGGTTTGAGGATACGACTGTGAGTGAATGAAAAGATGGAACTCTGGAGAGAGCAACATACAATTGTCCGTGACTGAAAACTGGTTTTGGCAGATACAGGCATATCTTTTTGAAAGTTTGGTCCTGTGCCTTATTAATTGTCATTGCAAAGGCTAATCTAACAGGAAATTGTCTGCGTGTAAAAGTAAAAGGCAAATTTGAATCTGATGGGGTCAGGGAAATCCGGGGACTAAGGATAGTTTGCGAGGTAGGAGCTGCGATAGTTTTACACTCCAGTACATTGCTGTGAATGCTGGTAACAGTCAGTCTAGTGCCATTACAGAGACCTCTTGCTGGCATGTGGTTTCTGAGAAGCATGACGACTGAACCAATTTTAATTTTGAGTTTATGCGGAGGCATGCCAGTGGGAGTAAGACTGTTAAGAAATTCTTCGGGGAATGAAAGTTGATCTGCAGGATGATGGAGTCAACGCTGGTGAAAGTTACTTCGTCGATAGGGATAAGTTTCAGTACTTGTTCATTAAGGTGTAGCGAGTCTTCGTTGGTGACGCTTAATATACCTCGCGTACTGAGTTATTCCGGAGTGACAGTTGAGAAGTCGATGTGGCCATATAGTTGTTGAACGGGATCAGAATTAAAAGGACAAGAATGTGAAGGTAATGGTACAGCTGTTCCGTTTTTCCCGTCTCCAACATCGAGGAGCCATTTTGCGAAATGTTGTTCGTGAGGAAGAGCTCTCATATTTGTCGTCAGTGTAAGTATATGCATGTGACGCCACAAAGGTTGCTTGTTAATGTAACTGGCGACAGTAAGTGCTCGGGAGCCATGCTTAATGACGGGGAGTATTTGTTGGAAATCTCCACTCAGTAGTATTGTTTTCCCTCCAAATGGCTGCGTGTCACCTGTGAGGTCACGTAATTATCTATCAACTGCCTGGAATGCATATGCATGTGTCATTGGCGCTTTGTCCCATATTATCAATTTGGATTGCAGAAGATGTTGAGCGTGTGGCGAGATAGGTTTGATGTTGCATGTGGAAGTAGTAGTCCGCTTCAACGGTATTTTAAAAACGGAATGTGCAGTACGTCCACCCGGTAACAATGTTGCAGTTATTCCTGTAGATGCTACGGTTGTAGGAAGGTCTCCCCTAGCTCTGATGGTATGAATCAGGGTTTTGTAGACAAAGGTTTTCCCTGTTCCTGCAGGACCATCTAAGAAGAGGCATGTTTGTCGCGAATGGGAATCGCTGTATGCAGCGTGTAAACATGTTTGGTGAGGTGTTGGGGGCGGGCACATGAGCAGGCAGTGCGCATGCCTCGAGAGCGAGGGTGGGCGCGGGAAGAGGGTTAGAGTTGGAGGATGGGGCTCCGTCGTGCGTACCCCATGGTCGTGCTTTCCATGGTTGAGTGACTTGGTCGATTATATATATAGATTCTGTTGTATAAACGTGCACTCAAATTAATGTTGATCTACTGCTGTGCAACGTTTACACAAGTTTTTCACTTCACTTGTACACTTGTAAGTGACTTGAACTGACAATGCCAGATTCCTAAGTATTTAAATAAAGTGCATGTTGCATGAATATTAACTTTAATATAGTAGTGAAATTAAAGTACTACTGCACTATGTCAGTGGCACAGTGATTGGTATAACTGTCTCACAGATCCTTCATCCCAGTTTCAAATCCAATGCATGGCTGTTGTTTGCACTTTCTCTTCATTTTCTGGGTGGATTTTTGTACAAGTACTCCAGTTTTACCCCACCATTCCCAAAAATATGCAATTTAGGTTATGCTGTCAGGATAGGCCTGAGCCCCCCGTAACTGTGAATCAAATTAAGCATGCTTCAGAATGTGTGTATGTACAGTGGATTCAGAAAGTTTTCAGATTTATTCACTTTTTAACACTTTGTTATGTTGCAGCCTCATTGAAGTGTTTCTAAACCTTGTTTGGAATCCATGTGTGGTCAGTTTAATTGATTGGACATGATTAGGAAAGTCATACATCATCAGAAACCAGGCCATGAGGTTAATGGAATTGCCTGTAGACCATATAGACAGGATTGTGTCGAGGTACAGATCTGGAAGGGCTACAAAAAATCCTACAGAGTTAAAGGTTCTTAAGGGCCCAAGTTGCCTTCATAACTCTTAAATGGAAGAACTTTGGAGCAACTATAGCTTTTTCTAGAGCCAGGGCTTGAAGGCTATTGCTTTACATCTGCTAAGCTGCCACCTTGTTGTTGTGCACAGTGTCACACAGGTTTTAGATTGAAGAGTGGGGGTTGTGATAGAGGCGACTTTTCTCTTGGAGTTTCAATTGCAACATTACACAGATACTAGGTCGAAGAGTGGGGAGGGAGGGTGGTCCCTTTGGTTACATATCAAATCTGAGTTTTTTTTTATTATAGTTGATATAATTCCCCCCCAAATTTTGCTGCCCTGATTTCCCAAAATGTTATGTTAGTCCTGCCTAAAGCTGGTCGCCCACCCAAAACTGTCTGTTCATGAGAAAAAACCATGGTATGAGACGTGTCCAAGAATCCAATGATCACTTTGGCTGAGCTAAATCACTGCTACATTCCACTGATCTGGACTTTATGATAGTGTGGACAGGCAAAAGGAAACTCCACTTGATATATGCAAAAAGGCACCTAAAGGACTGTGAGAAACACAATTCTCTGGTTTGATGAAACGAAGGTTAAAATTATGTTTAAAGAAAACCAGGCTCCACTTATTACCTGGGTAATATCATTACAATGGTGAAGCATGGTAGAGATAGCATAATCATGTGGAATTGGTTTTCAGTGGCAAGGTCTAAGAGACAAGACAGGGTTGGTGAAGAGCTGAACAGAACACAATCTACAAATATCCTTAATGGAAATTAGGGAATCCATTCCCGGGAATTTGGGAATCCCGCATGTCATTCCCGAGAATCCTGGGCTTCTGGGGATGACACAGTGCATGGGCATCTCGCATGTGAACGGTTTTAGAACAACCGACACTTATTTTTAATAAAACTGCTGCAATATTTTGACATCAATAAAAGACTAACCTTATCTGCAAGCAGTTTATGCTGTCATATAAGTACATGTATCTAGTTCAGGGGTGCCCAATGCGTCGATCGCGATCGACCGGTAGGTCGCAAAGGTAGTGCAGGTAGATCGCGTTGCATTCAAAAAAAATTTTTTTTTAGTCTATCATATATCCTCCCTATGGCATTTGCCACTTGATTGGCATACAGGGCAGCCAGTCTGAGATTTCTTTTCTTATAACACACTGGTCATCCCGCACGCACGATCAAACGTGGGAGCTACTGCAAAACTCCGGCTGTGATGTAGTTATCCTTCCAATTTATATCGACTAAAGAAGGGATTAAAAAAAAAATTGTTTGGGGAGGGTATGGGCTGGATGTGGAATTGGAAGAGGATTTTTTTTTCTCACAATGTCACAATTGAAGTGCATTTGTCTGATCTGTCAATCTATCATTGCTATTTCAAAGAAGGAAAATGTGGAAAGGCACTTTCGAACTGTTCATAAAAACTACGAAACTGACTTCCTTCCGAAAAGCGATCTGAGAAAGAGAAAGGAGAGGGAACTAAAATCGTAGTTAATCGGAAAGCCGTCATTTTTCACTCAGCTGAACTCAAAAGCTCCTTGACTGCATTATTCGGCTGTACTTTTTTATGCGAGTCAGCCTTTTCCCACATGAAGATTATTAAATCCAAATACTGTAGTGACCATAAATGTATTGAATTGTTATTGTGCCATAAAGGCTATTCAGTTATGCAAGGTACGACAACATATATTTTATGTATAAAGTATACTCAGTTTATATATATTGTGGGGTACAGCCCGGACACAGACAGGTAGACATGTTCTTTCTCCAAACACGTTTATTTACAAGTTCAAAACACAAGTAAAGTGCACTAACCCAGTGCCGCAGCACCAATCACCCCTTACAGTCCTGGCCGCACAACAATGCCTTGCTCAGTCCTTCTGACCGCCTCCACTCCTCTCCTCTCCTCCAAGCTCCGTCCTCTTCCACCCGACTCTTGCTGCTGACTGGAGGGAGGCAGTCCCTTTTATCCGCACCCGGATGAGCTCCAGGTGCTCCCCGGCAATCTTCCGCTGACACGCCCCAGTGTGGCGGAAGTGCTGGCTGTTCTCCCAGAAGCTCTCTGGGTGTCCCTGCTTCTCTTCCCCCCAGCACTTCCTGGTGTGGTAGAAGTACTGGGGTCCAGGGTTCCCAAGGCATTGGGGCGCCTCCTGGCGGTGACCACGGGCCCCTACAGGGTGGGGCTTCCATGCCCTGAACCCGTGGCACCCAAAGCAACCAGGAAGGTGGCCCCCACGTGATCCCAGATGGGCGCACGCCCACTTCCGGTCCTCCAAGGCGTCCCGGCCGGGTCGTGGCCCCTGGCATCCTCGACAATATATATATATACAGTATATATATAATTTTTAATGTAGGTAGATCATTTCGACCTGGTCATTTTAAAGCTCGCAAGCCGAAAAACTGTGGGCACCCCTGATCTAGTTAATTGCGGTAATAAGAGCGTAGAAAGCACAACGTGTCCAGCGTGCGGTTGTCCAGGCGAGAGCGTACTTCGTGCAGAGTACGCCAGCCGCTGAGAAAGCACGCTCTGCCTCCACTGAAGTAGGCGGCACAGTCATCAGATACTGATACACTTGTTCTAAACAATCCCCGCGCTTGCCATTGCTCTGAAAAATTGGCATTTCAGCTTTTACTGATGCATCCAGTTTCTTGTCATCAACAGACTGATACATTGCAATTTCAAGTTGCTGTTCAAAGCTGTTGTCAGACAGATGTCAATGAAGTCTTCAGTTTTCAACTATAACTCTGTTATTTCTTGATCGATTTTTACACTTTTACACGCTATATATGCGAGCTTGGCCATTCCCGGTTTCCCAGGAATTACAGCAGTTTCATTCCCGGGAATGAAAAATGTCTGGGAATCCCGGGCTCCTGGTAATCGGGAGCCCAGGAATGGATTCCCTAATGGAAATCTACTCCAGAACACTCTAGGCCAAAGGTTCACCTTCTTACAAGACATTGACTGTTAGCACAAAGCAAATGATAACACAGAGCTGGCTTAGGGACCACTTGAGAATATGCATGAGTAAAAGAGCCAGAGCCTAAACTTGTACCCCAAATAACCTCAAAATGGCTGTCCACCACCAGTATCCATCTGACCTGACAGAGTTTGACAGGATTTGCAGAAAAGAATGACAGAAAGATCCCCAAAATCCAGGTGAGTGGAACTTATCCTTTCAAACCCAAAATACATTAAAATGTTTGTCAATTTCGCTTGCCAGTCTGAAAAAGACCCCACATTTTATTGGAGGCGGTTGGTATGGCAAGCATGCCTGGTTATCTCAACCCTCTAAGCAAACTAGAACAACAAAAATTGAAGAATCAGTAAGAATGAAAATGGAACTTTGACAACTAAAATGCATATAATTTTCAACAAATTACTATTTTGGTTATACAGTTAATTCATATTTTATTTTAACTGCCATTTTACCTAAGGTAGCTAACAATATCACAATATAATACAATATTTTACATACATTTTCTTTTTTACAGTTAGAGCACAGGCAGGTTCAAAGTCTTCCTTGTGTCTACACAATGAGCCAGAAGTGTAAATTATACCAGCAACCCTTTAAAATTGTTTGCCTGAGCCACTAAACTATACCACTTCCATTTAATGTGTAGTGTAGCAGACTCTTACTCTAATAATTGGATCATCAAATTATTAATTACTCTAAGATCAGTTCTTTGGTTTGATCATATTATCAGACTCATCTTTAGAGACTTGCAATATATTATATATAAGGACTCTACTCTTCTACTAATTATATATCTGTGTATGTAAGCTCGTATTGATTTATTTTTGTTACTTTTTTATTATTATTCTTATATAATTTAGGTTTTCTTTTCTTGCAACTATTTCTTCAACTTTGAGCTATATCCTATGTATCAAAATATGCTATAGAAATAAATGTTGTTGCTAACATGAAACAAGTTCTGCACATGCAATATCACAAGATTTATTGAGTTATACATGTAAAATCTAAAAACACACAAGCAAATTTGACTGACAAACTCATTCAGTCACTTATTTGTGATCCACATATTCCCAAGCAGGGTTGCAGGAGGTCAAAGCCAGTATTGGGCATATCAGGTGTAAAATAGTAACTCAATCTGAACTTGGCATTAATATGTATTTATATTTTATATAAACTGCCTATTAATATTTTAATCCTGCTTACTCAAGTAGAGAGTTTACACTGTGGCCAAAGACTATCATTAAATCATTGGGAACAAGACAGGAACTGAGCCATTGGCATTGGACTGAGAGCTGGTGCATGAGGTTAGGAGCACACACTGATACAGAGCATTGCCGCACCCACCACACGACAAACCAACTCAGGATCCAGATTAGGACTCAAGCGCAGCCATGCAATGGGTGACACCTCAGCACCACACTAGTTCAGGTGGAATGGAACAGTGTGAGGTTTTTTATGGTGGCTGGAGTGCCAATTCTGCCATCAACCCCCAAGATTTTCCCTTCAGGTTGGAGGGCCTACATGCAGGGATGGATGCAGATTAATGTCATACCCAGGATGGAGCAATTGCAGGTTTAAGGGCCTTGCTGAAGGGCCCAACATTGTAGAGTCCCTTTTGGCATTTTGGCTGATGCATGGATATCAGTACATTTTTCACACATAAGGGCAGCTCACATCTATTCAGTTTGGTGGAGTTAAAGATATAACATCTACAGGAAATCCCATACAACAACGCACAGCACTTTCTTAGTAAACAAATAGTTTTCTTGACAAGAATGAATCTCATCACTTTTTAGTAAAATGTTTAATAAAATAGCATTTACTGAAAAGCAGTTGAATAGAAAACTGACTAATGTGGAATTGCATTAGGCAGTCATAAGAAAAAAAAAACGTAAGATATTTAACAAGAAAACAAAAGATTCACTTTACTTTTCCTCTAAATTTCAGAAATTATGATATTATTTTAGGTAAATGAAGGCAATAAGGACTAACATGTTTTATTCATGGCCACTTATAAAACAGCATGACCAGCCCAGCAATAGCTCTAAGATTATTGTTTTACTGTTTCTGTTTTTTTCATACTGTTTTTGATGAGAGATTTTCCCAGACTTTTTCAAGAAGGACTTAGGCATTTTAACTGGGTTAGCTATGGTAACAAATTAACAAATAAGTGCTGAAAACCTTGACATGATGAAATTGCTACAGAATGCAAAAAATCTTTGTAAAATGACTAATTATATTTTTATAATACCTTAAGAGATAAGCAGATTGTAGATGGAGTTAAGTCACATTTTTGCTTAGGTTTGTAGAAGACAGATAGCCCTGATATCCTGCCAGATTATAACATTTATTCAATAGCAGCTATAGATGTGGTGACTGCAGCCTTTGCTAATGACATCTTTGCTCCATGTTTGTGATTATAATGAAGATTGAAAAGCCTCTTTGGTGTCAACTGTCAGTAGTTTCCTGATATTACCATTTTAAATATGTTAAAAGTCAATGTGCACATGTCTTAAGCATTGAAGATTTCAGAAGGTAATTGCCACTAAAACACATTTCTGGCAGTCTGTAAATGACATTCCTCTGTGAACTGTGGGTACTTCTTGTAAATTAAGTACCTTGACCCCTTGCCACTTACCTGCTGAAATAAATGCTTGTTTCCCAGTTCTCTGGGTTGCTGACACAACCTCCTTGCTGGTCCAAGGGACTAAAAAGTAATTATGAGGCAAATGGGTATCAGCTTTAGTGCTACATTGAATCCTGAAGTAAAACACTATTTGCATATTTTATTTTTACATATTATTATGGGCTCTTCCTCCAAATTCCTTTTTTACCCATAACTGTTTTAGGCCTTTATTTTCAATTATTTTTATGAAAATTTAACTCACTAAATCATGATACCTGAGTTCTGACAAGTTTTTTTTCTCTGAAAATATTCATATTAACAAAGAAAGAACTCCTCATAGAAGCCATCATCACAACTACTACCCTATTGTGTATAATTAGGAGGACAGGCAATTCAAGTTTATTTTTCTCTTCCATTCACAACTTACATTTTGATTAATAATTTTTAGATGTATAACTTATGTCATTCAGATTTTATATTTAGGTGTTGTGAAAGTTTATGTGCAATGTACATGTTATGCTTGTTCATCATATGACACAACTGGCATCCTCTAAACTCTATTGATAAGAAATATTTGTTTAATTAAGCACGGGTGCATTACTATGAACATACTAAATCTTTAAGTGGTAATTGTAAAGGTCTAACATATTAAGTCTTCATAGATTTCCGAGTTTGGCACCATACAGCCTTACTTGGACTGATCTCTCTATATTGTGATAATGAATCCCAAAATGAAATCACTGTGGATAAAATTACAACTTTAACATCTGCCATTTATGTTTGGGCTAATAACTTTGAACTCTGTTAATTTAGTCAGTATTTCCAGTTATATTAAAGCAAGGGAAAATTTGCATCTCACATAAGGATTGTGGCAGTCAGTTACATAGCATTGCTGCTGTTTGCTTTTTTATGTAGCTGTGCCCATTTTGAGTTTCTCCTAGTAAGAAAGGTCTAATGGCATCACATTTTTACATAATTGATGTCTAGAACATACTATGAAACAGCCTGTTAAAAGTTCCTGATTTGAACTTCCTGCCCACTATGAAATTCAAAAGTAGCATTACAGTCTAATGTATTATGCATGTTATACCCTGAACGTTACCACCTCCTACGCTTTTGAATCTACCAGTACGCAACTTTGATTGTGCTGAGGTTGTGCTCTATCAAAAGAAGTCAAAACAAACACTGTGATTGCCAGAAATGTTTGCTATGTGCATTTTTATAGTTTTACGTCACAAAATATGAAATAAAGCCAAAAGAAATACTTTTTTAAGAATCTTTATCAAATATGAGTGGTATAGAGGTTGCCATTACAACCTCATGGATCCTTTGGTTTGGTTTACAATCCCAAACCTAGTTGTTGTCTGTGTGGTATTGTTGTAGTTTACATGTTCTCACTGTGTCTTTGTGGCTTTTCCTCCCACAAGGTCAGGTCAAATAGTAATTCAAAATTGGTCCTGTGTGGTCATCCACATGGGTGCACACTGTAATGGACTGGTGGACCCTCCTCCACAGATGGTTCTTGCTTTGCACCCAGTTTTGCTCAGATAGGTTCTTACACCCTGCAGCCCTGAATTGAATGAAGTGGGCTTGAGAATGTTATGTATCAAATATACCATTATATATTATATTCCAATTATGAAATATTCTGAGGTATCAGAGGAACCATCTGAAACCAGCCCAATCTAATTCAGAGTTATGCTGGGGCAGAACATATGACGGCAACTGGTTGCCAGTTCAAAAAAGAGCTTAGTTACACATATGCACACAATTTAAATTGGCAACAAACCTAATATGCCCTGACTTTATTTTATACAGTACCAATCAAAAAACATTGCAAGGTAAATAACAATTATACCAACACAACTTATGGATTGATCTTATTGATTCAATTTCTTGTAATCTTGTTAGTTTTTATAATATAATATAGAATATAAGTATTTATGATAAAGTATTCATGTTTTTTTTCAAAAGTAGCATAGTGATTACTTCGTCTGATCCATTTCTTTAGGATCCTGAATTCCAACCCTGGCGTTCTCTTAAGTTTACACAGTTTCCCCCTGCACACATTGGTTTCTGCCAGGTAATTAGGTTTCAGGTTGTTTATTGTAAATCAGCCTATTATGAGGGAATGATTCCTACTATGGATTATGTTGATTCTCATCTTATGTTTATTGCTGTCAAGAAAGACCCTAATTCTTCTTAATCCTGCAAAGGAATACTTTATGTAGATTTAGAAAACAGGTGGATATTTTGTCAAGTTACATGAACCCCATTTAAAGCTGTTAGCAATTTTCTATTTACAATGTTAGCGTTTATTACTACTATTTCTTTCATCAGGTATAAAATTTATTAAGAATCACTCACTGTACATTATTTGCCATTACACTGAGTAATTCTTAAAAGCAAGAAAGGAAACTGTGGACCTTAGAATAAAGACTTTGTACTACTAGACATTTTTTCTTATGATGTACATTTCCTTCCTCTATATTTTAGTGACCTGTTTATCATTATTATAGTTGCATGAAGATAAAGCTTCAAGTACAAGACAGTTTGAGAATGTTACTGACACACAGCTCCATTTTTTCAGGACAAACTGTATGCAGAATTGCATTTTGCCCTAGAAATGTAAGAAAATTATTTAAAACTTGGGGCATTGTACACTGTTCCTTTTTCCCATCCTTTGTTCTGGCAAAAGTTAAAAGACCATTAGCACTCCCTGTACTTGATTCAGTGACAGTTTTTATCCTCCAGTCTTAAGGCCACTCAACTGTTAAAGAACGCTGTAATTTTAGTGGCAACTGGATGAGTATAACTATTGTGCCAACATATATTTTGTGACATAGTATTTGCTGCATTTTCAATGGACTGTTTGATGCAGGTGTTATGCTACAGTCTCAAGGCGATGAGAGACAGGCAAGTATTGCACTGTTTACACTTCACAATAAATGTGAACTTAGGCAGGAGTCCATCACAAGAAAAAAATGTGCCACAGACTCATTCATAGTGGACCAGTTTAGAGTCACCATTCCCCTTAACCTGTATGTATGTCCATGAAATCTGGAAGGAAAATGAAGTACCTCATTGGAAACTCCACACAATGTCTTGGCTTGAACTTGTACCTAAATGTCTGGATCTGAGAGGCATTAGGGTTAATCACTGCTCCCCCATAATGCCACCAAATGTTTTAGCATTCCCTGTAACTTAAACATAATTACAGTATACTCTGTCACAATGAAGTATTGCTGAATGAGATTATAACTACTGGGATAGGCTCCAGCTTTCCCGTAACCGTGCTCTGATTGAGCAATTTGCAAGAATGGATGGATGGTGACCCAATTTTTTTTAGTAGAATTCTGAGTTTAAATGATAACTGTCCAGGGTAGGATTTTCTGCAGTTCCCCCGGTTTCATTTCAAATCTATAGCGAAAATGATTACTTGAAAACCATTAAGGGAAATAAAGCCAAGAATGCAATGACATGACAACTATTGTTATTTGGCACCAAAAGAACACACAGAAATATTCAGTTCTTCTTTGACTTTTTTTATTATGCAAATAAATATTCATTATTGAGTATTCTAATCCTTGTTATTAAAAGCTCTTAAATCAGTACATAATGTTTATGCCAACATTATCCCAGACAGTAGAAATTATGTCATTAGGAGCCATTCTAGTGTGAATGCAGAGTAATGCATAAAAAAAGATGAAGCTGAAATGTTTTGCTATATGCAACTAATACAAGTACTGGCACAATATAATTCATACTTGTACTCTCTCAAATTATAACATTAATTCAAACTGCATTCTTAAGTATGCGAAACAATATGTATTATACAGTCCAATAAAATATACCTCATAGGTTCATAGGGTCATTATTGTCATGTGTACAGAATACAGTGAAATTCATACCAAAATGTTCTAATCAGCATGCAATATGGCACCACTCTCTAGCACCACTACCTTACCTTTGTGAATGACCTGATTATTCTTAACCTTAGACAATAATTTGATATAATTAAGCATTTGTAACAATTAAGCAAAAGCAACAGTACAAAACACAAAATATACACTGCAAACTAAACAGCATACACTGCGCACATAATAAACGTGCATTTGAAAAACATGGAAATATAATTGCTGACTGTCCACATTTTACAAGTACAATTTACTATCAATAAAGTAAAACTGAAAGACAAATAAATGAACATTGTGAATTTGAATTCAACACAGTGAATTTCAAAAAGATACAATAAAGTAAGGTGTTTTGGTCAGCATTTGTTACCTTGATTAAACTATAACTGAAGAAACAAAATCCAAAAGCTGTTAATTCTTGTGACTGAGAAAGAGAGATCTCAATCAATCACTGCAGAAGAACACTGAACAGCTCCACAAAATGATAAATCTTATTAAGCAGCCAACAAACAATGGAAATTAAGCTACTGAGCAATATATTTAACCTTGGAATGGAATACATATTATATTTCTTTACCTTAATTGCTGTATTATAATTAACCATTAAATATTTATGGGATTATATCAACACTCATGTAGTAAATTACTCATGGGATAAATCCGTCAATTTTTAAAAATGTTCCAATTCTGGCTCACAGAGCCAAAGAATAGCCATGCAGAATTGGGCAAAAGGCAGAAATTAACACTTAACAAGGCAAGAGTCCATTGCAGAATACAGATTGGTACTCCACTCACACTGTGTGAATGTAGAGCCACCAATCAATGTGGCCTGCACATCTCTCAGAAATGGAAAACTGGAGTTTCTAGACAAAAACTAGCCAGGCCAGGACTCAAATACAGCCTGTCAAAGGCTCTAAGGCAATAGCACTATCCTCTGCACCATCCCCATTAATTTAATGTCATCTGCAAATTTATGTTTCTTGTTAGATCTATATCTGAGGAAGTTACACAAATTTAAAGGGCAAGGATCAGCCTCTTTATTCTACAACAAAATACAAAAGTAGAAAGAATTAAACCAAAGATAAATACAAAGGATTTCAATAAAACTGAGATCAAAGCAAATTCTGCTGTCTCCCTGAAACTTATTAAAGAGGCTCACACCTGTTCTGTCCAATGGAGTGCTTTTCTGCTATCTCTGTCCTCTGCCTTATTGTCATCCCTGCCAATAAGTCTTCACTCAGCTCCACTACCAGCTTTACGCTTGGTGGTCTTTTAGCAGTGGTTATTAGTTCATGCTTTTGTTTTAAGTCAGCTAGATTACTGTAACGCACTCCTCTCAGGACTACTGAGAAAAGACATCAGTCTTTAATAAATTAAAAAATCAATTAGTGTTATCAATGTTTATTTTAATTATTTCTGGCTCAGCCAACAACCAGTTGTGAACACAGTCTGTGTCTTACGTAGCTGCTGACTTGACACACAAGGCCTAAAACAATAACATGTAATGGAAAATAAATATTAAGGTCAATAATAATTTTAAAATAATTAATTATTATAATTAATAATTAAAATAATTTTAGTTTATCCACATTTGTTATTCATTCCCTGCTTAACCCTGCCCACAGCACTTAACTGACATCTTGTGAAGCAAAACATATGCACACCCAAGCCCTTGTCCTGCTGTTTTTTTTTTCTTAATAAACAGAGGAGGTAGTGATTAATGACTGCACTTGATATGTTTCAGCAATCACTAATGATTTTATCTGTTTTTTTATCATGCATTATGTGGAGCTGTACACATTTTCACTTTCTCCTTGATCATGTCAGTTTGCACACTCAATGAATCAAATGTCACATTTGTTTGGAGGCTGCAGTCTAGTTTTCATCTGCTTCTTTTATGCGACTGTGCTCAAATTATACTGTATGCACTTTGTGCTCTGCAGATGTGCCATGATCAAAAAAATAATAATCTAACAGCAGTAACAAAAAATATTTTAAAAGCACTTATGGTACAAATGTATATGTAGCACCCAGGAATATTAAATCATTATTTGAATATATTCAGATATACACTTGTTTTCAATACAAGTATTATGGTCTAATTTGAGAGCTTTATTTCTAAGCAAATATTGTTCTCAAAGTAGACAAACTAATTGGTTCACTGCATTCCCCATTTTAAAAACTGATTTCTGGGAAGGTACCGAGTTACCACCCAACCGTTACAAACTTTATTCGCTACAGGATAAACAATGTGTGCTGAAGCATAGTTACACACCGGTGCACCTTAGAGGGAACATTGCCTGTAAGTCGATGTCTCTGTAAGTCTCTACTTTTTTTAAAATGATACTAGAGCCTCTCTTTTACTAACATGGTGCTGCCTATTGACTGCTGCAGATGTTTAATTAGATTCTTTCTTGTCTTTATTTGTTTCTCTGTTGGAGGGTTAGGCACACTTGGCATGTGCCGAGTTAAAAATTATATTCTTGTTTTTGTGGTTTTCTATGAGGAAGTCGGGAGTGGCAGAGAAGTACTGTATGTAAGATTGGTACAGGATATGTACGAGGGAAGTGAGACAGTGGTGAGGTCTACAGTACGAGTGACGGTTGAGATGGGATTACATCAGGGATCAGCTCTGAGCCCTTTCTTATTTGTAATGGTGACAGGTTGACAGAGGAGATTAGAGAGGAGTCCCCGTGGACTATGATGTTTGCTGATCTGTAGTGAGAGTAGGGAGCAGTTTGAGGAGACCCTGGAGAGGTGGAAATATGCGCTAGAGAGGAGAGGAATGAAGGTCACTAGGAACAAGACAGAATACATGTGTGTAAATGAGAGGGAGGTCAGTGGAATGGTGAGGATACAAGGAGTAGAGTTGGCAAAGGTGGATGAGTTTAAATACTTGGGATCAACAGTACAGAGTAATGGGGATTGTGGAAGAGAGTACAGGCAGGGTGGAATGGGTGGAGAAGAGTGTCAGGAGTGATTTGTGACAGACAGATATCAGCAAGAGTGAAAGGGAAGGTCTACAGGACGGTAGTGAGACCAGCAATGTTATATGGGTTGGAGACGGTGTCACTGACCAGAAAGCAGGAGACAGAGATATGTTAAGATTGGCATTGGGTGTGACAAGGATAGACAGGATTAGCAATGATCTCAGGTGGGACAGTTTGGAGACAAAGCCAGACAGGCAATATTGTGATGGTTTGGACATGTGCAAAGGAGAGAAGCTGGGTATATTGGCAGAAGGATGCTAAGGATAGAGCTGCCAGGCAAGAGGAAAAGAGGCAGGCCTAAGCGAAGTTTTGTGGATGTGGACCGAGAGGACACGCAGGTGGTGGGTGTGACAGAGCAAGATACATAGGACAGAAAGATATAGAAACAGATGATCTTCTGTAGCAACCCTTAACAGGAGCAGCTGAAAGACAAAAAAGAAGACATTATATCGTATTTGAAGTTGCATGTCATGCAAATTTCACAAGTAATTAAAAATTATTCTTCTTTTTTGTAATGATTTTTTAAATTTTATTTTATAAAGCAAAGTAAGTGATGCTTTGTTCAGTCATGTGAACATTTCACCAGGCATACAGAGACTGGATTAAAGGTAATACAAAGGAAGACTTTCAGGAATGCACAGGAAGTTACGAGTCTGACTCCTTTCCTTTCATTTTCTTTCAATCCAGACCCTCCAGAACAACAGTAACCAAGTCCTGTCTCTATCCTTTCCTCTGCCTCTCTCTGTCCCTATGATGTCAAAGGTCCAGACTGCCATATATAGATCATACAGTGTGGAAGAAGGCTCACAGGAGGGATTACTGGTATGCAACCCAACACTTTCTCCACTCTTTACACATTTTACACTTTAATTTCAACATTATCACCAAATACAGGGTTTTCCTTGCATGGGACCCCAACTCTTTTTACACCTATCTTGCCTTTACTCTTGTTTTGTCTCTCTTGAATACTTATAGACAACTGAAAGGGAATAACAGTGTAAAATTAAAGAACAAATAATGCCTACCCTACCCTAAAACATATATTGAAATTGAAGATTTTGAAGATTTTTACCAAAAGAAGGGCTGCATATAATAATGAGCAATGATTTGGTGCTGGAGTGCCAAAGTGAAAAGAATAAGTACCATTTACTGTCAGAACAGATTTCATTCACCAGTTATGCACTTGTTTATAATCACAAAACACAAAATTGAGTTATGTCTTATCAGCTTTTATTCGATGTTCAGGAAAGAATGATTTGACAAGATGTACAAAAAAGTTAACTTTACATGGGGAAGATAACTTGAAGGGTCAGGTGAAAAGCACTGTAAAGTTGGGCAATTGAGAAAGACCTCATAATAGAACTGTCGGTCTTTGAGAAGGGCAACAGTGCCACCTCTGGATGGAATGAGAAAACAATGTTTTAGTTAGCTATATACTCTTACATTTCATTCGGGCCATTTACTGTTGTGGGAAACAGCCCAGACACAGACAGACGGACATCATTTTTAGTCCAACACACGTTTATTTATAATAATAAAGTGCAGAACCCAGTGCCGCAGCACCAATCGCCCCAATAGTCCAGGCCAACACACAATGCCTTTCCTCTCCTCAGGCCGCCTCTTTCCTTTCCCAGACCTCGTCCTCTTCCACCCGACTCCAGCCCTGAATGAAGGAAGGCAGCTCCTTTTATGTCCCCCCGGATGGGCTCCAGGTGTGCTCCGGCAATCTTACACCGACACGCCCCAGTGTGGTGGAAGTGCCGGCTGTATCCCCTGAAGCACTCCGGGTGTCCCAGCTCCTCTTCCCCCCAGCACTTCCTGGTGTGGCGAAAGTGCTGAGGTCCAGGGCTCTCCAGGCATTGGGGCGCCCCCTGGTGGTGACCATGGGTCCCTACAGGGTTGAGCTTCAAAGCTCTGCACTCGTGGCCCCCAAAGCAACCAGGGCAGTTGCCCCTTCATGGTCTGGAGAAGGGGACCACCCCCAGCCACGTGCCACACTGTATAATTTGTATTAGTTTACTTTGTTATTGTTATCAATAATTCCTTAAGGGTGTAATGTGACTCAGTCACCATACCATGACACACTATTTCCAAAACAGATTTTGTTGATTTGTGGTGTTTGTGTTGGTTTCTGGTGTTTAAAATACAGCAGCTTTGTAATCTTTTTACTTATCAAAAGGGTTTAAACTTTCTATGTTTTATATCTTTAAATTGGCATCCCATTGTGTAAAAAGCCTATATTAGGTATCATTTGTAACTTGTTACTTAATATAAAATATTGCTAATATCAATATTTGCCTTGTACATCAACAACTTCTACTATGTAAACTGGAATCATCAGTGACGAGTCCACTTCTGACCATCAGGGTGGGCTGTCCATAACTGAAGACCAAGTAAGGAGACAAAAGTGGGACCAGATGGAGTCAATCCTCGAGTTCTTAAGACTTATGCTGGCAAATTTTGTGTTATCCTCTGTACCTGATCAGTTTGTCCCTAAGGTTCTAGGAAGTGCTGTGGCTGGGAAAAACATCCTTCATTGGTCTTGTTCCAAAGAGGGCAGGCACTTGTTCACCTAATAACTACAGACCAGTGGCACTTTTGTCTCACGTCATGAAGGCATCTGAGGGGCTTATCTAGAACTCTATTAGTCCTCTTGTGGTAGACCACTCAAGTTTGCCTATTGGAAAAAGATTAGAATGGAGGAGACAATTATCTATTTGTTTCACAAGGCTTATCCTTACCTGGACAAAGCTGGCAGCATTGTGGGTATTATGTTTTTTAATTTCTCTATCTCCATACCAGCCATCCTTGTTAAAATGTAAGCTCAGAGATACACAGGTGGATGAGCCTATGGTGTCCTGGATAATGAACTAGGGGTGGGAAATGCAGCCTCAAGATTATATCACGATAATTCAAGGAAATTTGCGATGATATTTGTGACAATATAGCAAAAAAATAAATAAATACTTAATGTATTATCAGTGATTGCAGCTTGTAGGCAGCAGCAATTATCATTGCAAAACAAAATGATGGGCATTTTCCATTCTTCTTTTCCAATGAGGTATTGTCATTGATGACAGACTACCTAATTCAAAGTGTGAATCTATTGCCGCAAGGTGCCAGCAACTGAAGCATTATAGTGCAATAGTAGTGACTCCACATTAATTACAGTGTGAAACAGCATACAGCAGGGAAAATAAGTATTGAACGTGTCAACATTTTTCTCAGTAAATATATTTCTAATGACATGAAATTTCCACCAGATGTCGGTAACAACCCAAGTAATCCACACATACAAAGAAATCAAAACAAGTAAGTCCATTTTATGTTTTGTGGAAATATGTAACATGAAAGATAAATGTTAGTTGAAGGAACCCAGGGCTTTCTGTTTCGTTGTCTTGATTATCGCTCTCTCTCTTTTTTTGTTTCCTTATGATTGTAACCCAGTTCAGACAGCAACTTGCCAGCACGCTAAAACCTCTCGCCATCAGTCGTAGCTGCTACGCTATAGAGTATGATGCTAACAGTCATGCTCAGGAGTTACTTTTGTCTTTTATCATTAAACTTCTTCCCATCATTTTGTGTTCCGAGTGGTTTTATCTCTCTCTTTCTCTCTCTCTATCTTTCTCTTTCTCTTTCTCTCTCTCTCCCACTTGTTTCCCTTTACAAAGCAAAAAATGACCTGGAATCGGGGAGCAGACCCAAACCTAACGGTATACACCTTCTTCGTCTTGCGGTCTTTTTCAAGTCTTCCCCAGTTGCTCCTTTTAGCCAATCTGTTTGCATGAACAGAATACACACCCTCACTCAACCAATCACAAATAAATGTTCTGTATTATAAAAGGGAATACTTTTCACAAATGATAAGTGTTACATTAATTCTTTAAATAGTTATCTTATACTGTTATTAAACATAATATAATATCTTGATGACTTTTAATCACTACTCTATATTTTGAAAATGTTAGGTCAGTAATAAATAGCAAGTTGTTTTGTCATAGTAACTTTCAGTCATCAAAATATTTTTCATATTTGTATTGCAAAAAGGTGACTAGTAAAGACATAAGATAATCCTTGTCATTCTTGTTTAATCTTCTTTAAAAATAATTCTGCAACTTTCCTGGTTCATGATCACCCAAATGCTTGAGCTTCAGGTATATTGCTTTTTTGTGCTCTCACACCATGCCATTAGAAACATCAAAATACACATCTCCTGAGGGAAACATTATGTATCTCTCAGGATGAATGCTTTAGGGTCAGTGTTTCATCAGTTTTTCGCTTTCTAGTCTCAGTAAATAATGAAGCTTGCTCAGTCTCCCTAACTGTAGCCACAGAGGGCCATTCTTGACCAGGGAAGGGATAAAAACATAACAAAAGTGATGTCAGAATAATATTTACAGATCAACCATTCACAAGGTACTTAGATTCTGCTTCCAAGTGGAGAGATTTAGGGTTAGGGTCAACAACAACTTTCAAGGAGAGGAGAGAGTGGACAAGCCACCATGCCAAACACAGTCAAATAAAATTCCTTAGAAGTGCCTTTAGGTTTTCAGTGAAAACGTATTTTCTCCATTATTTTCTTCTCCCTGTTATATTATTTGAGTTAAAAAATGTGCCCATTTTAAGGTATTTTGCTTATCTGGAATTGTACCAAGTGTGGAGAGGTTTATGGGAACCATTAACAGTCTATTAAAGCTTATTTAAGACCTTTAGATTAAAAGGCAGAAGGTTGTGTACTAAACACTGTGGGAAAAGCTAATTACATCATGCTAATGTTACAAAACACACACAATTTTAAGTAGTCAAAATGAAACAAATTTTCTCTCACGCAAAGTTGTCAAAAGTAGCCTAATAGTCTGAAGGCAGTATCCCAGTTTGGCAACAATAATTCTGGTCTTCTGTCTTATTTGGGATACAAATTAATTTGTTTTGAACGTGTTCTTCCTAGGAAGTTCCATTGAGGAAATATGGATGTTGATAATGGTGAGAAGCAACACCACCATATACTGTAAATCAGACCATATTAAACCACTCCACCACTTAGCTCCTCAGATAATTACAACAAAAATGAAACTGCTATTCTGAATTCTGAACCTGGCTGTGCATTTTCAATCCAACTGTTGTATTTACTAATACAAATTGTTTTGTGAAAAAGTCCCATCCTAACAGAACTCCTCCTAGCAGGTCCGAGTTTACATGAATTTCTGAACCTCTGCCTTCTTGTAACAGGCCAGCCAACCCGTGGACATTCATCCATCATATTCAACAGCATAGATAGAGAGACATATTAGATAAAAGGTCTCACCACTGCCATCTAACAACATGTGTCCTGGACTTACATTTGATGGCCCCAGGAGTAACTTGCTCCTGATGTCCATACATAACTAAGGATGGTGGCCTGTTGTCATATTACCCGTGTAATTGCCATCTGGGCATCCTATAGCTTGATTCCTGTCTGTCATTATGATATCATTGCAATTGTAGCCCCAGGTGGGCTCCTTTTTACAAGTGTTAAAAATATTTCATTAGATGTTAGAAAAACATTAAACCTCAAAGCAGTGCAGATATGTTATTTAAAATAAAATAAGAAGACTTGAATTCACCTTTACTCCCTTGCCTCACAAATTTTATAACTTCAGTCCGATTAATGTTGCAAGGCATGAAATGCATGGGTCAGTGAAAAAGTTACATGGAAGGACTGGATGAGAGTGGAGCTCAAGCAAAACCTGTCACATATGAGGGCCTGGGCCAGAGTCCCAGCCCTAACCCTTATGTGTGTAAGTCTACACATAACCTTTATCATGGAATACATATCAAACATTGATTGAATAATAGCATCATTTGACAGGCTTAATGAAAAGCATTACGTTGAAAAACAGGTTCTTCTACTCAACAGCTGCCATAAGTACTTTGCACCACCAGTTGTTTATGCTTGTTTTTTTCTCTTTTAGGACTAAATATTAACTACATCCTGCATAGGACCCTACTCCATTTCAGGGAACACACACTCATATTATACATACATACAGTACTGTCTTTCTCAAAACCGCTTAATCTAATTCATGACTGCAGGGTGCCAGAGGCTATACAGGAAGTGCTGAAACAAAAGGGATTAACTGCCCTTGACCCAATGCCAGTCAATCACAAGACATGCATGTCTACACCCTAGCTTGCTTATACTTGGGCTAAGTTATAGTTAACAGTTAATCTAATGCACATTTTAGGAGGAAATGTTTACCTGGTGGCAAACATAGACATCTCCACAAAACTTGTTTTGAATTTATGTAGCTCCAATGCTATTCTGTGCCGCCAATGCACACTTGTTGTAGACCAATTTAAGATCTATAAATTAACTTAATTTACACATCAACACAAGGAGAGTGTAGCAACTATGTATACATAGCCACCAGTCTTAGTCCCTGGAATTGTGAGTCAAAAGCACTAACCACTTTGCCAACCCCCAATACTGTTCTGTACAGTATTAAATCAAAGAAAAAAAATACACTGCTTGCAGTGTGCGATTATTTTGACATTAAGTTAATGCGAACATTCCATTATACCAACTTCTTCAATATCCTCAGGCATTGTGAACAGCTTGTATAGCAGAAACAAAACCCCTTGAAATTACACCTGACAGCACAGTGTCCCTGATGAGGCCACAAATACTTTTAACAAAACAGAGGATGTCTGCCCATCTCTCAAGTTGTAGTGAGTTCTACTCTAGGAAGTCAAAAAACACTTTTTCATTCAGTTGAAGATATTTGTTACTTTTCTCACTTTCTGATTCTTAGAAGTGTTGGGTTTAGACGAGGAGTCGTTTAGTGATATCCAGGAATTCCATGAAAAAAGCCAATAAAAACATACAATTATGGTAGGTGCATATATGACATTATTTAGCTTGATTTTCAAAAGATTTTTGATAAGGTCCCACATGAAAGGCTGAGTGATCAGACTTAAAGAAGAGGAAATCACAAAAAGCAAAAGGTTATGATGCAGTTCACTTTTTCAGAATTAGGTGGTATTAAAAGTGGTGTCACTCAGAAATCAGTGCTGGGACCACTGCTCTTTTAAACATTAACAAATTTCAGCTACTCTATATATATAAAATCCTAAGCCTAAAAGTGCAACGATTTTATGTGATGGTTTTTTGTCATGCTTTAAATCTGGCTTATTTTAAAACCTACATATATATGTTTGTTATCATTTGGTATAAGTTTGTCGAACTTTAATGTGATGTTGTTAGATTTTCAAATTCTTATTCCGTTTTAAAATTATAAACTAAAAAATATTAAGAACTCACGCCCCGCGAGACGAGACTTAACCAAGAGTGCCAAGAGATTTAACCATGCCCGGGGCCAGAAATAAAAGACAAAGAGTAGGACAGCTGCTGTACAGGCTTTTAAATGTTTGAAGCACCGCATGAGATGCAGATCAGCAGCATGGCAGCAGCAGCAATCCAGCAGCTGATCGAGCAAAGAGGAGATAAAAATAAAAAAACTATTTGTTTCCCATTGTATCACCGTTTAAGAGGAGTTTTCGGAGGAGTGACTGCGTCTCCTTGGGGTGTGTTCAGCCCCCCTTTTCACAACACAAGCAGCAGACTGGCCGCAACTGGGGCTAAGCCAGATAAGTTTGCTATTGATACTAAACTTGGTGGAATGGAATGTTCTGTGCCTTACAAAGGTTTTCATTCCCCCTTGGTGTTTGTCCAGTTTTGTTGCATTACAACCTGGAATTAAAATGGATTTTTAGGGGGTTAGCACAGAAATCATTAATGCACATAGGTCTTCACCTGCCAAACTCAATACTTTGCAGAGTGCCACCTTTGGCTGCAATTCCAGCTGCAAGTGTCTTGAGGAATGGCTTTATTAGATTAGCACATCTAACCACTGGCATTTTTGCCCATTACTCAAGGTACAACGTCTTCAAGTTAAAAGGGCTGTATTGGTGTACTGTACAGCAATCTTTAAGCCATGCCATTGATTCTCAATTGGCTTTAGGTCTGGACTTTGACTAGGCCATTCCAAGACATGTAAATGTTTCCCTTTAAATCATTCCAGTGTTGCTTTAGCAGTACTTTTAAGGGTCATTGCCCTGCTGAATTGTAAACATTTGTCTGTTTCAAATCTTTGGCAAGTGTACTTTTAATCTTCTTTTGCTTAAACTGAAAAACCTTAGCTCTTTTAATCTTTCATTATGATCCATCTAGCCAAATGATCAAAGTGATGAAAATTATAATAAACAAAAATTTCAGATGTTACAATTTGAAAAATGGTTCTCAAATGCATATGAATGGGTACATTTTCAATCTTTCTTCCTGGATGTATTATTTTCTGAAGCCTTTATGAAAGAAATGCATAAAAAATAAATGGTATGAACTGGAAAACAAAAGTAGTCATCAGAAAGGGACAGACATGGTTTAAGGTACCTTAAATGCACATTCAATTTGAAGTCTTTACAGGCTTTCCTGATCACTGGCCATCAATACTTACCAAATGATAATGTAAATGAAATGCATTATATATGTTTGTTGCATAATAACCGAATAAATGTGTTATATCTAAATTATTACTATGATGTCATGTTAATAATATTGTGCAGATACTGGGGTTGAACAAAATAATGGAAACACCTAACAATATATAATTATCAGGAACCTAATAAGAAGTAGGGTTAACCTTTGCCTTCAGAACACCTTTAGTCATTCTTACAAGCCCTGAACTGTTTATGGTGGGTCACTATTCTTAAGAACAAACGCTTCCAGTTCATTGAGCAATGAAGGAGGAGGAAATCTGCTTCACACTCTGCATTCCAGAACTTCTCATGTTTAGTGATGTTTGGATCTGGCAAATGGAGAGGCCATAGAAGATGCCCGAGTTCATACATGTTGTTCATGAAACCACTAATGAATTGATTTCGCAGAATGCAGAGATTTATCAACCTGGAATTGGGAAACATCGTGAAGGAGAAGGGTTTGCACCATTAGCAGCAGCCAGTATTATAAAATGGACTCGTATTCCATGATCAGTAATATGATTATGCAGAGCAATCATCGGAAATTAATGACTGCCACGAGATGGCTGTCCATATATTTAACGATAATTCATCACGTTTAACACTGAAGGCACACTTTAGCTTCCTCCAAAGTAAACATGTCTTGATGTAAAAAAAGGTTTATGGATTACTCAGACAAAAATACTTCATTTTTTTCTGTAGCTCAGGTGTCCATATTTTCTGCTTAGCCTGAAATGTACAGTTTTTGAACATACTACATCAAAGAATTGTTTTGATCAATTCTGTGGTATTGTTGAAAGTTGAACTTCAACTTTGCAAATATCCTGTGGATTGTCTGACTATTTCGGCCAGAGTCTTACAACCACTGTTCCTCTTGGCCAATGCAGTTTGTCCACACTTGGCATATGCTGTCCTTCTAACCAAAGACAGCTGCTTTTGACCCAAAAAGGGATTCTGGAGCTTCACTAGAAGAGCAGGAACAGGTTTAATGGTGGCTAAGCTAGTTTCCATGGGATGAACTTACAGGTGCCGGTCATAAAATTAGAATATCATGACAAAGTTGATTTATTTCAGTAATTCCATTCAAAAAGTGAAACTTGTATATTAGATTCATTCATTTCACACAGACTGATATATTTCAAATGTTTATTTCTTATAATTTAGATGATTATAATTGACAACTAATGAAAGTCCAAAATTCAGTATCTCGGAAAATTAGAATATCAATTAAGACCAATGCAAAAAAAGGATTTTTAGAAATGTTGGCCAACTGAAAGGTATGAACATGAAAAGTATGAGCATGTACAGCACTCAATATTTAGTTGGGGCTCCTTTGGCCTGGATTACTGCAGCAATGCGGCGTGGCAAGGAGTCGATCAGTCTGTGACACTGCTCAGGTCTTATGAGAGCCCATGTTGCTCTGATAGTGGCCTTCAGCTCTTCTGAATTGTTGGGTCTGGCGTATTGCATCTTCCTCTTCACAATACCCCATAGATTTTCTATGGGGTTAAGTCCAGGCGAGTTTGCTGGCCAATTAAGGATAGGGATACCATGATCCTTAAACCAGGTACTGGTAGCTTTGGCACTGTGTGCAGGGGCCAGGTCCTGTTGGAAAATGAAATCTGCATCTCCTTAAAGTTCGTCAGCAGCAGGAAGCATGAGTGCTCTAAAACTTCCTGGTAGACGGCTGCGTTGACCTTGGACCTCAGAAAACACAATGGACCAACACCAGCAGATGACATGGCACCCCAAACCATCACTGACGACTGTGGAAACTTTACACTGGGCCTCAAGCAACGTGGATTCTGTGCCTCTCCTCTCTTCCTCCAGACTCTGGGACCTTGATTTCCAAAGGAATGCAAAATTTACTTCCATCAGAGAACATAACTTTGGACCACTCAGCAGCAGTTTTGTCTTTAGCCCAGGCGAGACGCTTCTGACGCTGTCTCTTGTTCAAGAGTGGCTTGACACAAGGAATTTGACAGCTGAAACCCATGTCTTGCACACGTCTGTGCGTGGTGGTTCTTGAAGCACTGACTCCAGCTGCAGTCCACTCTTTGTGAATCTTCCCCACAGTTTTGAATGGGTTTTGTTTCACAATCCTCTCCAGGGTGCAGTTATCCCTATTGCTTGTACACTTTTTTCTACCACATCTTGTCCTTCCCTTCGCCTCTCTATTAATGTGTTTGGACACAGAGCTCTGTGAACAGCCAGCCTCTTTAGCAATGATCTTTTGTGTCTTGCCCTCCTTGTGCAAGGTGTCAATGGTCGTCTTTCGGACAACTGTCAAGTCAGCAGTCTTCCCCATGATTGTGTAGCCTACAGAACTAGACTGAGAGACCATTTAAAGGCTTTTGCAGGTGTTTTGAGTTAATTAGCTGATTAGAGTGTGGCACCAGGTGTCTTCAATATTGAACCTTTTCACAATATTCTAATTTTCCGAGATACTGAATTTGGGACTTTCATTAGTTGTCAGTTATAATCATCAAAATTAAAAGAAATAAACATTTAAAATACATCAGTCTGTGTGTAATGAATGAATCTAATATACAAGTTTCACTTTTTGAATGGAATTACTGAAATAAATCAACTTTGTCATGATATTCTAATTTCATGACCGGCACCTGTATAGGTTGAAGAAATAAAACCAGCATGGAGAAGGTGTAAGAGAGAGAGATGCAGGGAGGGGTAAAATGGAGAGTTTAAGTGTGATGCATTTAGCCAGTTCATTGGATTACGAGGACAAACACAGTACCCATGAAGACAAGCCCAGATGGGCAGAATTTTGTTTCTTGGTTAATTTGAGTTCTCTGTTTGTTTTCCACCTCTCCTTTTCTTTTCTGTGTATCTTGTCCATCCACTCTAAAAACCATTTAAGGCGTAGTACTTTCCATAACCATTTGGATATTTCTACAACAGTTCAAATACATGCTGCTATTTTTATTGACAACTCTTAGTTTTCCCAGTACAAGTTGGCATATCTATAGTATATGTATGAGAGTCACTTCTGATATACTAATGTATTGTCCTGGGTCACTTCCTTACTGCGCTGTCTTTACCAAGATATGCTTTGTTCACCTATAGTAGAGTAGATCCTGTTGCTGGACAGACTAGCGTTATGTATTTTGCTATGCCTGGAACACAAGTCCTTGGTTTGAAAAGCCACTGCCAGAAACTCTTAATATCAATTTCTTCTTGACTGGGCCTCTCTTTGGAATGCAGCCACTGCACCTTATTTGATAAATCGTTCAGTGACATTCCATAGATGGCTCTTCCAGGCATCATCTAATTATCCAAGCTTGAGCAAAGATCATAACTCAATGAAGCTCTCTGGAGTAGCGACCTTCTACCTATAGGTTGTGGCCGTTACAAAGACTGGAGTGATCCCTTTTACTCCAAAGGTCAGAAGACTTCTCTGTATTGGAGTTGAATGAGAGGGCCAGTAATCCATACTTTGCCATGAAAAGCAAGTACATGAGCAACAGACAGACCTACATAAAAGCCACATGCCACACATTTCATAGGTGCTGACTGATCACCAAAGAATTCTTGATCACTTAAGTCAGGAACTTTTACTTAAACTAAAACTGCCTTTCATGACAACATTTCCAGGGTCCAGCTTAATTACTGCAGTTGTTGTTATTTTCTTTGTAAAAATGGCTGCTTGCATAAATGTGCCAACCATTCAACTAGTGCTCCATTCACAGTTAGTTGCACCTGATGCTGCTGAAATAGCCTGCAATAAATGCAACCATTTAATAATAAGATTACTTTAAAATAAAAATTAAATTAAATTATGAGAGTTCAAAATGTGTATTTTTGAGATAGATAGTTGTTGCACAGCACACACATTTATTTACAGTTAGGGAGCAGTTTAGCCTGCTCTCCGCAGCACAGTACATAAAGCAGTCTTTTCTTTCCTTTCCTCTTCTCATCCACTTTCACCCTGGAAAGCTTCATCTACTCCTACCCGACTCTGGCTCCCAAGGTAGTGGCTGCTGGCTCCTTTTATAAGGCACCCGGAAGTGCTCCAAGTGCTTGTTGACCCAGTTCTGGCAGCACACCCGGAAATGCTGCAATTAAGAGCTCAGCAGCTCTCCTGGTGCCCCCTGGCAATGGCCACGGACCCCAACAGGGTTGAGCTTCCATGCTCCAAACCCATGGTACCACCGCACTCCGGGGGGCTGCCCTCTAGTGCTTCTGGGGAGGAAATGCTCTGGAAACACTCCTCCCCGTTCTTTCCAACATAGAGGCATCCCTTCCAGGTAAGGGCCCCAGCCGTCCACCACAATAGACAGATCTGAAAGACATCAATTCCTGTTAGACTGCATGATTAAGATTGTTGATCCTAGTACTAATCAGGACTTTTTCTTAACATGGAACCATTTCTTAACATCTTCAGATTTCAAAATCATCAGTTCAAACAGTTGCTCCTATGTACAAGCTATTTGGAGTTATAGTCACTTAACCGTGGCTTGGAAGAACACCCAAACTGAAGAAAAGATTAAAATAGGCAAAAAAATAAAAAATAAAAACAGCCATTAGACGGAAGATGACTGAAAATGTGTATTATGGTCTGTTCACTGTTGTAGATGACATAGTTATTTGACATGTATGTAAGAATATGCCAACTGAGAACCTGTAAAGTGTTTGTTTCTCACACTACATACTCTGATGTCCTTATCATCTTATGCAGTTGTCAGTCTGGGCCTTTCCCTTCTTTTTCTACACTGGATAGGTCCAGTTTGCCCTTTTCTCTCAAGACAGCAATAAACACCTAATTATGAAATCTTCAGTTTCTTGGCAATCTGTCACATGGAACACCTTTCATTCTACAAAAAAACTACAGACTGACGTGTTTCATTTTTGCCATTTTTGAACCCAGAACTGAACTTTAGGAATGCTAGTACCTTACATCCCAATTGATCAGAATAATAGGTTTCAGCATTGTTAATGGAATTACAAAGGTTTGTCTAATAGCCAATTAGCATTTAAAATGACTACTTAAGGATAAGCTAAGAAAGTTCACCATTAGTTGACACTGAATGGCTGCTAAAAATTGGGATTTGCAATCATATCTGAAAAATACATTTAAAAATAGTCAGTTTGAGCAATAGCCATTAAAAACACTAGCAATATTTTGACTGTATTTTAAAAGCAATTTAATGTTTATCTTGCCAAAAAAGTTATCAGTTTCTACCAAAAACTGTGCTCCAATTGAAAAACAAAAGAAATGTAACCAATTGTCTCTCTAAATGTTGTAAATTGCCTTGGATAAAGGTGTAAGCCAAATAAGTAAACATATACAGGAGGCTTCAGCTCCCCTTCTACCCCCCTGATCCTGTCATTCGCTTGAAGGTCCCACCTTCTCAATGCACCTTTTTAACTGCTATTTCAGCATTTTCTGAACCCTCCATGACCTCACTCTATCATTGAACAAAAGTTCAAACATACTTGACATATGCTGGGTTGGCAGCCCTCTGGCTACACTTTTCTTTCTAGCTCTTAAGTTTCCCTTTTTATACCCCTTACAGGGCATCGACTGTACATTTGGGGCTTCTTGTCCCTTTAGACTACTGTTGTCCCTCATTGTTTTTAACAACTTTCATTATTATTGTTTTACTCCTGTGATGTTTGACAAAGAACAAATGTCCACTACTTGTATAAGGCTTTTTGTCCCTTCGCAGTATCCGTTCACATTTATTAGTCATCTAGCCTTAAAACAATTTTTAATTGTTATTGTACTACTTTTGTGATATTTTGACTAGGAAACACCTGTAGACATCTGTTTACCTCTCCCGACATGCGTACCTGCGTACAGCTTAGCGACACATATACTCTGTCGACCACGCGGGTTCAGCACAAGGTTTCTCTTTCTGTACAGTACTCGCTGTAACCGAGAAGACAGCAATCTGTCAGATGACGCGCCTCCAGCCTCACTCAGCTAAGTTTGTCATCCGCCGTACCGCCCACTCAGGCTATCCGCGTCTTGTTGCTATGGCAGTCATTAGCGCAAGAGCTGATTGGTCGGAAGTCTCGAGAAAAAAACTATAGCGGAAGCTTATATGGAGTGAGCGAGTGAATTCTGCAAGGATGGAGAATTTTCCAGAAAGTTCAAAAGCAAAGCGATATAAACGACGGAGGAGGTTTCCGCGCGAGCTTTGTTAATGCGGCGAGAATAGCGGAGTATTGCGCTATTTCGCGATATTATTGCAGGGAAAGAAAACAATTATACTGTGGTTTATAGGATAAAGCAAGTAGGTTTCCTGGACTTGAGACATGTCAGTTGTTGGATTTGATATTGGAATTCAGAACTGTTACATCTCTATTGCCAGAGCCGGAGGAATTGAAGCAATTACAAATGAATTTTCCGACAGGTGCACGCCGTAAGTACGACTTCTGTTTCTTGACAGGAATGGTTCGCTTTACGCGAGATAGTAATTTTAGTCGTTTGCGTTTTATTTCCGATTTATGCTGTTTTCTATTGATTTGAATTACATTGAAAAGATAACATAAATCCAGCTAATAATATGTTATAAAGTCTTAATCGTTTTCCAGCAATATATTATGCTGTCAATGGGGTACTGACCCCGGAATGGGGGATTTCAGAGAAATTCGTAGCAGAGTTTCGCGGTTGATGTTGACACAGTGGCATTATCCATTAGTAAACTCGCCAAGACATTAGGTAGGAACATCTTAGAACAGAATAAACGAACGAGGCGATTTAATTGTAGTTGTTCGTGGATGCTTAGCAGCGTCCGTAAACGCCCACACAAGAAGAGGTGGTGTGGAAGCGATCTGCGATGCCTCCGCATTTTGTGGGTTGTAGGTGTGTGACAACTTAAAATCTGCTTGTTTATAATAAAGGGCCGTGTGGACTGTGAGCAAGATTGGTTTGATTCTTCGCATTGAATAAAGTAGTTGCTACCTTTACACACTGTTTGATTAAGTATTGCATGGCCAAGACGTCCTGGTTTCACCTTTTTTGGAATTCTGCTTAGCAAGTAGTGGTTTGGCTTTCAGATTTAAGCTAAACAGAGTAAATCCTCAAGGAATGCTGGGCATGTCTTAAAATAACCTATGCGTTTTCATTATGTCTATTATTGTTTATGTGAATGTCGGCTTGACTAATGGCAGTTTGCACAGAATCAAGGTAAACTACAGTAGTTCACATACATTTTTTTAGTAATTAATTGGATTCAGTATTCAATGACATTTCGTAGGTAAGCAGCATGTTCTGAACTTAAAAATTTAAAGAAGATTGTCGGCAGGGTCGTCTTAAAAGTATCATAGGCAAAGTTGTGCGCTGGGAACCCAGTTTTGATAGCAAAACAAAAACATACATAGGAACCAGAAACCTCGTGGGACCCTATGTACCTGGGGCCCCCAGCCAGTGCCCATACGTTAAAACAGCCCTGATTGCCAGACCTATTTAAGGAGTGTATATGCTTTCCCTGTGTTCATGTGGGTTTTCTTTAGAGGATGCTTCATTACCTGTGCAGTCCCTTGTTAAGTTCATTGGCAAACCAACTGTGGTCCAATGTCAGTGAATGTAGCATTTTATCTTAAATGAACAAGAATCCATTCTCATAGTCTCAAAACAGTCAGGTTACCCGAAGTGTGAGGAAGTTCCACTGTAACTAGCTAGTTTCTTAGTGCACTAATGTCTATTCAGGGCACAGTTGCCAGGATGAGGCCCAACTCCCATATTGTACTCCTTGTACCTAGGCTGATTATACCCTATAATCAATTTAAACTTTTAGGTTGGCTTTTTATGTACGAGGTGTGGCAGAAAAGTAATGAGACTGATTTCTTATTTACCAAAGTTTTTATTTTTTTCAAACATCAATGTTATCCCCTTCAAAGTAGTTCCCTTGGGCAGCTACACACCGATGGAGACGTTGTTCCCACTGTTGGTAGCAGCGCTGGAAGTCTTCAACCGGTATGGTCTTCAGCATGTCCGTTACACTCTTTTGGATGTTTTCTAAAGTCCCGAAATGACGTCCTTTGAGGACATTTTTCAGTTTAGGAAAAAGGAAAAAGTCACACGGACTGAGGTCAGGTGAATAAGGGGGCTGGGGAATCACAGGAATGCCTTTTGAGGTCAAAAATTCTGTTATGGAGAGGGCAGTGTGACGGGGCGTTGTTGCAAATGTTCAGTCAAAATTTGATGAACGGTAAATCTGTTCAAATTTAATTGTTCACTCAACATTCTTAATGTTAAACGACGGTCTGATCTCACAAGAGTGTTCACACGTTCGATATTTTCATTGGTTTTCGAAGTTGAAGGCCTCCCTGAAAAACTTGAGCTCGGGATAAAGAATGTTCCCCATAGGCCTATTTTAACTTTTCAAATGTCACACTTGCCGATTCTCCAAGCTTAACACAAAATTTAATGGCACAATGTTGCTCCAAATTCCGCTGTTCCATTTTGTATGACGCACAACCAAAAACACAACTTCGCTAATAGCAGTCACAAAAATCACGTAGTTAACGGAAGGAGTTAAAACTCGCACTGAGCTATGGGAGGGTACTGGTACACGTGCTCTATCAAGGACAACAGTGCAGCGTTGCCAGATCGCTTGCAGTGTTGCCAGTCTCATTACTTTTCTGCCACACCTCGTAAATAACATTAATTCTACATTTTGCCATAAAGCATTTTCTCATTGTATGGTTTTAGAGAGAACAACTTTGTTCACTTTAATATTCTAAGTTAAAATAAAAAGATAAAAGATACATAGTGACATAGTGTTTAGTGCTATTAATTTACAAGTTCTGCTCTTGAATGTTTCCCTCATCCCCCAGTGCTGGCACTGTAGTTTTCCTCCTTTTTAATTAAAAGTATGGTCCCTCACAACCCTTAAATTGAAGGAAGTGTAGCTGGACACTTCAGGCAGATTTATAGAGAAATATGTTCCCTTGTGTAGTTTGCATTTTTATTTTTCTTTAACCATTTCATTTTCAATTAGCATTACACATTATAAATTAACATTTATTCCAAGACAATGAAGAGTAACCCACAAACCAAGACAAACATTAAAAAGCAGTTGAATTTGTTTTTCACTAATGGTAGAAAGTAAAGGAACAGAATCTTCTTTGGATACTTAGAATCTTCCAAACAAGCCAGTTGCTAGAGATTCTTAATGTATATCATCATATTCTTAATCTAATTCTTGGTTGCTAGAGTGGAGTCACTGGCCAACAAGTCAAGAAATAGCCCTGAAAAGGTTGCTCATCTGTTACAGTGTCCACAACAACATTTATTTATATAGCACATTTCCATACAAATAATGTAGCTCAAAGTGCTTTAAATGATGAAGAAAGAGAAAAAAATACAAAATAAGTAAGAATTAAAATAAGGGAACACTAATTAACATAGAACACACACACACATTTAACTATATAAGCTCAATTCTGGAATCTTCAGTAAACCTAATCTTCAATTTTTGAGATGTGGTGAAAAATTGGAGTGCCAGGAGGAAAACCCACACATAGAGGGAGAACACATACATTGCAGTCCCCATTGACAACTAGGCACTTGATTTGAATCCAGGGTGCTGGATCCTTCAGGCTGCAGTGCAAGTCACTGTTCTACCATGCTGTCCTTTTATTCCTAGAGTAAACTCCAGCACACATGCTGTCCTTTCCTCGCAACTGAAATATGTGTGTTGTACTTCCAGGTTAGTGTTCAGCTCTAGAGTTAGCTCTCACACACACAGTCTGCCCATACAACTTGAGACAGAATCAAACCTGTTGATTTTTTCACGGTGGGTCACAGTCTAGTCTGACCAGATTGCCTGGATATGCCAAACTACAAAAGTGGCGGTGAACAAAGCTTGTTACGACTTCTCCCAGTTCACTTAAATTATGTGAATGGGGGCTACTATTGAAAATCGATGGAAGAGTCGGATAGTATGATGGGGCTTAACACATCTCATTGGTCTGAGGGAGAAAAACACATGCAAACATAGGTAGTGCTTGGGCTGCTATTCAGATTCACAATTAAAATGTAGTTAAAATCAATCCAGTCATCCATCCTCTGAAACACTTTTACTTCAGGGTCACAAGAAGCTGGAACCAATCCCAGTAACACTTGAGAATTAGGCAAGAATGAACCCTGGATAGGACTGACACACTTAACATGAGCTGACAATTAAACTTAACACCCATGCCTTCTAGATTTGAGTGGGAAAGCCTTAATCTGGAGGGAAAAAATCCATGCAGGCACAGGAAAAATGTTCCAGCTACTTAGTGATTGGCCTGGATCCACCTTAATAAAATAACAGGTGTCGATGTATCTGTGTGTCTGCTTGCTTTGTCTCTGTCATTTCAACAGATGGTGCAACACAAACATTTATGGTAATAAAATGCATTTTGTCATTTCAACCAATGGCACATTATAAACATTTGCAGTGATGCATTTTATTGTTACTACAAATGTTTGTGATGTGCCATCTGTTGGAATGACAGATGCAGTGCATTTTATTACTTCATGCATTATAAAACACATTCCAGTAGAAGGTGCACTGCAAAGCGAGACTTCACGTTTGTCTTAGATGAGCAGCACAGCTGTTTTAAACATAATCTGTTGAAGATATGAGGCTGCTAACAACTGTACCACCCTAATAGATTAAGAAAAACGGCCCATCTTACTATCCATATTCTAAACTTACTTTATCTTGAGCAGGATTGTGGAGGAGCTGGAGCCTATCCCAGTAAGCATTGGGTGCAAGACTGGAACAATCCCTGGACAAGGTGCCAGTCAATCTGTTAAATAACAAAAATGCCCCTACAATTTGTAAATAGAAAAACATTTTTAAAAATAATGCTTATCAAGTTTCTAATAGTGATAATATAAATAAATAGTCATTCCCCTTGATTTTTAGTGAAATATAACAAAGGTCTAATTCTGGGTTTATTGATGTTGCTAAATACTTTCGTTACTTATTAGGTCTAATTCCAAGGTCAGGAGATCCATGTTGATCACAGTGTCAGTAAAAAGCTTAAGAATTTGTGAAAAACTTGACAGCATACATTTACAATTTCCAACAGCATTAAAATACATTCTCACTAGAAATTGTAATAGGAATATATTGTGCTAAAGTAACAGGTCTTCAGCCTTATGTAAATACTGAGTTTGATGGGACATTCTTTCCCTCCTATGTGGTCTTCATCTTGTGACTGTAATGAATGCTCTGGTACATATACGCATCTGTTAGACAAAAGGTCACTAACTTAATGCATGGTGCCCCAAGTGTTACATGGATTACTTTTCCTAGATCCCTTTTCTTTTTTGAACCAATTACTTGTTTAATTGAATGCTTTAGTTACTGTATGTTGCTTAAAGTTTTTTTTGTTCATTTCACATATAAATGGAAGACACTATAGCTAGAGAATAACAAATTACAAACTAGAGGTTCATATTGCCATTCCGGTCCCCACACTAGGAACCCTAAACAAGTCCATTGTCATGCCACAGCTCCATCTGTTAAACAGTTTTATTTATTTATACTTCTAAAGCACATTGAGATTGTTTTTACTGTGGAACTATACTGTAAAATTGTGAATGTGTGGTGGAGTATAGAATTCAGTGTCTATTTGCACTGGTTAATATTATCAAAGATTTACAAAGAGGAATCAAAATATGCAAGTTCATTAAAAAGCTAATGTGCAGAACTGAAATAGTTTGTTTTAAGACATTGATTTTTGTGATGATCTTTTTTTGTGCCCAGCCGTCTTTACTATCAGTTACCAGAATCGCAAGTATTGACTTTGGAGCCACTGTAAGATTCCACGTAATATGCTGATCTCATTGCAGTGTTTGAATTCATGTTTGTGTTACAGGTCTGTGGTGTCTTTTGGGGCTAAGAACCGAACTATTGGCATTGCTGCCAAAAACCAGGTAAGAGGAGATCAAAATTCATTCAAATATATTGCTGCATTGCAAATACATATTAGATGATACTTCTTTTAAAGAGGTTCTTTTTTATATTTGTATGTTAATTTGTAACTCTTTCTTTTTTCCAGCTGATTACCAATGCCAAGAATACTGTTTCAGATTTCAAAATGTTCCTTGGAAGATCTTTTCAGGATCCTGTTGTGCAGAAAGAAGTAGGCAATATAGCCTATGACTTGGTCCCAATGCAAAGTGGAGGAGTAGGAATAAAGGTAAACTATATAAATTTGTTAGTTTTTACAGTTTGGTAGTATACAGTTGTTCAAATGCTGACCTTAACCTTTGTTTAACATACCTAAATGTAATCAGTTTATATAATACAGTTTAACCACTTCAGATTATTAAAGCATTAGAACAGTGTTAATGAAAACAAGGCCACTCAGCCCAGTTCACTCAGTTTCTGCAAAATGAGGAGTTTCAAAGGTCCCCAAAGTACTGCTTTCTACCACACTGCTTTGTAACATATTCCATGTGTCTGTGGTTGTCCGTGTGAAGAAAAACTTGAACATTTGTATGCAGTCGGTCCTTAACAGGTTTCCATTTTTGTCCCCATGTTGTTGTTGAAGAAGAATTTGTTTTAGTAGGCAGGATCCATAGTATAATTCCCTTACTAATTTTAAAAAGTTTAATCATATCATTTTTCAGTCTCTGGTTGTTTAAACTAAAAAGAGTTAAGATCCTTTAATCTTTCCCCCGTAGTTTGTAATTTGCAGCAACAAAATCAGTCAAGTTGCTCTTCTAAATGCTTTTCTTTAGCACAGCTTGTTTGTAATATGGAGACAAAAACTGCACACCGCACTCTAGAGAAAGCCTTGCAAGTGTATTATATGGTTTGGTCGAAACCTCCTTTGACTTGTACTACACACATTAGGCTTTATAATCTAACTCTGTATTATTATAAGATGTATTTCTAAGTTTCAAGCCTCCCATTGTAAATTCAAATATAGACATGTTTTACTTTTATCCATTACATTTCTTCTGTCCAGGTCCAGCTGATTCTACATTAGTCACTGTTCCACCTTGTTTATTATTACCTGCAAATTTAACCATTTTATTATTTATATTCTTATCAAGATCATGGGACACCACTTTAATATCACCTAATTCAGAAAAAAAGTTCCTTACACCCTAACCCTTTGCTTCTGGTATCTGGGCCAGTCATTTCAGCACCTGTCTATACAGTATACACTGCTCCGTGAACGTCCACTACTTAAGTTTGATCTCCAACTTTGCACTTTGGACCTTAACCACAAATCATTCTGAAAATGAAGCTTGTAGTAGTTTCTTATATTATCCTGGTTTCTGCAGCTATAAGTGTAAACATTGGAAATAGATGCCTGAGAATTTAAGACTTGTAGCATTTTTAACACAACAAATTGCATGTATTTCTTTTTTTATTGTAGGTTATTTATATGAATGAGGAATACATATTCAGTGTTGAACAGATCATGGCAATGCTTCTTACAAAACTAAAGGAGACAGCAGAAAGTAATTTAAAGAAACAAGTAACTGACTGTGTGATCTCTGTAAGTCAGTACAAGATTTCTGTATTAAAATGATAGTTACTTTTGTTATCATTAATAAACTAAGAAGGTATATTAAAACATAATGATTATGATTACTTTTACCATTACATAATGGGTTTATGTTTTAACATTTCTTTACCAAAGTTAATAGCAATTAAGTCTACTATAAAGTGTAGAACAAAATGATTTCATGGGGGATCATGTTGTCTGCTGCTTAGTGTTGTGTTTCAGATCATGATGTTCCCCATAATTCCTCACTTACCTCAGATTTGAATAAATTTGGGTGTTTTTGGTAAACCACTGCCATTAAGCTAGTAGAGAAAGCAGATGGTATTTTTTATTTTGTATTTATTTTAAGGTACCTTTGTTTTTTACGGATGCTGAAAGAAGGTCAGTGATGGATGCAGCACAGATTGTCGGCCTGAATTGTCTCAGACTAATGAATGACAATACTGCTGGTAAGGGGATAAAATTATTGCTGCGTGTGTTAATTCTGGCTTGATTTTCTTCCAACGCCAGCAAGTTTTAAATCTCTAGCACCTCACCAGAGCTTTTATTGATCACCATACTGCCATCCAAGTTGTCTTATTAAATCTTATTTCGAATAAATTATATGCTTCTTTATTCTCTAGTTTTTTTTTTTTTATTTCATATTTGCATATAAGTAAAAGCAAGACAGTTTGTCATTATGCAGAGCAATTTAGTAATTAAATTTATCATGTATATGATATATAATACATTTAATTTATGTGTGTAGCCTCACTGTGATGCTCAGGTTGCCTGCAGCTGGCATAACCTCCTTGAACCTGGGATATTGGTAGCCATGTACCAAGATGGATTGTTGAAATGAGGACACATCAGCAGACCATATTGGTGCAAAGTGCTTTGTGCTTTTTATTATCAAAAGAAACAGTACCCAGTAGGAGTTAAAATAAGTTACTCAACAAAGTAACTTAAAGTTAAAATCGAATGCTGCTGTCTTTCTTGAGCCTCAGTGCCTCCATTCTTTTATCCCTTATCCCCTCTGATCGCTCAACAGGTTTGCTTGGTGAAAGCTGAGTATTTGCAGTCATCTTTTAAACCGGCTTGTGTCATAGCCATCTTAAATGGTCTCCTGCTGGGACGCCTAAGAGTGGTTCAGTCATCCCAACACTATCCTTCGGCATCTGTAGCGTGACTCTTGAAGCCCAACGGCTGTTTCTGCTCCCTGAACTCTCAGCAGGGGCGGATGGATCACCATCCTCTCGCACGCTGCAGGGTCAACTCCTGGCTGCCATGCCTTCTGCCTTTTGCACCAGCCTATGCTCCCAATTTCTCTTGTTTTCTCCACAGACCTTCTCTCTTGATTTTACACCCTATCTCAATCCTCCCAAGGCTCTTTATACTTTGCAGATTAAGGTGCCTTGATTATGACATGCGGAACGCTAATGAGGAGTAGCTGAGCCATTGGTGCCTGCTGATTAACAAACAATTGGCTAACCTCCTCAATTGAACACTTCATAGCCACACAGCACCCACAACCCCAACCTGTGGCACACTGTTTCTATAAATAAAAAGTGTACCACGCTTCACCACACTTACAGCTCCAAGAACCTTGTTTTGATTCCCAGGGCTGCCATAGACTATGTTGTGTTTGAGGTACCAGTGCAATTCCCATGCAGACGTGAGAAGAATGTGCAGTGTTCTTCTACTGTACTAAACATGTTGGAGTCATCTGTACCTGCATCCATAAAGTACTTTGCTGCCATTAGTGTGGAAATGTGCAGTTGTGCTAAGTGATGGCCTAGTGTCTTGTATATGTTTGGTCCCTACCTTGTGGTTACTGCAGTCCGGATAAGCTCCAATTCATCGACAGCTTTGTAATGAGTTAAGAAAAATGGGATGATATTAGGGCTCGGTATTGGCACTGATGTTCTGATTCAACTTTGATTCACAATTTCCCAATTTGATTCAGTATCAATTTTATCTTCATTCAATATTTGAAGTACTGGCTTTTCAGAGATTACTTAACCATGCATAGAGAACATTAATATAATGTGACAAATTTTAGTAACACTTTATTTGAAGTTTGTCTACATAGTGACTTCATAACATATGCATAATACTTTTTCATACCACTGCACTCTTTCAAAATTCACCTTAATTTAGAATTCCACACATTATGGAGGCTCCTTGTTTTAATACAATGCAATGGCGTCTGCTTCATAAAACATCCTTCTATATAAAAGCGGTCGGGATTGTCCTTCCGTCCTGTGAGTTATACGCAGGCGCGGAGTTTCTCACACGCCCCGTCCATTTTGCAATGCACGATGGGATTTGTAGTTTCGTTTTTTCAGGTAAAAGATGATTTTCTACTCCAAACTGTGCGATATCTTCTTCTTTCTTACTATATAAAAGCGGTCGGGATTGTCCTTCCGTCCCGTGAGTGGAAAGCGTAGCGGTATTCCGCTTATCACAGATTTACTACTTGCAGCTTGCGGTACGAAGCGACATGATGTGAGCAGAGTTCTGGTGCTCTCATCGTACCCTTGCTTTTGTGCGCGATGCGCTGGAAAAATAGACAAAATTATGTCTCAGGAAATAATTAATGTTGATGGAGTACAAATGCCTCACCGCGTAGTAAATATCAGGGGGATTCAAAAGGGCGACCTCAATATAGAAAAAAAGTTTAAATTTCATCACAAAAATAACAGAAACTATGAGTATTAAAGTAATACCGTCGGTCGCCTTAAAAGGCGGGTCAGCCTAGTGTATAATATCTAGCAAGTAATATTATTAAAAAATAATTAAATATTGCTTCTTAGATAATGTTATTCCGGAACCTGTTAGCCAAATACAGTATATTCCCCTATTGGACGTTTTAAACTAATCTTGAATTAGTCGAAATTAAAGATGTAGTGGGAAGATTTGTGTCTTTCTATAATTCTAGAAGTTACCCATGCAGTTTTTTTAATCATTCTCAAAAATGTGTCCTCACATTAGGACAGACAAAAAAGGATCTAAAATGAGGATCTAGTGCCGAGGCTTGTTGACAGTGGTGCTGGATGAATGGAACATAAAAGACAAATAGCAACCGTGACTGACAACTCTGCTAATATGATCCGTGCGGTATAGCTTATAGAGCTACTTTATGATGACTGCTTTGCATACACAATCACTTTGGTATCACAGGCTGCTCTGAAAATTCCAACAATTGCCCACTTGCTTGTTCGGGTGAGGCACTTTGCACATACTTTGCATTGTAGTAATACAGGTGCTATAGCCACATGCTAAAAGAGAAACAATGTTTATTGCACTTGCCAACACACACACACTTGTGACTGTGGTCATGGAAAGAAACGCGTATTGGAAATGCTAGAAAGGTTTTTGGAACAATGGCCAGCAGCTCTGCGTACTAGTATAGGCAGCAAGGATGCTCCTGGTGTGATTATCATGTAGGGTGCTTCTCTGCAACACAGACGCCCAGTCGATTTTAATGTAATGACGTGTGATTGTCATGTTGGAATTTTATGCCCTGGATGTCCAGCTGTCGCAAGTTAGGGCTATTCTCTCCACTGACCTGAGAGATGTAGTTCTTCATAAAGCCTTGGTACAATGACTTCACTCATTTGCTTTCTGGTTGGTATATTATACAGCAGTTTCTAAACCCTGTATCATATGTTGAAAGCCCTCATTATCAGCAACAGTGTAGGATCTTGTATCTTTACAGATAAAAAACTGCTATAGATTGTTATGTTTTTGGGCACGAGATGAATTAGGCTTGAAGCTAAATGCAGTATCCAGTGTAGCTTAATCGTTTAGGCTTTACTCATTTGGATGTCAACTGAGACAACGTTTCTGGGAGACATTGGGATAAATGATCTCTCAAATTTGTTGTATTACCACAATACTTCTGAGTTGCACATCTTACATGTGGCTTTGGTTTTATCCAGTCCTGCTTTATCCAACGCACTGTTTGAATCCGTAGTAAGTCCACACATCTGATTTAAGAGTTGAAGACGCTGATTTTCAGTTAAGGACGACACAGAAGTTTGTGCAAAGTGCTATACGGTATGTAGATTTTTGGGTATCTTCATTTAGTGTTGAAGATGCTGATTTCAGGTAAGGAGGCCATGCCACATTGTGCAAAGCAAAAGTAGTAAAGCTGTTTTTCCACAGAAAGCCTTAACAAGCACATTTGCAACATCTTCTGGATTGAACATCAAAAACGAAGATGAGCAAAAATCTATGTATAGTAATAGTGCATGTTAGAGATCCACTATATCGATTTTGAAACTTTTAAGAATCGATATTGTTTAAAAGGTGACTTTCTTACAAGGTGACTTATAATGCAAACCATAATATATTCAATGACTGTCTAAAATGTTCAAAGTTTAAGTATTAAAGAATAAATTAAAAGAGGAACACATGTGTTTTATTATAGTCGGTCCCTAGAATGTATGAATGAAATAAAACTCAAAACAAAGTCAAAGCTGCCCAGTGGTGCAGCTGCAGATATCTAGGAGGAAAGCAAAGAGGTAGAAGATCTAAGCACTCTTTGAAACATTTAAAACAGTCAATAATGTATCTGTGTTTTTATGAACAGCTTAAACTCCACTTAGGGTTGTCATGGGAACCCTTTTCTTAAGCTTTATGTATTAATGTGTATTTTTGTAGCACCGCAGGAAGTCCCTTTTATTACTGAACAGTTACCTACTTTTGTTTTTCTGCAGTTGCCTTGGCCTATGGCATTTATAAGCAAGACCTGCCAGGACCAGAGGAAAAGCCCAAGATTGTTGTGTTTGCTGATATGGGACATTCAGCATTCCAAGTGTGTGTCTGTGCTTTCAACAAAGGCAAACTAAAGGTACTGTATAGAGAGTTAATGACTGGGTTTAGTGATACTTCATTCTTCTCATCAATGTTGTGTGATATATATGTAATGTATATAAAATTAGTGTACTGTACCTATGGCATCCTTTTTATAAAACATAGTCTCACAGATGTGTGGTGCTATCAAACTGTTTTTCAGCACACTTTATATTTTTTAATGTGTAAACCCTACAAGTTAATTGGTGTATGCAGTTTAGTTTGATGTTTCAGTAGAGGTGCTATTTATAACATAAATAAGAAAGAGCTATTTTATCATTTATTTTAGTATACATTTTAATCTACAAGTAAGTTTTTGGCATACTGATAGACTTTGAAGAATTATACTTTAAACAGTGTAGTTATATAGTATATAAGTTGAATAAACTTAAAAGATAGTGTATTTAATATGAAAAAAGAAATACTGTGTTTGATTTCTTTCTAAACCCTTTAATAGTAATATTATTGTATTTTGTATGGCACATAAACTTCTTAAAATATGCTATTTTAACTTTGTGCATGTTGCTGGAACCAAAAACACAAACACACCTTAAACAAGACTGCAAGAGACAAAACACCCAAAATGTTATAAGGAAAGCAGAACTTAGTTTGACTTTAAATGCTGATTTATCACTTGAAACAAACAAGCTGCTGATAAGACAAGGAAAAGCAGCACATCATTAGAACAATAGGAACATGGGAAAGTTCCTTGCCTGTAGGTGGAGTTTATTCTTCTTTTTATTTTATTCAGTAATTGTTTTGAAGGAATAAACCAGTAAATTTGATAGTACCCATCTTTTATCATTAGTTAGAAGACAGTGGTAGTTTTTTGTTTACACAGTATAATGCATAAAATGTTTTCTGCCTGATTTTTTGGCTCTTTCTTGTTTTTTAGTTTCCCTGGATGTTTATATTTAACATATGTTGTCATACAGATAATAGCCTTCCATACTTCTCCTAGAAGCTACAATATTGCTTTATTTGTGTCTAAATAGTAAATGCATAAATATCAAAAATCTCAAGACTGCATTTCCATTTCAAGCACAGATTACAATGATATGGTTATATTTACAATATTTATGAAAACTGTGTAGTGTTAGCTTCAGAGCTAATTGTTTTCCTAATACATGCCATTGTTTATAATTAGATATGCACTATCAGTCTTCAAGGTAATTGTGCTGCATTTCTGTTTTTCTTGTTTCCACACAAACTAATAGTAGTTAGCCTTTTCTAGTTCTTGAAACTTGCTGTATATATTTATTAATTTATAATAATATCTATTATTTATCTTTATTGCAGGTATTAGCTACTGCATTTGACCCATACCTAGGTGGGAGGAATTTTGATGAAAAACTAGTGGATTATTTCTGTGCTGATTTTTTGTCAAAATATAAACTGGATGTAAAATCTAATAAGCGAGCTCTTTTACGTCTTTACCAAGAATGCGAGAAGCTTAAAAAGCTAATGAGCAGCAATTCTACAGATATCCCTTTTAATATTGAGTGCTTCATGAATGACAAGGATGTTTCTGGAAAAATGAACAGGTATCATGCTATAATCTGTATAGTTATACATATATAGCATCTTTATTTTAGAGTTTGAGTTAACTGTATCATTCACTACACGTGTTGAATTGTTCCAGAACCTTTCCCATTTGGCTGGATGGGTACCCCAAGTTTGTGATCTGTTAAAGTTGTTTTAGGCATATAATATTGTGTGTCCTGTGTAATTATTTGGCAGAATGCTATAGCCCAATAAAGAGTGCAGATGATACTACTAGGAATCAATCAACAGTATGAAAGTACAAAGGCTTATATATATGTTCTGCCAGTTGAAGAAACAGTTAACTTGTTTTCTTCAGTTATTTGATGTCATGACAAAAAAATTTACCCAAGAGTCTTTATGCTTTTTCATTTTATTTCTCTGCTGCTTGTGCTATTATAGTAGTGACTAGTTTAGGCTCTGTGTACAATTTCCTCCAGTACATGACATTAGAGTGATTGTCTCTTTGAAGTGAGCTTATCGTGATTGACCCAGCCCAGTTTTGGGAATGTCATCCGGAATTGGTCCCTTCTGTGCACCTGTTGGGTCTAGAATAGATTCCAGTTTCCTGTTGACGCTAATGAAAATCATCTTAAATTAGATTAGTTGTTGGAATGTAGCATCATTTTTATCATTAAATATAGATCTGTGTGGTTATTTTTACAATTATGTATTGTGCTCTGCGGTGGGCTGGTGCCCTGCCCGGGGTTTGTTTCCTGCCTTGCGCCCTGTGTTGGCTGGGATTGGCTCCAGTAGACCCCCGTGACCCTGTAGTTAGGATATAGCGGGTTGAATAATGGATGGATGGATGGATGGATGTATTGTGCTTTTGGATGTGATTTTAAAAAAGAAAAAAAACACATACACATTTAATATATATATAATTTTTTTTTCTCACCAGGTCGTTGTTTGAAGAATTATGTGCTGACCTTTTGGAAAGAGTTAAATCGCCTCTCAGTGCTATAATGGAGCAATCTCAGCTTGGTCCGGAAGACATAAGTGCTGTGGAAATTGTAGGTGGAGCAACCCGCATCCCATCTGTTAAAGAAAGAATAAGCAAATTTTTCAAAAAAGATGTCAGCACTACACTTAATGCAGATGAAGCAGTGTCCAGGGGATGTGCTTTGCAGGTAATTCTTTACTTTTCTTGCCCCAGATAATTATCAGAATATTATTTAACAAATGTTAAGTATCCATGGCTGCTTTTAAATAGATCTGTATATTATTTATGATTACTGTTGGTTTGTGACATTTAATAGTTCTTAATTTTTTTTTTTTTCACACGTGACCCCCTATAGTAGCTAATAGGCTGTTACACATACATGGCCTATTAAGGCCTTTACTCTACTCTAGTAAAACTCATATTACAGAGTCAAACAAAAGTAGCTTATATTCACATTGCTTCAAGTAATAAGTCACTTGAAACCTGCTCATACATAAACAGATATCCTGATGCTGAAAACCCAGTCAGCATGTAGTGTGCAATTTGTCATGACCTACTTTAATTTTGATCTACTGATTCACAAACACTATAAATAACCTAGTGAAAAATCAATTTGCCTGCTCTGCTCATCTCAGACTTAATGTAATGTAATTTTCAACAATGTAACAATCTGCAGTTAAAATTCATTTTAAAACAGGAGGTACAGAGGAAGACAGTTACACCTACCATTGACTGTTTTCATGCTGTGCCCGTTAAGTCAAATGCTCTTCCTAGCACACTTGATACACACGCAGCTCACTGTCAGTACTTCCAGCCTGAAGAAATAAAGGACATTGTCAGGCTTTCTACAAACTCTACACATTTTCAATATTTTTTGTCCTTTCCCATCATATTTGGAAATCAGTAAACATCTAGAGGAAAGTTAAAAATTTCTTTACTATGTTTTATTAGTCTCTTTTCCATACTTTATTTTATAGACTGCAGCAAATAAATCAAGAAAAATGAAGGACAATTGCCCATTATCCATTCCATATCCAAGAAAAGTGTGTTTAATGACTTCCTGTTGTGCACCTTTTCTACACAGAAAACAAATGTATATAAAGAAATGTCAGTGCTCTACATAACGCTAATGTCCTCTTTTTAAAACAGTAACTTCCTATATATTTTTTGCAGACTTTTAAAATCAATAATGATCTATTATCCCACAATTCTAGATAATTCTGTTTCAAAATCCATACGACATCGTATATGAAACATAACATTCCAGCATAAGGGTCCACAATAAAATCTGACACAGAATGGAATGACTATAATGGGAATTTAGTTATCTGAGTAATGAGTCTATGATGAGGTAAAGGTGAATTAATTTTTTTTACCAAAGCGGGATAGTTTCTCTTTATTTAGATTGAGATTACACTCCGTGAAGCACAGCATAAGTAATTGTATTGTTTTGTTCATGTATTAACAGTGTGCAATACTTTCGCCTGCATTTAAAGTGAGGGAGTTTTCTGTGACTGACGCAGCACCCTTCTCTATCTCTCTTAAATGGAGCACAGAAGCAGATGAAGCAGAAGGGTGAGTAGCATTTAAAACCAAACCCAAATGAGAACTGGCATCCCATCCCAGGTTACTTCTGCCTTATGCAGTTAGTGTAGGCTCTGCCCCCTCACATGCTTCTGTTCTTACTCTTTAGAAATACATTCCTCGATTGTAGCATTGTCAGTCTCCAGTCTATTACGAGCAAAATGACATCTGTTCCCACTTCAAGTTATCAAGTTATTTGATTACTTTAAAAATAAGTAGATAACAATAACTTTCTTGTCCTCTGAATACAAAATAAACTGACTGGTTACATTTTAAATAGCTACTCAATTACAAAAAACTAATTTAATATGTATTGTTATTATTATTTTTATTCATCTACATACCAGCAGTTTTTATGATAGAAACTTGTTTGTTTTCCTTTCAGGAACTATGAAGTATTCTGCAAAAACCATGCATTGCCTTATTCAAAACTCATAACATTTTATAGAAAAAATCCATTTATATTGGAAGCATTTTATACTCATCCAAACTTGGTGCCATTTGCAGAATCCAAAATAGGTAATCTTTATATTTTGTAACACATTTTTATCTGTTAGTTTATAATACTGTATTGTAGATATTTTAATTATTTGTGAGATATTGTAGATATTTTAATTATGTTTATAATTACATTTATATAAATTTGAGTATTTGATTTAAAAAAAAGACAATATTACCCTTTCCAGATATTTTGTGATATTTGAAAATAAACCTCAAGAGCTTATCAGCCTCACACATACGTGAACTTAATCTGCTTCACTCTATGTTGTTTTGAATAGGTCAGTTTCTAGTGCAGAATGTAGCTCCTCAGGAGGATGGTCAAAAGTCTAAAATAAAAGTTAAAGTACGAATAAATACACATGGGATATTCAGTGTCTCAACTGCCTCGATGATCCAAAAATCCAAAACGGAAGAAAGTGACGATACATTAATTGATGAAGTGGAAGATGATTTACAGTTAAACTGCCTTGAAGTTTCAAAAACTGATGTAAGTATGTATAGTGTATGGCATATGATGTAGATGTTGAGTAGTGGTCCTGACTTTGTAGGATATTAAAAATAGATACACATTTTTCAGCTTAGCATATTACATGGCAGTATTTTGGTCTGAAACCTTACAATGTACCACCGTTATTAAATATTTGTCCTGTGGATGTACATCTTCACCTCTAAATATTTATTGAAGTTGTAGTATCTTGTTAAGTTTGTTAACTTCATTTTTTAGAATTGTACTGTGTATCTTTGTACTATAAATGAAGAAGTGAAATCTGAGCAGCCTCATAACCTAAGAGGTTCACTTTTTCTTCCATTAATACACCTACTAGAGTTACTTTCTTTCATATATTGCCATCCATATCTGTGTCTTATTTCTGTAGCTTCAAAATTGGTTTATTTAATATAAAGCCAGCTGTGTTTTGTTAACCAAAATTTGTGCTTTGCAGAAGTGATTTGTATGATACAGTGGCACTGTAATAGCATTTACTTGGCATTTTCACATCTGCCTATGTTAATTAAACCAATTCTTAAAAACAAAAAAAAAAACACTACCTGCACTTCACTTTTGCAAGAGTGTGCTCCTTCCACATGACTGAGTCATTCAGAGTTACTAACCAAAAACCAAGTGGATACCAGGAGTCACTACAGAGAAGCTGAGCACTTGTCAAAAATGTAAAAAAACTTGGAGTTTTAAACCTTGGTGGCTTATGGGCACTACTCCATTAATGTAGTGACACCTTAGACAATAAAGCTTGTGATGTATGTGACACAGGGAAAAAGCAGGACACGGATGTTCAGGTAACTTTACAGAAGATTGCGCAGTACATATAGCATTAAAGAGTCTGAATCCATTGAGTTTGCATTTTCTCCATGCGCTTGTGTTATCCTTCAACATTCATCTGGTGGTCTTGAATGGTCCACCACTCTCAGTTTGTTTTGTGAGTCTAGAATGGTTATATGTGTGCAGTTGTAAGCGTGCTGTGCCTTGGGCAGTCTTTTTAATAAGAATTGGTCTGTGCCTTGTCCGTTGCTCTCATGTGCTCTGCTTTCCTGTGATTTTGACTAGAATGTTGAAGGTCAAAGTGATGGATGAATAATTCACTGCAGAAGTTACTCCCAAGAAAATATAGGCCTTAAACTGGCTAAAGCTATATGTTAGAAATTTAGCCTGTGCTAATCTGGTAGGTAGACTGGTTACTTTTTCATTGTTACACCTCTCCTGTGTCCCTAATATTCTTAGTGTGTTTGTTAATAAACGTTAATGTGAAGTGCCTTTTCTGTCAGTACAATTGACCATATTATATGAGCATCTTAAATTACAGATTATCACAGCCTTGTACTTTATAAATTCACCATTAACAAATCTTAAATATAGATCAGTGAAAGGCAAATTTTCTTTCGCGGCGCACCTGAGGGACTGCCCATAAATAAAGTCGTGACGACACAATCTATGGACAATCGCCAATAAAAAGTTAATTTTACAAGCTTGAAAGATATTTTATTAATAAAGGAATCAAAGGATAAATCTTAAATGTAATTAATGTGAATGTTGAGATTTTTCAGCACATAATGAGATTGATGCGAGGATCAATTTTCGAAAGACAGACGCGCAGTTCCTTGTCGATCATTTGAAGTCTCTCGCGTTTCTTAGACTTCATTTCCGTAAGTGTTCCGTTATCTGTTTTTCCAATATAAAATATTTTTTTTTTTAAACATTATCTTTTTAATCAATCTAAAGTTCAAAAAGACTAGTAATCTATACTAATAAAAGGCAAAGCCCTCACTGACTGACTGACTCACTCATTCACTCACTCACTCACTCACTCACTCACTCATCACTAATTCTCCAACTTCCCGTGTAGGTAGAAGGCTGAAATTTGGCAGGCTCATTCCTTACAGCTTCCTTACAAAAGTTGGGCAGGTTTCATTTTGAAATTCTACGCATAATGGTCATAACGGGAAGGTATTTTTCTCCATTTACTGTAATGGAGTTGAGCTTGAAAGCCGTGGGGGTGGAGTTTCGTGTGACATCATCACACCGCCCACATAATCACGTGAACTGACTGTCAACGCACTATGTAGAAAACCAGGAAGATCTCCAAAATGCGCTGAAGAAAACATGCATTATATAATTGAGAAGGCAGCAATACAATAAGAAGCGAGCGAGTGACATATACTACCATATTCATCAGTGCAGCTACTTCGGAAACAAAGCAAGGTATAAACCTAAACTTTAAATTAAGTTAATAGACAGGCTGCCGCTGGCGTTTTTCATGCCCACGGGTAATGCGGGATACAAGTTTAATGAGAGGACGCAGGATATAAACGAGAGTTTTGATCACTTTGTAACTAAGTTAACATTGCAGGTGAAGGGGTGTGCTTATGCAAATTCCGAGAGACTGTGTTTGTGGGGGATTGACAGTTAAGGCGGGTGGAGGAGTCACGTCATCATATCCCCTCCCATTTACCTCATTTCGCTCTGAGCTGAGCTCTGCGGCTAACGCCGTCTTCCGAAGCAACTTCGTCACACTGCCACCTAAAGTCAAAACTTAAATATATAAAGTCAGCGTCGGAATATATAAACTCAGCGCTGGAATATATAAAGTCAGCGTCGGAATATATTGTCACGCTTGGGTCACATATTTGCACAGAGACACAGAAGGTCGTAGAAACAAGAAGGATTTTTATTCAAACACTGCAAACACATGAGCTTAAACGTGCTCCATGACAAGTCAGATGACAGTTCCGCTAGGAGCAGAGAGAGAGAGCGATAAAAGCAAGCAAACAATCAATTTTCAAGTGACAGGCGCTGCACAAGGCTTTTAAGTTAGCGGAGTATCGCGCGAGGTTTGCATTACGCGTTATAGCGCAAGTGAGAAAGTAAGGAGCAATGTGAGGGTAGTCTGTGTTTCAGGGGTTGTGGTTTTCCCAGAGGCGTCTGTATCTTCTTAGGGTGCGATCAGCCCTCCAGCTCACACCCTCCCCCTCAGCTTTATTCACATTTCCGTGAATCAAGCGACTCTCTGTACCAGGTTCATTTAGTCTTGATAATACGTCTGCGTTGACGTGTTCAGAACCTGGTCGATGTTTTACTGTGAAACGGTAAAAGTTGTAAGCCCAGAAACCATCTCATGAGGCGAGAGTTTGTATCTTTCTGTCGGTATGACCATTGAAGTGGAGCATGATCAGTTACCAAAGTGAAGTTTCGTCCCCACACTTAATAGCGAAGCCCTCCAGCTCACAATATAAAGTAAGCGCTGGAATATATAAAGTCAAAACTTCAATATATAAAGTCATCGTCGGAATATTCAAAGTCAGTGCTGCAATATCCATCCATTTCCCAACCCGTTGAATCCGACCACAGGGTCACGGGGGTCTGCTGGAGCCAATCCCAGCCAACACTGGGTGCAAGGCAGGAACCAATCCTGGGCAGGGCAAATGCATCATTTTCAAAACATTAACCGAACAGTGTTTTTTTAATTTATTTTTCTGAATACGTTTTTGTTAACTTACTTCAGTTCAGAGTCGTTTCAATCAATATATTTTGACTTTGAGTTTATATATTCAGGAATGAGTTTATATACTCCGATGTTGACTATATATAATCAGGAATGACTTTATAAATTCCGACGCTGACTTTATATATTCAGGTTTTCACTTTATATATTCCAGCGCTGACTTTATATATTCTGACAGTGACTTTATATATTCAAGTTTTGAATTTATATATTCCAGCGATGACTTTATATATTCAAGTTTTGACTTTATATATTCCAGCGGTGACTTTATTTATTCAAGTTTTGACTTTATATATTTAGAAAAAAGTTTTGACTTTATATATACCGACGCTGACTTTATGTATTCAAGTTTTGACTTTATATATTCCGACAGTGACTTTATATATTCGGGAATGACTTTATATATTCAAGTTTTGACTTTATATATTCTGACGCCGACTTTATATATTCAGAAAATCAATGTATTTGCCTGTTTCGCACCCCATAGTATATGTGTGTGTGTATATATATATATATATATGCCAGCAGCACTCATGACAATGACAAAACAATTACGTTGTCAATCATGTTACGTTATTATTAAAATGTTTCCTTTTCTTTTTACTTCTCCGCTGCCAAGCGTGGGTATTTTGATTGATATATATATATATATATATATATATAAATATGACAACAACACTCATGCCAATGACAAAACAATTACATTAACAATCATGTTACGTTATTTTTAAAATTTTTCCTTTTCTTTTTCATAACTTCTTTTATGCACTACTTCTCCGCTGCGAAGCGCGGGTATTCTGCTAGTTTTAAATATTTTACAAAAGTTTTCGCAGCGCCCCTAGAAAATTGGCTCACCGGTTGCCCAACAATGATATAGATACTTTATTAATCTCAAGGGGAAATTCACATACTCCAGCAGCAGCATACTGATAAAAAAAATATTAAAGATTGATAAAAATGCAGGTATATCAGACAATAACTTTGTATAATGTTAACGTTACCCCACTGGGTGGAATTGAAGAGTTTCAAAGTGTGGGGGAGGAACGATCTCCTCAGTCTGTAAGTGGAGAAAGACAGTGACAGCAGTCTGTTGCTGAAGCTGCTCCTCTGTCTGGAGATGACACTGTTCAGTGGATGCAGTGGATTCTCCATGATTGACAGGAGCCTGCTCGGCGCCCGTCGCTCTGCCACAGATGTCAAACTGTCCAGCTCCGTGCCTACAATAGAGCCTGCCTTCCTCACCAGTTTGTCCAGGCATGAGGCGTCCTTCTTATTTATGCTCCCTCCCCAGCACACCACCGCATAGAAGAGGGCACTCGCCACAACCGTCTGATAGAACATCTGCAGCATCTTATTGCAGATGTTGAAGGATACCAGCCTTCTAAGGAAGTATAGTCACATCTGTCCTCTCTTGCACAGAGCATCAGTATTGGCAGTCCAGTCCAATTTATCATCCAGCTGCACTCCCAGGTATGTATAGGTCTGCACCCTCTGCACACAGTCACCTCTGATGATCAGGGGGTCCATGAGGGACCTGGGCCTCCTAAAATCCACCACCAGCTCCTTGGTTTTGCTGGTGTACAGTTGTAGGTGGTTTGAGACGCACCATTTAACAAAGTCCTTGATTAGGTTCCTATACTCCTCATCCTGCCCACTCCTGATGTAACCCACGATAGCAGTGTCGTCAGCGAACTTTTGCACGTGGCAGGACTCCAAGTTGTATTGAAAGTCCGATGTATATAGGCTGAACAGGACCGGAGAAAGTACAGTGCCCTGCGGCGCTCCTGTGTTGCTGACCACAATGTCAGACCTGCAGTTCCCGAGACGCACATAGGTCTGTCTGTAAGATGGTCCACGATCCATGTTCTTACAGCACCACTGCCTTTGTCCAAGTGGGAGAGGGATCATTGTAGAATATAGATGATGGCATCCTCCGCTCCCACCTTCTCCTGGTATGCAAACTGCAGAGGGTCAAGGGCATAGCAGATCTGTGGCCACAGGTGGTAAAGCAGCAGCCGCTCCATGGTCTTCATCAAATGTGACGTCAGAGCGACAGGATGGAAGTCATTCATCTCGCTAGGACATGATACCTTTGGGACTGGGGTGATGAAAGATGTTTTCCAAAGCTTCTGGACTCTCTCTCCCCTGTTCCAGGCTCAGGTTGAAGATGCGCTGTAGCGGACTCCCCAGCTCTAATGCACAGGCCTTCAGCAGTCATGTCAATACTCCATCTGGACCCGCTGCTTTGCTGGCACGAAGTCTCCTAAGGTCTGTGCTTACCTGGTCTGCTGTAATTGTGTGTGGGAGAAACTCTCTCCTATGCTGGTATCAGCAAAAGGATGGGTGGAGGGTGCAGTACTCCAATGTGAGAGTGGGTTAGGGTGATCAAACCTGTTAAAGAAGTTGTTCTTCTGGTTTGCTCTCTCCACGTCTCTCTTGATGGTGGCACCCTGCTTCGAGCTGCAGCCAGTGATGATCTTCATCCCATCCCACACTTCCTTCATTCTGTTATTCTGCAACTTCTGCTCCAGTTTTTTCCTGTACTGCTCCTTCGCCGCCCTGAGCTGGACTCGGAGTTCCTTCTGCACACTCTTGAGCTCATGCTGATCACTGCCTTTAAACGCCCTTTTCTTCTGGTTCAAAAGGCCCTTGATGTCACTTGTAATCCATGGCTTATTGTTAGCATAGCAGCGTACTGTTCTTACTGGAACTACAATGTCCATACAGATGTTGATGTAGTCAGTAGTGCAGTTTACAACCTCCTCAATGTTCTCATTATGTGACCCCTGCAGGATATCCCAGTCCGTGGTTTCAAAGCAGTCTCTCAGAGCCTGCTCTGCCTCGGTACTATTTCCTGAATGAGTGTGTGGTTGTAGGTAGCTCCCTCACTCTTGGTTTGTAGTGAGGCTAAAGCAGATCCAGGTTTTGACCTGCTTTCCCAAGCCCAGGCAGCGGGGTGGCGCTGTATGCGTCTTTAACGTTTGCATACAGTAGGTCAGTAGTCCTATTAACCCAGGTGTTACATACCACATACTGGGAGAAAGCAGGTAATGTTTTGTCCAGCGTCACATGGTTAAAATCTCCAGCGATTAGCATAAGCACCTCAACGTGCTGTGTTGGTAATTTAGCAACAGCGGAATGGATGATGTTGCCCGCTATCTCCACGTCCGCCCGAGGAGGGATGTAAACAATAACAGCAATGACGTGTCCAAACTCTCTGGGCAAGTAATAGGAATGCAGACTTGCGGCCAACAGTTCGATGTCCCTGCAGCAACTGGAAATTTTGACGTTTACATGTCCAGGGTTGCACCACCTTGTATTCATATAGAGAGCGAGTCCTCCTCCTTTCCACTTCTCGCAGGTATTTGCATCTCTGTCCACTTTAAACCTGGGTAGCTCCTTGTTAGCATCTGTAATGTTAGTTGTTAGCCACATTTCACAAAAACACAACAAACTGGATTCTCTGTAGGTCCTGACATTTTTCACCAGCATGGCCAGTTCGAAGGCTTGTAACGCCACTTTCTTGTTAGCTGCTTAGCTTTTAGCTTAGCACCGGCTGTGCTGCCACGATACCGCCTTCTTACCTCGTCAGGTAAATAGGGAACCACACCGTCACGGGCCTTTGTTCTCAGCGCTTGAAGTGGACTACCTGAATAGACGAGTCTCTGCGTGTAAAAATTCATGTCCAAGTAGTAAAAAGTGTCCAGGAAACGAGTCCACATAAAAGAAAGTGGTAGGAGTGATCAGTGAAATAGAGAGAAAGGTAGAAAGATAAAGTCGCACACGGAGCTGCTGGAAAGGCTGCCACTCTCGGCAGCGCCTGAGTTATACCTCATATAGTCCTTTAATGTGGATTGAGTGGTATCATAATTATGATAAAGGTGAGTCCTGATTCAACACATTATTTGTTAAACGTTTGGTATGCAGAATGTTGCTAGTCTATTTAAAAAATGTACTGATAAGTCAGTGTGTTGGGTTTTTATAAACATGAGTGTGCTTGGAGAGCCATATTTAGTTGAGTTAAAAACTGATGCTGAGTTATAAGTGTTCTTCGACATATGCATTATTGTTAGCTAGTTGAAAAATTAGAAAAACTTTGTACTTTGTCTAAAAATACTGAATGTAGGATTTATATTACTTGTAATTTTTTGTATCCCTTGTCCTGGGGGGGGGTTCAATTTCAGAACAAGAAACTGCAAGGGGACAGTGAGGTTGACATAGAGCCCCAGGTACAGAATGATAATTCAGAGAATGAACAGTTGCCTCCTTCCCTTGAGCCTACTTCACAGGAAATTCATAACGAGGTTAATCATCAGAAAGTAAGTGACATTTTGTTATCTGCTTCACTGTGCTTTGACGCAGTTGTTTAATGGATATCACTTTAATTTTTTGAATTAGGTGAAGGAGGTACTGAGAAATTCATAATAGTTTTCAAATATTTTAAAAATGGAGAGTCATAAAATGTTTATTATTTATTGGCTCATACTTTACACTGTCAAGAGGGAGATAAATATGAGTTCTGATATTGTTAGTGAAAACAATCCAATATTGTAATGCAAGTTTCATGTTGAATTTAATATTTCTTAGTACAAAATTCATTTAAATGTAATATTTGTAGGTGTTTTCAGATATAATGGAAAAAGCACTTGCTGCAATTGGTATATCAGTCTGTCTGTCAACATTAAACAACTCGGCTTTCAGGGGATTGATTTTGTTGAAATTTGGCGCACTTGTTCTTCACTGAAATGTATCAGGAAAGATATCTTGAATACAGAGCTCTGTACAAGTTTTTGAAACTCCAACTTCTATTGAAAAACAGTTGGTTTTTGAACTTGTCTGTCTTAAAGCAAAGAAACTAGCTCTATAATTTCAAGTACATTTTTGTCTTTTGTAGAAAGTGTAAGTTATCTTGAATTGATATACTCATTAGTTAACAGTATGTTACACTAAAAACAACCTAATGGCTGAAACATCTGCACATTGTAATGATGCTGCGTTTCAGACTTGCTCTCCATCATGGTCTGAAGTGGCCAATAATTTTACCATTAGACTTAATATTTATTAACATTCTATCAGCTACATCTTTCATAAATTTTATGTTTAAAAAATGTAAAGTACAATTAGTTACAGACCCTCCATAACAAATACCGGACATTAAGCAATGGCATTATTACATCACTTTACTTGCAGTTCTCTGTATATAAAAGCTACTAAACCACTAAATCGTATTTTGCTCTGTTTTTAAATATGTTTACTGTACTGTACTTGAGAAATACTTTTTTAATATAGTCTTCTAGTGCATGTAATTGCATTCTATGAATGTTATTTTTTTAAAAAGACTTGAACTATTTAATAAACAAAAATGTGATAACCGCTTCCTTGACGTACCTAAAAATATGTCACACTCTTCAACTTTCATATCAGTTAACACCAAACACCATGCTCATGTTTTCTCAAATTGTTTATATTCCAGTTCAGCATTGTCCACTGTAAACGACTCTTCACTCGGGTGCTCATTTTGTTTTTATATTATGGTTCCTTTAAGGACAGTTTTGTTTAATTTGAGAACAAGCATGCTGAATTTAAAATGGCTATTGTGAAATGCACTTCATGCATTAGCAGATACTATTCAGTTAACTATGACTGAAAACAAACAAAAAACTTGATGTATATTGATGTATATTGAGCGAAGAACTATAATACAGTGTGAAAAACTATTTGCCCCCTTCCTGATTTCTTATTCTTTTGCATGTTTGTCACACAAAATGTTTCTGATCATCAAACACATTTAACCATTAGTCAAATATAACACAAGTAAACACAAAATGCAGTTTTTAAATGATGGTTTTTGTTATTTAGGGAGAAAAAAAAATCCAAACCTACATGAGTTCGCTGCAGACAGATTCTGGAGTTTTACTTGCTGTGTGTTTGAATCCATCACAGAAGAAGTGATTCAACTAAATGGTTTTGTGCTTTTTGAGTGCACTGGGGAAAGAAACAAACAGACTCTTCATACTGTAGCCTACTTACACAAGTAAAGTGCCAAGGAATTGTCTAGATTAGATTGCCCTGCTTCAGTTGGTTTTCATATATTTGCTAGTGTTGGATTAACTTTGTATTATAAAAAAATGAAATTAGCAGATCTTATAGAGCTATGGCCAAAATTGTCATCCTATTTTTCTATATTATTTTATATTGATTGATAATTGTTACAGTAATTTTCCAATGTTCAGTTTTTGCTTTGAATAGTTTTTTTAAACCCAGATCAAGCAAAGAGCTGTTTTGAATTAATATACAGTACAAAATGTATTATCAGAGTTGAACCATAGTGAGTATAAGGCATAAATGAAATCTATCTATCTATCTATCTATCTATCTATCTATCTATCTAATTAAAATTGCTGTAACAACTGCTGTTTTAATGTAGACAAAACCTTTAATCCAGACTTGCCCGTTAGCTAGAACAGGAATAAAAGAATAAAAATTAAGTGTAAATGATAAAACTGTTGCATTGTATTAGTCTCATAGTGAATAGTGAGGAGCAAACCCTGATAAATTCACTTTGCTTCATGTTTGGCAAAATCCCAGAAATATTCAGGGACTTCACCAAATTCAGCAAAATGTATTGAAGTCAATGGGAAAGGAGACACTAGTTAAGAGTAGCTTATAATGGTGGTTAAAAAGTGTTTAAGGGCTAGTGCATCATCGGCCAACTATGCAGGAGTGATTGTTGTGGCAAAAATGTGTCCTGAGCTGTGAGGCTGCAGTTGTAAAGTTTGCATCACCATGCACCCCCTTGTTAAAATGAAAGAATTAAATTAGAGCAGTCAACATTCATGCAGTGGCAGACAGGAAGAATACATTTACTAAGCAAGGCGTGCCCCCTACAGATTTGAATGCAGGTTCTCTCCTCTCAGTCTCCTACACCGATGCTTATTCATGTTTGCTGCCACTTCAAGCAAATTCATAAAATGCCCATGAATGCTTTACTCCTTCCTGTTCACATCAGCTACACAGCACTCTGGGTACTACTATTAAAGAGGTAGGCTCATGTATTACACACATGTCACATAAATATCCTTACAAAACGTTTAACCTTTAAGATGCTACTAACACACTGAATGTTTCCTTCTGCATGTGTGTTTTGTGTTTAAGTGTATTTTCACATTTTCTGCCAACTTTTAGTCCACTACTAGGATCAACATTATATGCTTAGGTGCGGTCAGTAAGGGAGCTGTCCCATCCAACATTAGATGCTACAGTTGTGTAATGTCACTCAAAACATCATAGGGCGCTGGGAAAAAAAGATTGTCTAAGTTAGATACTCTCTGAAATTACACAAAAAATATTTGGTGAACAAGACCACTGGCATACGCAGTTTATTCACTGTGAAAAATGCTTTGGCAAATTTTGCCGATCAACACTAATAATGAACAACAAGGTTATTTTTTATTTATGTTTTTCTCTTCAAATACTAGTCTTGTTTACTGTCTTTGACTTTTGGGTACATGGCTGCCACCTGTGCTTAACACACTATCTGAGTAGGATCTTGGGACAGGGATGCACAGGTACTGTTTGGTCAGAAGAGTCACTCAATGATTGGCTGATTTATGAATCTTGGACTAGGGTGGACATTATAGCCAAAAATGAGAAACAGAAATATTTTGAACAACAGTGATTTATTGCAGAATGCAGCAAATATTGCTTTATGTACAGTACAATATAAATATAACTTTTCACTTTGTATGCTAAGTTTGTTTACTGATATATCCTGTCAATGTGTCTTTACTTAATAAAAAGTTGATCACAAAAAACAAATCAAGCCAAGAGAATCCACAAAGAATAAGAAAGATTCACCAAACAAATAAAAACTAATTAACATATAAACAAAAAATGAAATACAAGAGTGTTGTGATATCCATTTCCTATACTAACATATTTATGCTCTTAGTAGTGTTTAACCTGACATGCAGTGTGGTGCACTATAAAGTGCCATTATTGAAATAACATGCTGTATCATTTTTGGGTAAATGTTGCACTGCTGTTTCACCTCTCTCGTTTTCTACTTGGTTGATCACGCCAAAGTGTCAGAATGGAAATTAGATTGCCTGCTAACTGTCCAAGATGCTGTAGTACTTAACCTTCATATCTGCTCTGTTGGTAGGTAGTTAGCAAAATACATGTGTGAAATATCAGCCCTCCACTTGTTTGGCTGTGTGTGTGTATGCCATGCCGAAATGACTAGAAGGTTCTATCAGTTAGTTCAGTCTTTGCAATATAGAGCATAAGGGCTTGAATACGATACGAAATTAAAGTAATTAGTGTTTAAATGTGTTTCCTGCTTGATATGTACATTTTAAACATTTTGTTTACGCTAAAATGTACATGATTTCCTGAGAGAGAAATGAACTAAACACACAAAGGACACGTAGTGAGCAATAATGAAAAGCGTACATAATCACTTCTGGTATAATAACAAAGAGAGAACAGTGCCTGGTCTTCAAGTGAGCTTTATGAGTAGCACTAGCCTTTGTAGGTCAAATGCCATGTTTGCAGGCTGTTCTTGGGCTTCCTCCATCACTCCAGTGATATTCTGTTTAATGTAATGGCAACTGTAAAGCAGCCCGCTATACACAAGAGTGAGTGTGCACTTGTATGTGTGATCTGTGGAGGCTTGGTATCTCATTCTGAAAGCTTGTTCCTGCTTTCCTTCAGTTCACGAGAGGCTTCAGCTACATGAAACCATGTACTGAGTAAAACAAAATTGGAAATTACACTTTCATAAATTGAGAAAGATACTGTGTATTTTTAAAGAATCCTTTTTCAGTGCACTGGTGAAATTAAGTATCCATTGTTTTATTTTCTGTATCTATCCACTTATTGACAAATTAAGATTTGATAGAGTAGGTAAGATAAAGTTGAAGCCTTGAATCCATCTATTCCTCCATTTTCTGGAGACTTCATTAAATACCTTTCCGGTATTACTGGCTAGGAACAAATTTTGGACGATTCAGCAGTTCATTGCTGGACATATCACACCATATATGTCATATATGGACAGTCTGGAGTAGACAATTTATGATGCTTGAGGCAGCAGCAGCAGTACCTGGGAAAACCCATGTAGGCTGTGCTTGGCCTTGTACTTGAGCCTGGGTTCCTTGAGCTGAAAGGCAACGATGACTAACCACTTGATTTTGCAATGCTTTTCTAAAGCTGCCACTAATGCCGATTCTCGCGACATTCAATTTTGGCTTCACTAACTGGCCCTCTTAGTAGCACTAAGTGGCAAAATCTCCTGGAGTCCTGTGAAATTCTAATCGATTTTTTTCATAGTGCAGCACCGAGTTAAGATTATTTAGGTGCCCACGATTTATTTCCTGTATTTTTCTTTTTAAATCTTTATTTCCTTTAACTGTTGTTTGCATCTCTAAAAAAATTACAATACATCTGATACATTTGAGGTCTTGATTACAAGTTTGAAAATAAATTGCAGTGCAAGGATAATAAGTTGTCCAGGTTCATCTGGCAGCTTAAGAAATTTTTTTGGCAGCCTTTTTTAGCCAGTGTTTTAAATTGTTCATTACAGTGTGCCAGTCACTCAGTAACTGTTCTGATACATGACCTCTAAACAGTGCAACCTGCATTCAAAATGCTGTGCCTTCATGCTGATATAAGACATTGGCCTGCTGTTCTTGAAACAGTTGTACATTATTATATTTGGGAGCATGTTTCCAGTATGTCCTATACATCCCTTGAGCTGAGGGATGAACTCTTCAGCTGTCTAAGGTGTCTGGCAGTGAGGATTTCCATTATACACACAAGTTCTCTCTGCTGAAAACCAGAGTCAGGTATGTGGTTAGTGAAAAAGCAGAAACAAAGGACTCCCAAAGTGAGATAGTATCAGATCATGCTGTAGACCCAAAAAAAAAAAGAAAATATATAGCATGTAAGTGGGTAATAAATCTATTTCTAGCTTGGTTGACCCTCTCTTACATGTATTAATCTTGCCTCCTGTGCTATAAACACATTTTGAGGGAGAACTTGGGGCAAGTTGCATGTAGTCAGGATGCTCACTTTGGGGAAATACTGCTGCATGGATTTTCCACCATTCCAGTGGAGTGGTTTTACTGTCCATAGAAGGAACAAGGACATGCGTGTCTCAGCAAATTACACTTAAACTGCCTGTGCTCCAATTAAAAGCAACAAGAAAGAAACGTGGACGGTTACTTCTTAGTTGTTGTAAGCTGCCTTGGGTAAAGGCATCAGTGAAATAAATATGATCAAACATAAAGATATACACAGTATATACAAGGTATATATACAGTATATATGTATGTGTATACATAATACAAAACAAAATTGCTATTATTGGGGCCATTTACAGATGTACTGCCTACATCATGTAGAGCTAGACTAACTGACACACATTATAAATTATAACATCCCTTACCGATCTCTAGGTGCAGCCAGCATCTTGGGCGCTGCAGCTGAGTCATGTTTTTTCAGCGACACAGGCTTGACAATGTTTACTCCACTATCCATAGTAACACATACCTACTTGGCAGTCCTCTGTAAGCCCCCCAGGATGATCCTCGAAGACCATTAAGGTGGTTTCTGCTGTGTGATCCTCTAGAAAATATGCAGTTAACAAGCATTTGCTCTGTAAATTCCATTCCACATGACTGTACCATATAGTAAGAGTTATGGATGTATTTGATGTCACATCCTTAAATGCAGCCTCCATATTCCATCATAAATCCGTAGCAGCACGATGTGAGAAAAATGTTTTTGGCCAGGATATTGATTCCTCAAATGAAGGGCTTTCAGAAGCTTCCTGATGCCTTTTTTTCTACAGCACTCACTGGCATCATCACGTCTTTCGCCATGAAATGGATGACGCATTGGTGATGTCCTGATGCCTTTTGGATTCTCTCTTATATGTGGTTGTGGCTGCAAATGTTGACACAGTGGACTGCAGTTTGGGTGCAGCACCACTGTTTGAATGCTTGTTAGCCACATCCTTTGAGCGTTCTTTCTTGCAGTCTTCATATATAAAGGGATGTTATCTTTTGAGGTGGTGCAATAGATTTGTTGCATTACCAGTCTTTGTGGGTCCTTGGTGGTGGCATCTCTTGCAAGATGGGTTTAAGTGGGTTTGGTCTGATTTTTGATAACTGAGCTACTTCCCAACATTTGTGCCCTTTCCTTGGTACCATCTCTTTGTGGGCAGCTAACACATTTTTTCCCACTGCTTCACTTGGCAGGAGGTCATCATTGCACACCATCTCTCTTCACGCTCACAACCACATTGTTACGTTAGTAATTACCGCCTGTCTGTTTCATGGGGACATGAGAGAAGTGCAAAGTGCAGCATAATTGGGTGCTTTTCACATCTACATGCTGTGTGATAGGCCACAGGCCTTGTCTATTCCTGTATAAATGAGACGAATTAAAAATGTTCTATTGGGATTAATACCCAAAAATTATCATTATATATAACAAAATAATAATTAAATTTGAATACAGTTCTATCAGTCTGTTTAGCTGTCTGTCTATCAAAAACTACTTTCCACAAACCAGCACTGTTTAGCATGCATTTAAATTCAGAATAACTTTTACTTTCATTCATGAAACATACGGAAAAATGTATTTTCTTACTCAATCATTTTGTTTTTCAAATAAATTGCCTGTTTTAAATAGTAACGGTGTAAACCTGCTCAATCATTCATTTTATTTTTTTTTTCTCAGCTAAATGGAGAAATCAAAACAGATCAGCCCCCTGATGCTAAGAGACCCAAGATTAAGGTTAATACCATTCAGTTACCAATTGAAGCAAGTCTTGTCTGGCAACTGGGAAGAGATCTTCTGAACATGTACATAGAGTCGGAGGTGTGTATTGTGACCTCAAAATTAACGTAACACGTGACAAAATGTGAAGAGGTGTGGGAATGAGCACTAGACATTTTCAAACGATACTGACAACAAAGGGTATTCAATAACTCTTGAATATTTTTAACACTATATAATTTCTGTTAGAATATGATTTATTTACAGGTTCCCGGATGTTCAGTGCATGCATTATCAAGTATATCTTTTATGTTTTAAGTTGGAGGGTGGGAAACTGTTTTAATGTAGACCGAACTCTTTTAATAATGTTTGTTTCTTTTGCACAATAGGGAAAAATGGTAATGCAGGATAAGCTGGAGAAAGAAAGAAATGATGCTAAAAATGCAGTGGAGGAATATGTGTACGATTTCAGAGACAAATTAGCTGGCTCTTATTCAAAGTTTGTAAATGACGAGGTATGCTTTGTTTTAGCATTCTTAAATATATTTGATTTAACACAATGTGAGAACTCCTTGTTTTTGAAATTAGATCCTGCTTTATTAAGTTAATCTATGAGAATAGCTTCACATATTCTCTCTAAGATAGAGAGATCTACATAAAAAGATGATAAAGCATTAAAAGAAAATCCTATTTCGGAAAATAAAAAACATGTTTAAGGGATAAAGGAAAAAGCATGTAGAAGATACATTGTAAATAAGCGGTTAAAAATAACAATCAACTGCTACATTACATTTTTGGCGTCCTTCTTAATTCTGCTTCCTAAACTGATATAGAACTTTATAGAAAATGTTCTACAAGACAAGATGTTAGCTCTAAATGTGTTACATAAATCATTAATGCGATTAAATAAAGTGATCAAGAATCCAATGAAAACTTGTAGGAGAGATACAAATTGGATCCTGTAATAAAAAAAAATATACACTGCATAAAAAATCTTTGTTATGCACAAAGTGTTGGCTCAACCTCACCTAAAATGTAAGTGGCTGTGGTCTGATTTAAACTAAATTTTAATCTTTTGCCTTAAATGTTGTGTGACACATGTAGTGTAAACCAAACATCATAATACCACATGACACAGAATCTACAGCATGGAGGTGGCATCATCCGTTTAGTCAGGGTTTAAGGAAAGATTAATGAGGTAAAGTACAGAGATCTACTGGAATAAACTCAGTTGTCCTCTCACTAACAACTGGAACAAAGTTGGGTGTTTGTGAAACTCCAGGATGATACTGGCAGAGTAATAGTGCAGAGGCTTCAAATTAAAGATTCCCGGGATTGATTATTCCTATTCCAGGTCCTTGGCAAGAATTGAATATTGCTAACGTTTCGACTATTGAGACACACACAGAGAAATTCATCATGGTAGAAGGGGGTCTCATTACAGTTTAGTAGAAATCTTGCCTAGACAGAAAACTGCAAGAGATGGCTCGTGCATGTACATCAGGGTGATAAACACCTGATCTGATTACATTTCAGTTTTTCAATATTTGTTTTTCTTTGTTGTGTTGTTTCATTTTGGGTGTCACTTTGCAGATACTTTCATGGCCCTATGAATAATGCAAGGCAATAAATTGTCCTATTGGTTAATGTGATTTTTGGCAAGTCACTATCTTTGTGGACATTATGTCTTCAAACGTCAGGGTTACATTTTCACCTTCGACGCCACCAATTTGTGCTCTAAAGAACTGACTGGCTGTGGATGTTTGCTTGATGGTGCCCTGTGGTAGACTTGCATTCCTGAGCAGAGTTCAGTCCGGCCCTGTGCCTCAGTGCTCTTCCGGTATTGTGCTAATTAGATTAGATAGGGTTATATGATTGGGTTAAGAGGATAGAAATACAGATATTTTGCAAGCTTTTGAAACACTCTTCATTTGAAAAAGACATGTTTTCACATAGTATAGATTAACATTGTAATTAAGGGGTATTTTGTTTTAATTATTACAAATATTTTTCATTCAGGACCGAACTAAGTTTTCTGCACTTTTGAGTCAAACAGAGGATTGGTTGTATGAAGAAGGACAAGACCAGCCTAAGTGTGTGTATGTTGAGAAGATGGCAGAATTACAGGTGAATAAATTTTGTAGCCTTTCTTCAAAGCGCAAAAACTCTTTTCTCTCTGTGTGTTATTTTTCAAAATCACTGAAGATAATAATAGTAAAATCCCAAGATCATCAAAGGCCACAGTGACAAGGAATACGGTTACATTGATTTATAATTTGGTAACTTGTGACTCCTAAAACTCTGCAAACATATTGGCAGCCTGCCTAATGCAGGTTCCACAAGAAGTACATCAAGTTTATCTTCGGATTGAATTTAAAGATGGGAGATTGTTTTTACCCATATTGTGTCTTGAGTTGTGAGGTCCAATGGATAAAATCCTGCTGGGGCTCTTGTGATGTGTGCTGAAACAGAACTAAGGATTCTTACATTTTTTTTCTTTTTTGTTTCCAAATAGAACTTGGGGAGACCAATTCAGAACAGGTATTTGGAAGCAGAAGAAAGGCCCAGGGTGTTGGAAAAACTACAGAATGCAATTCATCATTACATAAAAATAGCTGAAGACTTCAGAAATGGAGTATGTATGTTTTGTCATTGCCATGTGTGTTGTTTCTGCAGACACAATGCTGCTTGGTCTTGAAACATCAGACAGTTAAATCCTAGGCAGAGCTGCAAAACCCAGTTGAGATTTCATGAACAGCAATGACAAAGTCATCAAAAGTAATGGTCATGCTGGGCCTTGCCATGCAGATGCACAAGTGGACATTGAGGCCTTGAGAACATCAAAGTAATATATAGTACAGGCCAAAAGTTTGGGCACACCTCCTCATTCAATGTGTTTTCTTTATTTTCATGACCATTTACAGCACTCCATCACTCTCCTTCTTGGTCAAATAGCCCTTACACAGCCTGGAGGTGTGTTTGGGGTCATTGTCCTGTTGAAAAATAAATGATCGTCCAACTAACCTGACTTCTGCACAACACAACTGCTGGTCCCAACCCCATTGATAAAGCAAGAAATTCCACTAAATAACCCTGATAAGGCACACCTGTGAAGTGAAAACCATTTCAGGTGACTACCTGTTGAAGCTCATCGAGAGAATGCCAAGAGTGTGCAAAGCAGTAATCAGAGCAAAGGGTGGCTATTTTGAAGAAACTAGAATATAAAACATGTTTTCAGTTATTTCACCTTTTTTTGTTAAGTACATAACTCCACATGTGTTCGTTCATAGTTTTGATGCCTTCAGTCATGAAAATAAAGAAAACACATTGAATGAGGAGGTGTCTCCAAACTTTTGGCCTGTATTGTACATTAGTTTTTCAAATGGAGGTTATGAAAATGGGCAGCACAGATTATTTTTGGTAAAAGTTTTTTATTAAGGAGAAGAATAAGAATAAGGTGCTACTTTTTCGCTCTGATTTTGTATTAGGTATTGGCCATGCCCTTAAGCACTCCTGATTACAAACATGGATTTATTGGCTATAATCCTGCCTCTTTATTCTCTGATCTCCGTAAGTGAAAAACTACTGTTTGCCATTTTTTCACCTAGACATAATAATGGCCTAATTCCCAATGAGGTGTGCCAGAGAGAAAGTTAAGATCTGTTATGGTTTAAGGATTAGTACAAAACGTTGTGACAAATATAAGCAGCAAAATCATAACCTTTTGGAATGTAGTACTAGGGTGTTGTACCATGTTAGCCATTATGAATGTAGTGAAAAGCCAAGCAAAATGACACCTTTTATTGGCTAACTGAAAAGATTACAATATGCAAGCTTTCGAGGCAACTCGGGCCCTTTCTTCAGGCAAGATCTTTGGGAATGTAAATGTTACGATTGTCTATACTTTTCAATCTCCCTCACTTTTGCAGTTTTAAATCTATTTGTTATGTTTGCATAACATTCTAATTCATTTTTTGTTTCTTAAGGATGAAAACTATATTCACATCGACGTAACAGACATGGAGAAAGTTGAGAACTGCTACAAAGAGACGATGGAATGGATGAATAATGCCATTAATGCTCAAGCAAGTGTTGGAATTCATGATGATCCCGTGGTTCGGGTAGCTGAATTTAGTGCAAAACTCAAGGTATGTCCAGAGAAGTATGTGGCTGTCACATTAGAGGAAATGTACTTTCTTGTTAAAAAACACATGGCTACATGACCTAAGCTTGCTGTTCAGTGTCCAAATGATGGCAGAGCTGTTTGAATTACCAACAGTTTGCAATGCCTATGTTCTGATAGCCAACATTACCTTTGAAAGACACAAATAGTTCAAGGTGTACTGAAATGTCTGACTCCATATGCCATGCACATGTTTGAAAACTGATCATATTTGCTATTCATAAGTGTGCTCTTGACAGTAATTCCCAATAATTTGCTTCATGGTACTCTTCAAAATTGTGGCATTCAACAGCAATGGGTATTGACTCACATTTCTAGTTGTTTTTTGTTTATCTGTTAGCGTATCATTTACTTACATTCCACAGAATCATTTCATAATGTGATTTGGATGTATATTTGAGTGTTTGCCAGTGCTGTTGAAGACAAATGCATATAGGAAATGATAAAGTAATCTAATGTGCTACGGTTTTCAAAGGTCACAAACATAACTTGTCCCATCTATACTCTGGTTCTTGTAGCTGATCTCTGATCATGTGGGTTTTCTCCCACAATCCAGAGACCACACATTGTTCATCTTTGATGGTGTGTCTATTAGTCTGTGTAAAAAAAAAAAAAAAAAAAATCAATACAAGACAGCAAACTTAAATGTCATTTGCCGAAGAGAACAATTTTTGAAAATAAAACAGCACAGATCGAGACACTGACTAGGTACTTGTCATCATACAAGATCAGAATATTGTTGTTGACCAATCACTTTTGCTTTTAAAACGTCGTTTAACAACAAAGTGATACAAACCTTGTAAAATTCCTGAGTTGGCAATGTTTCTAACTGAACTACGGGTAGGTAGTCGTAGACAGTCTGCCAAGTGATGAAAAGCTAAACATACTAATGTGCTTTTGTATTCATCATATATTTATTAATTTATCTAATATTCACAGCTAAAAATATGTGATATTGTGAAAATAATCCAGTAGCAGAATTATGTTTTAAAATATTTGGCCCCATTTATTTTAGTGTTTCTCTCTCTCTCTCTCAAAATAGATAGTTAAAATATCATATTCTTTTTGTTCTTAACATCAGCCTTATCATACATATTGCATATCAGGGATTTTCCCTGCTTTGAATCTAAACCTCCTGGGCTAGGCTTGAGGTTTCTTGTGATCCTGCTCCGTATAAACAGGTTTATATACTGTATATATTGTTCTTAATCTCAGATGCTGTCTCTGTCATTTTGTGCCTGTCCATACCCCCGTTACCTACTCTTGCTCTGCTCATTCAGGGTTTACCATTCTTATGTATAAGCTGTTCAGATCTCACTGCCCCTAACCTTGACACTACATGCTTGTTTTTCTTTGTTTCCCTCAATACAGCTGGTGAGGTCTGCACACTGATTCAAGCCTAACAGTACTGTTCTTCCTAAGCCCCTCTGATTTTCATGATCAAACCTGTCAGAACACAGTAGATTCTGTTTTTAGATTTTTGGTATCTTTTCAAGCCTGCATGTGGCAAAATTCTCTCTATAAATTGTTTGTGTCTGAGATGGAATCAGAGATCAATGTGGCTGGTAGAAAATAACAAAGCCCAGTATGAGAGATTTGTGAATGCAATATTGAAGGCATTCTTTATAATGACATTGTCGCTGAAGCAGAATATGTTGTGTGCTGTAGACATTTAGAGTAAAAAACCCTCACACCTTAAAATTCACCTAAATTTCATTACAAATAGGCCCATTCTGGGCAGTAAAAAGAAAAGAAAAAAGTGCCAACAGTCAGCACAGATTTATTCAGCACAAATGACAAATGATAAAATTGTGTAAAATTGTTCATATTCAGTACCTGGTTTTGATTATGCTTGTTTTTATCAGACAAAAACAAAAGCAAATAGTAAACCATGTTGTGTAGTGTAGTAGTAAGCTTCCACTGACATTAAACTCGTATTATATCCAAACCAGTTAAGTGTACAGTTCTGTCTCATTGTGACACAAATACTAAACTCCATAGTAGCTCTTTAACTAAAAATGAAATAGAAATGTCTTGGTAAAATAAAAACTAAATTAAATCTAAAAATACAAGCAAGGTCAGAAAAAATATAGAAATAAAAATTAATATAAAAAGGCAAAAGTGTATTAACCTTGGTGCATATAACATTGGTACATATATTTTCTGCATAAAACTCTAAAAGTGATAAATACAGGAGATACAAAGTTTTAAATAGAGTAAAAGAAAATAAACACAAGTAAAATACTAAATTCAGTACTAGAAGCAAAGCCTGAACAAATCACATGATTTGAGATATAACACCCACACAAGTTATCCTGAGCATCTGGACAGAGAGGTAAACTGAAAGAAGGGGCAGAATGTCAGGTTGGGCCTTCCTGAACAGATGAGTGTGAAGTTGTTTTTAAAGGAATGAATGGAGTCAGCTGATCTCATTAATTTCAGGTGGTCTTTCCCAAGTCTGGACTCTATACACCTGAAGGCCCGGTCACCCATACAGTGCAGGTTACTTTGGGGTAGAACAAGATTTCCAGAATCAGAGGACCTTAGTGGGTGAACAGGACCACAGTGATGTAGTCCAGTGTGAGGCCATTTAAAGCTTTGTAGGTTAATAATAGAATTTTATATTCAGTCTTGTAATAAACAGGGTGCCAGTGAAGACGAAGCAGGAAGGGTATGATGTGCTTGCTGTTGCTGGTCCGTTTTAGATCTCTTGCAGCAGAGTTTTGAATTAACTGAAACTGTGATTGCAGATTAGAAGGGGCACCTGCCATTATGGAGTTACAATAATCGAAAAGTGTGCATTTTTAATGTGAAACAATATAACCTGGCAGAACCAATCCTAGCAAGTTTTTATCAAATTTCACAAAGATGTTTCTTTAAATAGATTAGGAATTTTGCATAACTACGTGGATAATGAAAGCTTGTTTTTATTCACTATAAATTGCCATGGTAATTAAATATTTTGAATACTCTTAAAAATTGTATTATGTAAGGTAGAAATATATTTAGTTCTCAAATAAGTTAAGGGACTTTAGAAAGTTTATAGAAAAATGAGTTTTTCACAAATTATTTAATAGCCACAGACATATTGGAGCAAATATTTTTCATTATAAAACTGAAAGTGGGATCATGGAGCTGAGGGATTCTTGTTAATCTGATATTTTTTTCTAGAACTTAATAGGAATTTACTGGTCCATTGACTCTTGGCTTGACTGTGTGCGCTGGCCACTCCTAATCTTCAAAGAAATGCAGCAGAGTTAATTTGTATTGACTGAGACAACAGAACGCAATCCCATCATAACAGCATAACAAGATGAGGCTACACAGACTGAAGTAGTTTCTGCAAACACCGCAGTCCTTCAGAAATACAAGTTCTTAGCAAATAAAATAACATTGTATTAACTTGAACCCAGAAAACCATCCTTGGCCATCTTAAAGTGCTCCGCTTGAAATGCAGAAATATCTGAAGGACATGTATTGTGGATGATTGTCACGTGAATTGCAAAATAGAGTGTTCACTTCTCTGAAGCACAGAGTTTTCTTGAACATTAACAGAAAGACATGTAACTGAATCACACTAAGGCCGGGTTTATACTTCACGCAACGCATGCTGCAGCAGACGTTCCTGCTACCCAAGCGTTTTACTGTTTATACTTGCACACATACTTTACATAAATTTGGAGGAATCCACCAGGTGGCAGTGCGAGATATTATCACGGTGAGAACAGGTTCTTCAGCTTCACTGTGCTGTGAATTGCCTAGAACAGCCATTAAATTCCGATGACACCTTACTGCAATATCTCTGAAAAGGATGTTTAATGATTGAATCCATCAATCCGGGGATGTGTCCATTCCAGCAAGCATTGGGCATGAGGCTGAAACAATCCCTAGACAGGGCATCAGATCATCGCAAGGTAAATACAAGCACTCACATACACTGCCGTCATTTTAGTGTCACCAGATCTGCATATCTTTGGAAGGAAACCAGAGCACACTGTGGAAACCCAGCAGGAAAACATGTAAACTCCAGGCAGGGAACACCTGTGACGTGACTCCCTGTGAGACAGCAGTGCTACCGCTCCGCCACCATGTCTCCCCCATGTGTGTAATTACTAAGAGTATTCATTATTTAAACGAAATTAACGATTTATCTGTAAAATGTAACATGCATACTTTAATGCATTTCATCATGAAAGTGATATCGAGTATAAATCTGAAGATTCTAAATGTGCAGAGAGTTGAAATATCATACATGTAATGTGCTCAGTGTGGCAATCTATTGCTGCTTGCCGCTGCTGTCAGGTCCCAGAAGCTCGTAGCCATTAAAAACTGGGATGATGTTCACGACGGTCTGCTTTAATGATAAAGTAAACTACGATGTTAAAGTGGACATTTCAAGATTAAAGCCGAAATTTCGACTTTAATCACAAAATAGATATTTTCACCATGTCCTTAATTTTTTTTTTCCGTGTTGCTGTACATTATGTTGCTGTTATGAAGTTGTAAAAAAAAAAAAAAAAGATGGCACAAAAGATGGTATGTGAGACTTTTAAAATGTATCTTGTCATTACGATGGGGAATATGCAACGATTAAATATAAAAGCACCACGAATGCCTCGGTAAGTCGGCATTTTGCTTCACCAAATCGAACCATTCATCAAACATTGAAGCGTGCACATCGATCCCGTAGGATCCGCAGAGCGGCTATCACATGTAGATAGTAAACAGAGACTCTGACGTCACGTTCCAACTTTTATCACACTGCGCCCCCGACTTTTTGTTGGTAGTGCAACTCGCGCACGCATCGCGTTAATTTCTGAGGACCTGCTCAGTGGACGCGTGAAATGAATGCTAAGAACACGTGCCAGCCATGATGTGTGTGCGTACGCGTTCTGAGCGTGAAATATAAACGAGCCCTAACAATGACTAACAACGTATCAGTGTTATAGCGGGACTTTAGTAAAGTGGAGAAAGACGTATTATGTTGTTTGTGTTATGAGTGTGGTTTGTTCTGCATATATGAGCACAAAATATAAGCATTTTGGACATACAGTACCTATTAGCATCTGATGACGTTAAACAACCTGTCTCTGGTTGCATCTTGTTGCATTGTTTCTTTTTTGGTGTGCTGTACTTTCAAAATATTTTTTTGAAAATCTGAAAGCCAGTCAAATATTACAGTCATGGCCGAAATTATCGGCACCCCTGGAATTTTCCCAGAAAATGCACCATTTCTCCCAGAAAATTGTTGAAATTACAAATGTTTTGGTATACACATGTTTATTTCCTTTATGTGCATTTGAACAACACAAAAAAACAGAAAAATCCAAATCTGACATCATGTCACACAGAATTCGAAAAATGGGCCAGACAAAATTATTGGCACCTTTTCAAAATGGTGGGTAAATCGTTTCATTTCAAGCATACGATGCTCGTTTGAACTCACCTGTGGCAAGAAACCGGTGCTGGCAATATAGCAATCACACCTGAAGCCAGTTAAAAGGGAGAAAAGCTGACTCAACCTTTCTGTTGTGTGTCTGAGTGAGCCACACTAAGCATGGAGAACAGAAAGAAGAGCAGAGAATTGTCTGAGGACTTGAGAACAAAAATTGTGGAAAAATATCAACAATTTAAAGGCTACAAGTCCATCTCCAGAGATCTTCATGTTCCTTTTTCCACTGTGCGCAACAAAATCAAGAAGTTCACAACACATGGCACTGTAGCTAATCTCCCTAGACGTGGACGGAAGAGAAAAATTGATAAAATACTGCAATGGAGGATAGTCCGAATGGTGGATAAACAGCTCCAACCAACGTCAAAACATATTCAAGCTGTTCTGTAGACTCAGGTTGCAACAGTGTCAGCTTGAGCCATCTGTCGACTTCTGAACGAAATGAAACGCCATGGCAGGAGAGCCAGGAGGACCCCACTGCTGACACAGAAACATAAAAAAGCCAGACTGGAGTTTGCCAAAATGTATTTGAGGAAGCCAAAATCCTTCTGGGTGAACGTCTTGTGGACAGATGAGACCAAGGTAGAGCTTTTTGGTAAAGCTCATCATTCTACTGTTTACAGAAAACAGAATGAGGCCTACGAAGAAAAGAACCTACAGTACCTACAGTGAAACATGGTGGAAGCTCTAAGATGTTTTCGGGATGTTTTGCTGCCTCTGGCACTGGATACCTTGACTGTGTGCAAGGCATCATGAAATCTGAAGACTACCAAAAGATATTGGGGCGCAATGTAGGGCCCAGTGTCAGAAAGCTGGGTCTGCGTCAGAGGTTATGGGTGTTCCAGCAGGACAATGACCCCAAACATACCTCTAAAAGCACCCAGAAATGGTTGAAGACAAAGCGCTGTAGAGTTCTGAAGTGGCCAGCAGTGAGTCTGGATCTAAATCCGATTGAACACTTATGGAGAGATCTCAAAATTGCTGTTGGGAGACGTCCTTCAAATCTGAGAGACCTTGAGCAGTTTGCAGAAGAAGAGTGGTCGGAAATTCTAGTTGAGAGGTGTGACAAGCTTGTTGATGGTTATAGGAAGCGCTTGATTTCAGTTATTTTTTCCAAAGGGCGTGCAAACAAATATTAAGTTGAGAGTGCCAATAATTTTGTTTTTGAGTTTTGTGTGAAATGTCAGGTTTGCCTTTTTTTTCTGTTTTTTTGTGTTGTTCCAATGCACATAAAGGAAATAAACATGTGTATACCAAAACATTTGTAATTGCAAAACTTTTCTGGGAGAAATGTTGCATTTTCTGAGAAAATTCCAGGGGTGCCGATAATTTCGGCCATGACCGTATATATTGTGAGGCAGGCAATAACAGTAGACAAACAAATGTGGACATAAATACATTCAGTGTTTTCTCATGAAGCCAATCATAACGTGAGGCCTACTGCACACCTCTGTCACACTTTTCTCCTTTTCCTACAGAATTTCAAATCTGTTTGTGATCCCATTGTCAGCAAACCAAAACCAAGAGTGGAATATCCTGCAGAAGATAAAAAGCAGCCAGAAGTCAAATCAGATACCATAATTCAAGAAACTGAAACGATCACAATGGAGAATGACAGCATGGAGATCTCTGAACAAACCAGCTGTGACCCGCATGAGAACAGCACGACCAACATGGACGTCGAGTAGGCTTGGAAGCTTCAAGTGAGAATTTAGTTGTTTTTGTTTAAATATTTGAGATGTTGTAATTTTCTCTTCTTTTTTCTTTGCATTGAGTGCAACTTGTTAATTAAGTCTACTGCTTTAATACAACCAGTTTGGTTCTCCACATTGTCATTATTTATACAATACTTTATTTTTGCAGAAGTTTTTTCTTGAAGTAAATTGAAGGTGACTGAGCTCTTCTGTTTCCAAAATGGTGAATGTGACATGGTGGTAGGGAACTGGCCAGATGAGTTTGTAAATATATACAAAGAAAAAAAAAGACATAAGTAAATTTTGACTTTAAAATTCCTGTGGAATTATGACTGCTTATGTGACTCATGTAAAGCATGAAGAAAATGTTATATGCCATATTTATTACGCATTTATATTAATAGTAAAGGCACATTTGTTTAGCTGTTCCTTTTGTTTATGCATTTTTGAAATGACATTTCACTGAAATAAAAACATCCTTTGCGTACTGAAGTCATGGTTCCTTAATTTATTTTTTATGCTCCTCATTAATGGGATGTAACTGATAATTTCCCCTTGGGATTAATAAAGTATCTATCTATCTATCTATCCATTATCCAACCCGCTGAATCCGAACACAAGGTCATGGGGGTCTGCTGGAGCCAATCCCAGCCAACACAGGGCACAAGGCAGGAACCAATCCTGGGCAGGGTGCCAGTCTATCTATCTATCTAATTGAAATTTACATTTAAAGTTGTGGTACTTTTAAGGCTTCTTAGGAAATTGTGTTTAAACTTATATAGGAGTGTGGTGATACGTGTTAGGTGTCCATGGCAGTGTGCAAGTTTTTAAAAAATAAAAGCAGAACATGTGGGGCTCTGTGGCCTGCGCGTGGATTTATTGTGGAGGAGAGCAGATTATTGCTGGATCAGTTCAGTTCTTTCACATGGACACTCCACAGGTCCCAATTAGGGTGCTGCACCCACATGAGTATACAGAGAGCGTGAGAGCTTGCAGCGCTGGTTCAGTAGCTGGCTGCTCCCATGAGAGATTGTCAGAGAGTAGCAGTCCACCATTTGATGGAAGGCGCAGAGAGCGAGGCTGTTAGATGCTGATGGAGGGAAGTGCTGGTCCCCTGGAGCTTAACGGGCTTAAAACCGCTACAGCACCAATGGAGGTGTTTTGTCTTGGTAGAGTCCTGTTTGACTTAACTTTCCAGAATGCCGCAGATCCCATACACTTGTCACCATTTGTAAGGTTTTGTATCTTAGAACTTCTCCACACCTTCACTTCTACATCTATAACCCCATGTAATTACACAGAGTAGAAGACAAGCAGGAGTGAAGTTACAGCTTAATTATGTGTTACTGATAATACTCATAAAATAATAATAATGAAGAAAAGTACATGTGAATATTGGTAACCATACTACCTGATAAATGCTGGGTGTGTGTAGTTTCAGGTGGCACACAGACTTCTCAAATGTTTCTGGTCAAGTCTTTTCTAGTCAGCTTTCTTTAGGACAGGCCACATGCCTGTCTCAATATGGCTCCTCATTGTGTCATCTACATGGCCAAGGTGTTGTTGGGTAAATCGACAACTTTATACATTTTTGTTTATACTGTACAGAATAGCCTCTGATTCAAAACCAATCTAAAATTGCTATAATTTAGCCCAGTGTTCCCCAAACTCGGTACTGGGGGACCCCCTGTGGCTGCAGATTTTTGTTCCAACCAGCTTCTGTTTTTAATTAGACTCCTGATGTGTTATTTCCCAAGTTCTGTGTTTTGGGAACAATATAGAAATTAGAAAACTAAGTTTGGTAAAAAAAAAATATATATATCTAATATATAAAGCAGAGTCGATGTGTGTATGTATGTTTGTTTGCCCACCATACAAATCTGCACCGGGCAACTGATTGGCACCAAACTGGGGATGGGACCTTTGTGACCAGGAGAAGGTCATGGGGTATGTTTGGTTCGGAAAAATGTTGGTGGTGAACTGCAGGGCACCTTTTCACCGACACAACGTTCGGCATACGTCCCCGTACTTATCATCAACAAGATGGCTGCACGTTGCAACAAACGTTCACGGCGGTGCCATCTAGCAGCAGCTTTGGTCCCTGTGTGTCGCTCTTTACCCATGTTTCTTTAAATTGCCAAGAGATGGTGGAAGTGTCCCAAGTATGAGAAGGCTGACTGCTTTGATCGAGTGAAGGGGAACTGCCGTATGGATGTAAAATGTGAACAACCGAGTACGCGTGACCAGCTGACACACCCGCATTTCCGCACGTCACACTCCCACATGTACTGATAGTGATGTATTTCATTCGCCAACATCCGTTATATTCAAACACGTTTGAACAGAGACTCGCCTTAAAAAGACCGCATCCTTCCCCCACCATTTTCCCCAAACGCAGCACCAGTTGTATGTCACTTCTCTCTCTAGTTACCATCGCCAACATCCATTAGATGGCATCACGGTTCAACACAGACGCTCCTTACAAACACAGCATCCCTCCCCGCCATTTTTCCCAGTACGGTTTCAGTGCTACTCTTTCTCACTGGCTTTCCGTATTTGTGGTGCTATTTGCTCGCTTTCCGACTGACAATACGATTTCAGTGTTGCTCTTTCTGACTGAGTGGTGCTATTTGTTCGCTTTCTGACGTATTGTAAATAACGTAAATTCATTTCACTGTGGTGCTTATTCCGTACGTAATACCATGTAACACATTATAATTGTCCTGCTTTTCGCTAATATACCCATGCCACCGAAAAAAAGACATAGAATTGGAAGGTCCACTTCAGATGCCACAAGAAAGTCTATTTCAAGGGCGTCTGAAACGCCACAGCAGACAGAATCCAGAGTGGAGGAACTTATGATAAAATGTCCATCAGAAAACTGTTTCTGTTTCTTTCGTTTGGGAATAGATTCCCGGGCAAAGCTGAGTACTCCTGCTAGTGTGTATGTATGTATATATATTGTGGTCCCTGGCCAGGGCTGGAGCCCGGCCGGGACGCCCAGGAGGACGAGAGGAGGGCTTTTACCTCCTCCAGACCGCGAGGGGGCGTCCGTCCTGATTATGTTGGGGGCCTCGGGTGGAGGGCTTGGAAGCCCAGCCCTGTAGGGGCCCGTGGCCACCGCCAGGCGGCGCCCCGATGCTGGTTTATCCCGTGTGGTCCCCGGCCGGGGCTGGAGCACGGCCGGGACGCCTTGGAGGACCAGAGGAGGGCGTGTGTCTCCTCCAGACCGAGAGGGGGCGTCCGTCCTGGTTATGCAGGAGGCCTCGGGTAGGGGGCTTGGAAGCCCAGCCCTGTAGGGACCCGTGGCCACCGCCAGGCGGCACCCCAGTGCCTATTTATCCCGGGAGCCTGGCACTTCCGCCACACCAGGAAGTGCCGGGGGGAAGACGACAGGGGACACCCGGACGGCTTCCGGGTGCGCAGCCGGCACTTCTGCCACACAGGGGTGTGGCCAACTCTAATTGCCGGGAAGCAGCTGGAGCCCATCCGGGTTCCCATAAGAGGGGCCGCCACCCTCCAGTCATTGGTGGATGTCGGGAGGTATTTGGCAGAGCTGGAGAGAGGACAGGAGGCGGCCAGAGGAAAGGCACAAGGACTGTGAGCCCTGGACTTTGGGGGAATCGGTGCAAGAGGCACTGTGGTTGCACGTGAGCAAAAGTTGTAAATAATTGTAAATAAACAGCGTGTTGGGTGAACTTATGATGTCCGTCTGTGTGTGTCCGGGCCAGCGTTTACAATATATATATATATATATATATATATACACACAGTATATCAAAATGTACCAAGCATTTATATAGAAATAATGTATTTTTTTCTTTTGAACAATATTTTCATCTTGATTTTCATTCTACTTTTCTAGGTGTTCTAATTGTTTAATTAATCCATTATTTACTAATCAGTGGGTCTGATGCTAGAGTAGTTGCAGCCTTTGATTATTCCTTGTTGTTTGGCTATTGTGTGTCTGCTCTGCTTGTGTTTAATTGTCATTAATAAGATACAATGAAGGGGGAAAAAACCGCACAGAGAAAGGGCAAAATATAATGAAGTCAGCAAAAGAGAGTTACGCATTTAAATCTATAACAAAAGCAGAAATATTTCTAAATGTCTTATAAATGTAAAATTCACACTGCTGTGCTTTTCTGAATGTAGAATAAAATAAAAATAATCCCAGCTAATTAAATGAGATCAGTGCTATCAGGTGTCGTCACTGATTAGGAATCTGGTTGGAACAAAAACCTGCAGCCCCAGTGTGCCCCCCAGGACCGAGGTTGGGAAACGCTGCTTTAGACCAAAGAGTGCGCACACTGCCGTGTCACACCTGCTCCCAAGTAGTGGATACCATTTGTTTAGCTGACACTTGCCAGTAAGGTAGTTGTATGCAGGGGTTGTCTCATTGAGTGTCCTGCACAGACTCCCTCTTTCAGGCACCTCCTCCAACCTCGCAGTAAATTTCACAACCTGAGTCAGCCCTAAAGACTCGGGGGGGTTCAGTTAGTTAAAACATCAAAGCAATGCTGTTCTCATCAATGAAATAAAACATAAAACAAGCCTTCTGAAACACTTAACATTACATATGCTTTGCTGATTTAAAAATAAAGACAATTTCACTCCACCACAGAGGCACACGTGAAGGCACTGAATCGCCAATCAAGGCAAGGTGGCCTGGAGCCCAGTGAGCGTTAACGTCGCTAGAGCACCAAAGGAGGCCAGCGTGGTGGCGATCGAGTACCATTTCAGGCAATCGTCTGTGGTCACAAGGATATAAGAAAGCTAAATGAATGAACAGCTACTGTATCCAACCTTTGTGTGTTGAATAGAACAATTTTTTTTATCCTTTGGATTATTTATTGTTTTATCCTTCATGGTGAAGGCCGTTTTTATCATGGATTACTTGTTGGGTATTTATTTAAGGAACTGCACTGGACTTTGACTTGAACACTAATAGCTGGAATAAAAAGCACTTTGCACAGTTGCACCTACCTCGTGTCCTCATTCTCTCTAGTCTCTCTTGGTTTCATGACTATCGGTGATCTGGGTTCAAGGACATGTATGCCATCTGCAGGCAACCAGGACATCACAAGGGGGTATATGCTCGAGGTGCCTAATACATAATGTCACACTTTGAACATGAGGTAGAAGCTAAGCCATATCACATTAAGCCTGTCAAACCACGACATACGAGAGAAGTCCTATGTCAGTGTGCAGACACAATATGCTACTGCGTCTCAGTTGCCCACTATAGTGTAGCCATCTAGTGGGTAACCATAGAATTTTTTTTTTTTTTTGGTGGCAACAGGTTGATGGAAATAGTGCTTCAAACAGACACTGTATGTGCACTTCCAGCTCACTCTGAAATGAGGAGCCATAAACATGTGAAGAGAAGGCAAAAATAAGGAATGTCAGACGGGTTATGTCACTGTCCTTCTGACTGGGGATGTGGTGGTCCAGCTCAACAATGGCTGAAATTGCTCTCTCAATTGCATTTTATTACTTCGACTTTTTCTTCTTCGCCTTTTTTCATTCCAATTATTAATCCATAAAAAATTTTGTTGTTTTTTTTTTGTAAATTTTTTTCATCCCGTAGCCTCAGCAAGTTCTTTTGTAAAAATCTTCTTATGAAAGAGTTGGTGGAAGTAAACCAAAATCGAGATCTTTAGTATCTAAATAAAAATGTATAACTTTCCTTTTCCTCCTTAATGATCACTGAATTTCAAGGTTAGTTCATCGCCCACATGTGATAAAACCCTGGCACTTACGGTCATATCTAGAGATGAGCAAAGCAGGCCAGTTTTCATTTCACATGCAGTTTTATTAAACTGACACTAGAATGAGTTGCGGGGGTCATTTGTCAAATTGCAAAACGTGCAGCTCCCTTCTTTGCTTACCTGTATATTTTTTTTTTTGCAGCTTTGTAAGATGTGTACACCGTAGCACTTCAGTAAAATCGAATCTCTCTGTGCCTCTCATTCTCGTCACCATGGAAGAGAGCAGTACGTTTTTTAAAGAATGTGACACAAAGACACCACAATAAAATGCACCATCATGCACTTTCTACAGGAAAACCTCACTACATGGGAAGCCAGTAACCAAGCCCCCATAACCTCTCAACCACCTTATCCCGGTTGAGACTATGCACGGTTACAGCGATTTTGTTCTACTTTCACTAGAAATATTTATTTAATAAATTCTAAATGACAGACAAACACGTGCGGTATTACTGCATAAAAGTGCTTCCAGACGGGAACTAGACTCATTTCTTCTTGTGTGAATGACATAAATTTTACTGGAAGCGAAGCACATTTTATGTAGTGAATATTTGTTTTTGTGAAGCAAAACGCCGCATTTCACTCTAAATTTAATTTTGCACGAATCATTTTGCTCATCACTAGTCACATCCGTTGTGATGTTTCTAAATTTATGGTGGAATGTTTGCATTTCACAGTATTTCCTACTAGCACCTCTTAGGTAGCAATTGGTGCAGTTTTCAGTTTTATTTTTTAATTTAGAAACTTGCAGCAGCAAAAAAATGCAATTTTGCAAAGTGTGTTTACTCAGTAAATACAGGGTGCGGCAGAAATAACTCCCAGATTTCAAAGGGGGGTTGAAAAAAAATGGTACGAGGTATCACCAAAAACTTTTTATTTCCCAAATGTAGACATAAAAAAGTTTTTTACTTGAAGTTTTAAAAATGATATCATCCAAATGGTGGCCTTGACAGCTGATACACATTTGGAGCCGTTCTTGGAAGTTCTTCTTTCACTCTCACTAGCATGTCGGGCGAAATTCCTTCAATTTCTTCTTGAATGGCCTCCTTTAGTTGGTCCAAGGACCTAGGATGATGTTTGAAAACCTCGGCCTTGAGGTACCCTCACAGAAAAAAGTCACAGGGCGAACGCGCTGGCCACGGAACTGCCTCGCATAAGGAGACCACTCGACTCGGGAACATTGCCTGCAAAAGATCCCATTACAGCAATCCATACGTCTTCCCCAGTCTACTGGAGACAATTCCTGACCAATCCTAATCTTGCATGGGTGTAATTGAAGGTCAGTATGCAAAATTCGCCTCACAGTTCTTTCCGAAATCCGAAGAGCTGAGGCATGTTTCTGTGCTGAACGTGCTGGAGACAGCTCAATCGAAGCCCTCACTGCAGCGATGTTTTCGGGTGTTCTCACATTTTTGGGACATCCGGGTGGTTTTCTCTTCAGTGCAGATCCCTATTGCCCTTACTCTTTGAACCCACAGCAAAATCGTTTTCTGGTCTGGAACACTTTCATTAGCACGTAAACCAAACCGCATGTCACAGTTACAGATTCGGCAATTTTGAAAAAAGCCTCCACTACAAAGCCTCGATGCTCACCCAACCACAGCTTGGTGACGACTGACAACTTTACTATGTACCGTACCTAACGGAACGAACCGCACCCCTCTACCTGCTTTGGGAGCCCCACAGTGATTTTTCGAAATGTGGGAGTTATTTCTGCTGCACCCTGTATTTGTTAAAAGTCTGTGATGCACTTTACAAGAGCCAAGAAAGTAAAGCAGCTTTATTTTTAAACGATTTTATTTAACTTGACTCCTCTGTCTGTCTGTTTGAACTGTATGGGTCAAATCTTGCAACTGATTTTAAACCCACTTTTGGCAAACCAGATTTCTTCCAATTTTGCATTTGTGTTCATTATCGATGACAATAATCCATCACAACAACCGGCGCAATTATGCAACAAATTTCACTGTAATTATATATTACAGATATAGATATGGGAGCATACAAGTGAGAGACGCATCGCATTGCCCCCACTTGCCTCTTCCAGTGAGTGGAGTGTGTAAATATGCGCGCCGACTTTAATTGTTTGCTCTTGCGAAGGAGTAGCTTTGATGATCACGTTGAGGAAGTACATTATTGCCGTAAGCTTGCCATTCTGAACAGAACCAAAATATAATTCTTTTTAGTGTTCAAATAATTCTGCAAAGAAGATATATAATACTTCTAAAGAAGCTTCCGTTCATGAACAATTTGCAAAATACTCAACAACTAAAAAATAAAATATATAAAAAAATGTGTTTTTGCTTTTTAGTGCATTTATAACTAAAGTAAATAAAATCATTTTACTTAAAAAATGTTTCATATATATGATTTTTTTAACACAATCCTAATGATAGACTTTTTTTCATGTTCAGCAAGCTTTCTTGTGTCACTCACTTTAAAGGCCTTGATTTTCTCGTGCAGCCTCTCTTCTTTAGCATGCTGATCTGACATGTTCACCATTGGCACAGCACGAATCGTGGAGGCAGCTCTTCAGATTTGGGAACAGGTGGTGGGCACATCTGGAAAGCAGCATGGCTGTCGCTTCACCTTAAGTGCTCAACTTGAGAGAACTGCTTTTGCAGTCTGTGCTTGGTGAGTGGGAGCGTTGTGAGGTAGAAGAGGAATTGCTGGCAGCCGTCTTCACTTCTCCTCTCGTCTTCACATAAGCAGCGCAGCATAAAACTGACCAGCTAACTGGACCTTTTCAGGCATGTTATCAATATGGACTTCATCTCAGAACCATGCAAAGATCTTTGCACATGATCTTGTCGTCTCTGGTTTCGATTTGTTTTTTTCAGTTTCTTTGTTGTTGCTTCCATTGTTGTTTGGACCTTGTCTCATGGCGATTTATCCAAGTTGCATTCCCATTTGTAACAAGTTTCACAGCCGCCTTAGCGTTAGATGCGTGTTTCTTTGCACACTTATATTTTTTATGTTGCTTGCATGTGAGAGGGCAGAACATAAGTAGCTGACGTGCACAATCGACGCGCCCCTTGTTTTACTGCAGGACAGCACAGGGCTTGGTGACTTCCACATTTCGCCTGACACAAACGTTTGCAGTTTCTGTATTGTGCACTCGATTGCAATTATTTTGCCATTTTGTTATGCAGCTGCTGTCACACCACACTGAAGCTTCACGTGATCAAGTCTTAGAGATTCGATCATACAGTGCTGTATCATGCATCAGCTTCACTTTCCATGTCAGTGTCTGATGACCACTTCACATCATCACCACTAACGCTCAATTCAAGCAATGGCTCAGTATCACTTTGTTATAAAACTGCCTTTATGGTTTGGTTTTGCTATTGTGTTTTTTTTCATAGTTCATAAATATGGACAAGTTACTTTACAGTGGTAAAATGCATAGAAATATTCTTCATTTTCTGGCGCATGATGTTATTTCATCCACTAGATGGCAGCAGAATACTGTGCTGTATGTTATTCTGGCAGAAAAATGTTAAGTGGATCACTAAATGTCACCTGAAACCTTGTCTTGCTGAAGTCAGAGCCGTAATATATACATCTGGAGGCAACCATGAGGGAATTTTGCTTAAAACCAGATGGGGACAATTAGACGGCTCACCAAGTGTCACACTTCTAAACCATTCCAACACCTCATGAAGGTGGCGATCAAAGTGCAAAATGCAAAGATCAGTGGTGCTTTCATTAACCTGGTCAGATGGGCAGCAAGCTTCTGATTATGATGAAGTCAAAAAGCCCCCCAAAAGAACTCTGATAGACATATAAATGTGTGTTGCATGTGCAGAGAGCACGTTGCAGGTCTTAAAAATAAACCTAACCTGTTGCAAACGAAAACCTTTCTGCAACATCCAATTATACATTGACATTTGTACACATCGGTAGACGAGTGGTAAATGTGCACGATACGTTGTCACAACAATGGTGGAGGAGTCCATGTGAGCTTTAAAGAATTGGTGACTATGCTTATGAAAATATGAACTGCAAAATATGTATCTGAAGTAATCGGTGTCTCACACTTCGTCAAAAGGACTGCCATTAAGAGAACTGATAACGAAGAGCCACGGAGATGCAGATTTCAGTACTCGAAACATCCAAATCTACAAATCTGCCTAGCAACACCAATAGAAGCACAGATGAGACTGCACAGCATCCACCTTCTGACTGCACATCTAAATGAATCTCTCTCTTATAAAAAAAAAATCTTGGGACGAGATGAGACTTTTTTTTCCTGAGATCTTTAGGAGAGAGGCAGAGAGACAATTTTACGTCCCACGAGACGGTCAAGTCACGTCATACTTGCAACCTTTGGAAGCAAGTCCCGTGAGATGGTGACTTTTGCAAGTCACGCCCTACTTACAACCATTTTCAAATAAGACCACGGTCATCTAATCTCTCAGTTGTTTGAATGCTTTTGGCAGACACACTTTTTGTGCTCTGTTTGTGCCAAGAGATTTAACCACGCCTGGGGCCGGCAAACACGATAACACATGCAGAGCAGGTTAGAGATAATGGAAGTAGGAAAATTCGAAAGTCTCAAAAAAATGATGGTAAAGATCGCATTAGTACAAACAAACGGAAAATATTACTCGGTGAAATAACGGAACAGCGAAAAGAGATCGAATAATGTTTGAGGATGTCTGGGGGAGAAGAGACAAGGCAGTGAGACAAAAGGACAGTGGCCTGTACAGGCTTTTAAATGTTTGAAGCGCCGCATGAAATGCAGATCACGTGGCACGGCAGCAACAGTAATCCAGCAGCTGATCGAGCAAAGAGGAGGTAAAAAAAAATAACTCTTATTTGTTTCCCATTGTATCACCGTTTAAGAGGGGTTTTGAAGGAGCGACTGCATCTCCTTGGGGTTCAGCCCCCCCACTTCACAACAGCGCAGAGTGCTGGTGGTGGGGAGGGGTTGGCGAGCAGGGGACGAAGCTCCCTAGTAACTTAAGAAATTTAACATTACTGTCTAATTGGAAATGCAAATATGTCAGAATATGGCCTCAGCGCTTTAATACTTAGGCGGAGTGGTGGTTCTGAGGCTCGGGATTTGCACTGGTAATCGGAAGGTTGCCGGTTCGAATCCCGTAAATGCCAAAAGGGACTCTGCTCTGTTGGGCCCTTCAGCAAGGCCCTTAACCTGCAATTGCTGAGCGCTTTGAGTACTGAGAAAAGCGCTATATAAATGCAAAGAATTATCAAAGAATTAATACTGTACGTTGTATATCCACTGACCACAGTGCTTCTCTAAACTCGATTTGCTGTTATTATGTCATATAGTGATGCTATAGCTCAAATGCCTGAAAGGTATCATAGCAGACAGAGTCCTTCTAAAATGTGTGGAGCCCGGTAGCTGTGGTGGTCTACATGTGTGTCTGTCTGTCTGTCTCCACGGTCGCAGCGCTCATTACAATGTGCAAATTAATTATTAAGCTACAGTTACTGTGTGCTACTGAGCTTCTGAATGGATAACAGCAATTTCAGCTGTTTATTTTCTCTCAGTGTCAGATGTTTTTTTTAAGTATCTCTCCCTGAAACCTCAGTGACAGTTTAAAAACACACGGACTGGAGGAGTCAGGGGCAAGTGTTTTAGGACGAGGCCTTGTGGGTGAAGCCTTTGTGGTGCAGGAGTTCACTGCTATCCTCTACACACTTTTTATCGGGTTGTCTCCAGTCGTGTACTCTGAGAATCGCATCCTGTCTGGCCCCATGAGTCTACCCCGAACCTGACTCGGGGTTAACCGTAATTGTTCAGAATTCTAAAGTCGAGTCACGTCAGGGGTTAATGCCAAGGTGTCTAAATTACTGCCAGTGTGAATTCATCAGCTTGAGATTCTCTTAAGAACCCAGGATGCAGTGAGGCTTCATACTAGGAGTCAACATGCTGACACTTTTCTTATGGCTACTGATTCTATCTCACCCATCATGACTCTTTGATGCTTGGGTGCAGTTTGCTCCACAGTGTCAACATCTACTTCTGATTGTGGATGTTCGAGGTCTCACCAGCCTTTAGAATTTTTAAGGCCTCCGACCTCAACAGAATGAACCTCCGAAGCCGTGCTGTTGTCTAGCATTAAGAAAGTCAGTGACGGCACTTTTTGTTTCTTGGTTCTGATAAACCACAAGTGATTACTTTGGCATGCAAGAGCTCATCTTTGGTGTCTTCAAGCAACGTCCAATATCACCCCTTGTATTATGAACATCATACCAGTCTAGGTGATACTGGGGAAAAACACAAAAGGCAAAGATTATTAATTATCATGTGTAGTTTGCAGTTAGTAATCACTACGTAAACTGAAAAATAAATATTAGAAATATTACTTTAGCATTATTATCTTATATAAAGTTGCTGGAACATAAACAAATTTCACATCTCAATACAAAAGAATGATAAATACACTCGTTTTTTTTTCATTTTTCAAGCAATACTGAGAACTTCAAAGAGGAGAATGCAGACTTGCTTTAAGACTTCAAATGGTCAGATCAAAGGCACCGCACACCAACCTTTTCAAATATTCCATTTACGATCTCCGTCACAAGGCGTCACTCGAGGGCATTTGTGTGACTTCAGGTGACTGAGGGGTCTTACCGTGGTGAACAAGTGGAGGAATTGCAGAAGGCAAAAGCGACGTCAGTGTGTCCTCGTTGTTCGTCACATCTTGCTTTAGTGACTCTTAGAGTGGGAGCGCCGTTGTATTTTGCTTTAGTTGTGTTTTTATGTCATGTAAAATCTTCAGGATTACCGTTGGAATGAACATGAAGCACTGAAGTGAGGACAGCGTTACGTCTGCTAACTAAAATGTACAAAATGCTGGTGTTTTTGTGGAGAATGTTTTCTGAGTTTTGCTTATTATTACATATTTGTATACATTACATTTAATTGGGATTGATTTTTAGATTTTGCTTCTACATGTTTATTGGTCATAACTGCTTCAACTTTGCCGTTCTTTCATTAGCTAATTTTATACAGAGCATTGTGCACTACGACCTTGACACTCTACAGTAAAATCGCTCGTAGTGGCCAGGTACGTTTCACAGTTACGCCAACCAATGAATACTGTGTGTGTCATGTCTGTTTATCGGTGAACACAAGAAGTCCACAGTCTGTTCATTGGTCAGTTTCTAGATTTATGTCATAAACAGTCCTTCTGCTCCTAGTTAAGGCCATGTCACAGTTCAGGACTTTGCCAAAGATTTTCAAGTTGCAAACTTCATTTTCATAATCGTAGCGAGACGGAGGCAGATGAAGTGCACTCTCGTGACCAACAGTCGTGTAGTCTGACATCCCCAGGTTTGAATTTTATCTCAAGTCATACTGTGTGCATGACAGCTGGCTATCAATAAGCACTCACCCAAACCTACAATGCATATAATGCAACTCCAAGGATTAAGAAACGCTGCTGTTTTGGACCTGACAAACAAGAGAGACTTGCCTGTCCAATGGCTTGTGTTTTACATACCACAATCGAATGGAAAAAAAGAGCAGAGAGAGCGGCTGAACTTGCCATACCTGTAAACCCTTCACATGGGCATCAACTCGGTCAAACAGCATGATACGGACTGTCAGAAAAAGGGGCACACACAAAACTTTGGAAATATGAAACTGTGCTTTAAAATCGGCACGCAACTGCAAAGTCTTACATCACCCGTGATTTCGAGTCGTGCAAACTGACATCCTCAAGTGACGAGATTAGCAACTGCAACCATCAAGTTTGACATTCCCTCTGACTAGAAGTTGTGTCTTGTGACAATGGTTTAAGTCAAAAGTTTGGATAATTGTGCTTATGTTTAGTGTTAGACACACACAGGCACTGACGCTGGTCTTGAAGCCATTAAACAAGGTACAGTGGCAGACAGACTTGCTGACACACTGAAGCACAAATGGTAACAATAGAGTGAAAGTTATGAGGACTAATCACGAGCAACTAGGTATGATGTACCACTCCTTCAGTTCCTTAAGGGTCTGCGCTTGTGTTTTCTTTTATCTTTTTTAAATCCATGTGAATTGTTTAATAGTTTAAAGCTAAGCCAATTCCACTCCATCATCAATTAGACAGTGGTGGCATTCAAATCAAAACTACAGGCAGAATAATCGTAATGCTTTTACACAATTCAGGGTGTGAATGTAGAGGTGGTGCACTCCTACAAGTACCTGGGGGTCCACATCAGTGACAGGTTGAACTGGTCATCGTAACACAGAGGAACGAAATAAGAAAGGGCAGTACAGGCCACTGTATTGTGGGAAGTGACATCCTTCATATCTTCTACAACTCTGTGATGGCCAGTGCAATGTTCTACGCTGTGGTGTGCTGGTCAGGTAACATCACTTAAGGAGAGGCCCAAATGATCAAAATGAAATGAAATGACCAAATGATCATGATGTAATGAAGTTTATCTATCTATCTATCTATTATATGCTGCCTTCATTATCTATCTATCTATCTATCTATCTATCTATCTATCTATCTATCTATCTATCTATCTGTCTAACCAAATGATCATGATGTAATGAAGTTTATCTATCTATCTATCTATCTATCTATCTATCTATCTATCTATCTATCTAAGTGATCATGGTGTAATGAAGTTTTACTGCTCAACAGTTTACAGTGTTTCACATGCTCTTAATAAGATTGTTAAATGTATGCCCTTGATGTCACACTACATGTTTTACAGCCGTAGCCTTTACTTATATAATCCTAAGAAAATCACAACGAATTGCAAACAATCCCAGAGTATGCCAGTTACCCCCAGTTTTGTATTAAGACACAACCAGTGACTTGCTATGACAGAATCAGGTAGCAGCTCACTAGTTGTGTCTGCAAGAGCGAACAGCCAATGGCAGCTCATCTGGACGTACAATGCATATAAACAGTGAGGAATGTTGATGGCTGCAAGGAAAAAAGGAAAGCAAGTGTTGTGAACTATGCAAGCAGAGGAGAGGTTCGAACTTTACAGACAGCACAGACGCCTGTTCAGTGTTTCAGGTTTGATGTAACTTATCAGAATGGAAAAAGACTGTGACTCATTCTGGTGTGCTGCAATTTAACTGGCTGCCAAAATGAGGAGACATTATGGTGTTTTCAGGATGCAACACTAGATTTGAAATGGCAATGAAAAGTTGTGAGAGAATCATACTTGGTCACACCCTGTGATTTCCAGTGGTACAATCTGAGGCACACAGAGGCAAAAAGATTAAACAGCTTATTAAATACACCATGTTCTCTGAAGTCATGCTGAGTCCTGTAGTGTGATACTAATCATGGAAAGAAGACTTTGTGGAAGCAGTGTATACATATTACACTACGCTAAAAAAAGTTATCTTCTTATTTATAAAAAAAAATAGTGGACAGCACTGTTGTGCAGTAGTTGGCAGCTTTGCTCTACAGATCCAGTATTCTGGGTGTTAATCCCAAATCTGGACACTGTATGATTGGAGTTGCATGTTCTACTTGCATCTGTGTGAGTTCTCCCAGCTATTCATATTTCTTCAGAGCAAGTTGATTGGCAACTCTAAACGTGCAGATCCTTATGATGGCCTAATACTCATCCAGTATTGGTTCTTCCCTTGCATATGATGCTGACCCGATAGGCTTTGACATCATTTGTGACCCTGCACCAGATCAGAAAATGATAGAATGTTAAAAAAAAAAAAAAAAACCTTCAGATACAACCAGAGGACATTAAAGGTAAAGTAAAAATTCACATTCCAGTTGTATGATATTCATCTATTTATTTTATACCCATGACTTCCTGAATTAATGGACCTTAGCTGAAGCTTTAGTTCTTTGTATTATTTGATTTTATAACACATCCTTTGAGTTGTTGTCTGTGTCATTTGACAAAAAAGGATCAGTTCCTGCAGCTGAGAGGTCTGGTTTCTTGTATGAATTTGGAACTTCGTTCACCTCAAAGTATTTGAGCATGTGATATGCCTTTGGACCACCATGATTAGGAGGTTTATTCATGTCCTTGTAGATCTCATGTCGAAGCCTAGAAATACAAAATTAATTGTCACACACTGAGGCGAGTAGATAGATAGATAGATAGATAGATAGATAGATAGATAGATAGATACTTTATTAATCCCCAAAAATAGATATCAATATTAAAAAAAAGATCTTTATGGAAGAAAATGAAAATGTTCACATCTGTTTTCATTTTTAAGCAGGATGAATGAAAGGTTCCTCTCTCAGTCCACCAGCATTTCTGTCACTCAATTTACCCTAAATCATCTTGGCAAGAGTTAGTGTGTGAGGGGGTGTTTCATAAGCTGGCCTTCTTACATCACTGGAATGGCAAAATGGACTGAGTAAATCCATCATGTCTTAGTTTGTGCCAATATTCTATGGCAATTGTATACTCTACCTCTTCCCACATCCTTGTGGGTAATGCACTTTGTTAATTTCTTCATTGATATCCTCATCACTGATGAGCAAACGAGAAAATTTCTGAAGACACTGTGGTTCAGCCTGCAATTTAAACAGAAATTTTTTATTGAAATAAATATTTAATTTAATTTAAATTCATCTCTGTAGATGACATGGCGGTGGCAGGACTCATTAAGGACAATGATGTCTCAGCGTACATGGAGGAGGTGGTGAGAGTGGCTGCTTGGTATAAGTGCTATAATCTCTCTCTTAATGTTGAAAAGACAAAAGAGATGATAATAGACTTGAGGAAATCTAGCACTGCTCACCCCATTTCTCACCATTGAGGGCGCTGGGTCAAAAACACCAAGTTCCTGGGCGTCCACAACATGGATGACCTTTCTTGGTCCCTCAACCCTGCCTCCATAGCCAAGCCAAGAGGGCTTGACAACATCTGTACTTTTTATGGCGACTGAAAAGAATGAGCCTCACCCCACCAATCATTCCCACATTCTATAGGAGTACCATTGACAGTCTGCTGTCTCGCTGCATCACTGTCCGGTTCAAGAATTGTAATGTTACGAACTGCAACACACTACAGCAGATAGAGAGAGCAGCTAAGAAGGTTATCGGTGCACTTCTACCTTCCCTGAAAGACATTTACCAAACCCGCTGCTATGACAGAGCCAGTAACACTGAGAAAGAGTATTCCCAGCCTGTTACACGGTCTCTTCTCTCTTCTACCGTCAGTAAAATGATAATAGTACTTTCCATTCTGCTTCTGCAAGACTATGTAAAAGTTTCATACCTCAGGACATCAGAATTTGAATGCATAAAAATGTATACTGTGTGGAACGATCCCCGGACACAGACAGACGGACATCATTTTGTCAACCAACACACACATTTATTTACACTAATATATTTACAAGTTCAGTGCACAACCTAGTGCCTCAGCACCAATCACCCCAAAGTCCAGGCCTCTCTCTTCAGTGCCTCTCTTCTTCAGGCCACCTCCACTCCTCTGCAGCAAGACTTTGTCCACTCCTCACCCGACTCCAGCCATCAAATGGAGGGAGGCGGCCCCTTATATACATGCCTTGTGTGGCGGAAGTGCCGGCTGTGCACCCGGAAGCACTCCGGGTGTCCCCGGTCTTCTTCCCCCCAGCACTTCCGGGTGTGGCGGATGTGCTGAGGTCCAGGGCTCTCCAGGCACCGGGGCACCCCCTGGCGGTGACCACGGGCCCCTACAGGGTTGAGCTTCCAAGCTCTGCACCCATAGTCCCCAACACAACCAGGGCGGTCGCCCCCTCGTGGTCTGGAGGAGGCACAAGCCCACCTCCGGTCCTCTTGGGCGTCCCGGCTGGGTACCACAACTGTTACACTGTTGCATTGTCTATTTGTCTATGCATTGTATTTATTGTCTATTTCTGGTACTGCTTCTGTCACAACTTGCACTTTGTTGTATGTTGCTATATGCTACACCAGGACTCATGGAGATGTGTTGCCTCATCTCACTATGTATGTTGTAACTTTTACCTTTGACCCTGACCCTAAATAAGATTTGTTACCAATCATTAACTGAAAGAAATAGCTGAACAGGCAAACTGAATACTCAATAACCCATGAATATGTGATGAATGCAACTAAACTTGAATACTAGACGAGCAATAAATTGTTCAATCAATATTTTGAATATCTTGTTTCATCAAACTAATTATTAAAATGAAATATTTAAAAGCAGATGGTAATGAACAATTCTATAAAATAGCATTTGGCAAAGGCTCACTACATGAAGTAATAAAAGTAGCAAGTGAACAATCAGTCAGTCATTTTCCAACCCGCCATATCCTAACTACAGGGCCACAGGGGTCTGCTGGAGCCAATCCCATCCAACACAGGGCACAAGGCAGGAACAAACCCCAGGCAGGGCGCCAGCCCACCGCAGGGCACCCACACACACTAGGGACCATTTAGGATTGCCAATGCACCTGACCTGCATGTCTTTGGACTGTGGGAGGTAACCCTCTGAGACATGGGGAGAACATGCAAGCTCCACACAGGGAGGACCCAGGAAGCAAACCCGGGTCTCCTAACTGCAAGGCAGCAGCACTACCCACTGCGCCACCCACAAGTGAACATTTGGTAAGGTTTATCTTTGCCACTGCTTTATTTTTTCCATTGAAATGAAGAATGGCCTTTAAAAAGAGTTTTTCAATATTTTCTGCACTTCAGTTTTCACATTTTTATTTAAATGTCTAATTCATTACTTCTCACTGCAGTAACCCTGTTTAATTACACCAACATCAGAAGACCACAAGCTTCTGAAATGTCAACAGAAATAAAAGATCTTTGGTTGAGCACAAAGCAGATTGCATATACTGATTGTAATGCTTCAGTGGTTAATGTCGATGGTCATCAAGACCGTTTTGCGTATGACACACGTATCTGGCCATTTTTGAGCATCTCTGTCCATTTATAGATTTGCTTATTTAAATAGTACTTAAAGCTCTTACAACATCTTTTGCCCACAGACATCTCACAGTACTAAGTGAAGGATGCAAACTTGTGTTCACAACTTGGTAGCAACTGACCCTGTGACAGGAAGGTCAACAGCAGAAGTGTGTGAACTCTCAAGGCTGGCATTTACAATGCAGGAAAGTTTTGGCAAACTACCTCATAAATGGCTTGGAAACAAAAAAAGTACATTTGTGTTAAGTAACAAATGCCTGTCACAAACCTTAGTAGCATCACTGTCATGGTGTCCATTGTTAATGACATCCAGGACGCTGCTCTCCCCCTGTAGTACTTGATGAACTGGCATACTTAATGGATCGACTAGGATTTCATAAGGTATTGCAGGATGCTTCCAAGAATTTTTTGTGTAAATATTCCAAGGCTCAGGTTGACCAAAAGTACCTTAGAAAAAAAAAAAAAAAAGTCAAGAGTGTTTCCCACAGACTCATATCAAACAATAAACTTAATACAGAATATTTAAATAATTAATACCATCACAAGGAAGGCACTTTCAAATACTGAGTACAACCATCCATCCGTTTTCTTTTCCTCATTTACAGTTGAAATGATTCAGTCAGGGTCATATACAGAGCTGGATGTCGGAATTGAACCAATCAAAGTTGTGGAATGCAGACCATTCTATTACCCACTATACCACAGAACCTGCTATTAAATGTACTTAACAGCTTTTTAAATATGCATCCATGGTCAAGAGCAGCTGAGGCCTATTGTTATGGATTACTTTTAAAAAAATGTGTGAAGTCTGGAAAGGTTCATCATACACACCAATCGGCCACTACATTAAAACCATGGACAGGTGAAGTTAATAACATTGATTATCTCATTACAATGGCGCCTGTCCAGGGGTGGGATATCTTAAGCAGTACAGGAACAGTTCATTCTTGAAAGTGATGTGTTGGAAACAGAAAGAATGGACAAGTATAAGGATTTAAGTGTCCATGAAATGGGCAAAATTGTAATGCCAAGATGACTGGGCCAGAGCATCTCCAAAATGGCAGGTCTTGGGAGTGTTTGTGATATGCAGTGGTTAGTGCCTATCAAAGGTTATCGAAGGAAGGATAACCGGTGAACGGCAACAGAATTATGGGCACCCAAGGCTCACTGATGCATGGAGATGCAAAGGCTAGCCTGTCTGGTCCAATCTCACAGAACAGCGACAGTAGCACAAATTGCAGAAACCCTTCATGCTGGCCATGAGAGAAAGAAATCAGAATATAAACTGCATCACAGCTTGCTCTGTATGGGACTGTGTGGCTACAAACCAGTCAGAGTGCCTGTGCTGAGAAATGTCCACCACCAAAAGAGCTTACAATGGGCATGTGAGCATCAGAACTGGACCATGGAGCAATGGAAGAATGTGGTCTGATCTGATGAAACATTTTCTTTGAGATCACGTGGACAGCCCCATGTGTTAGGTATAGTACCTGGGGAAGACATGGCAGTAGGATGCACTATGGGAACAATGCAAAGTGGCGGAAGCAGTGTGATGATCTGCGTAATGTGCTGCTGGGAAACCATGGGTCCTGGCATTCATGTGGATGTTACTTTGACACATACCACCTTCCTAAAGATTGCTGAAGACCACGTACACCGGTTCATGTCATGGTATTCCATGACAGCAGTGACCTCTTTTAGCAGGATAATGTGCCCTGCCACACTGCAAATATTTTCAAGAATGGTTTGAGGAACATGAAAATGAGTTTAACATGCTGACATGGCCTCCAAATTCCCCAGAACTCAATCCAATCCAGCATCTGTGGGATGTGCTAGGAAAACAAATCCGATCCATGGAGGTCCCACCTTGCAACATACAGGACTTAAAGGATCTGCTGCTAACATCTTGGTGCCAGATACCACAAGACACCTTCAGAGGTCTTGTGGAGGCTATGCATTGATGGGTCCAAGCTGTTCTGGTGGCATGAGGTGGACCTACACAATATTAGTCGGGTGGTTTCAATGTTGTGGCTGATCAGTGTATATACAGGGTATAATAGATCTAATGGAGAGTAGCAAGTGAACTCTCTGTTCTACATTCACACTTTCATCAATCTAACTAGACAAAGAGATTCCTAAGCTTATGCAGAAACAGAAAAGAAACAGGCTATCAAGCGCTTAATCATCCTATAGATTGTGGAAAGTTACTAAGAAAGTTAGAATCTTAAAGTAAACAACTTATCACAAGATAACAAGCCATGTGATGGTTTTGATGACGCTAAAGGAAATCTTTTATAATAGCAGTATGTTATATATGAGTTAACATATACAAATATACAGTGGATTCAGAAAGTACACAGTACCCTTCACTTTGTTGTGTTGTTGATTTATATTTAAATTTGCCACTTTGCTAGTCCCTCTAAACTCAATAACCCATATTGACAAAGTGAAAATATGTTTTCAGAAAGGTTTGCAAATTTAACAAAAGTGAAAAACCCAAATCTTTCATTCATTCCAGCATTCAGACCCTTAATGCAGTATTTTGTAAAAGCCCACTTTGGCAGCAATTAGAGCTTTACGTGTTCTTGGGCAAGTCTGGATTTGGTCATGTTGTTCCTGGAAGATCCTCTCATGCTCCGTACACTGGATTGGAAGTGTCTGTAAAGTGCCATCTTTGGGTCTCCCCACATACAGCGTGTTCTATGGGGTCTCAATCTGGGCTATAGCGGGCCACTCAAAGGCAGTCATACCTGTCCTGAAGCCACTCAAGGGTTGCCTTGGCTGTATGTTTCACATTTCTGTCATGCAAAAAAGGTGAATTGTCATTCCAGTATGAGGTTGCATGCATTTAGGAGTGGGTTTTCTTCAAGGACCTTCTCTGTATTGGCTGCATTTATCCTTCCCTCAATTCTGACCAGTTTCCCACTTACCAATCTTCTTGCTGGCCAGCACTCCTTAGCATGATGCTGCCACCACCAAGTTTCACGTTAGGTATGGACTTAAGTTGGTGATGAGCAGTGCCTGGTCTTTGCCATACATAGTGTTTGGAGTCTGCCAAAACAGTTACATTTTTACCTCATGAAACCAGAAATTCTTTTTTCCTCATGCTCTCTGGGTCCTTTGAATGTTTTTTGGCAAGAGAAGCTATTGTTTTGCTGCCTGATAGATGCAGTGCTGGTAGTACTTCTGACAGGTTCTCCCATCTCAGCATAAGGCTTTTGAAGCTCTGCTAGAGTGACCAGTGGGTTCAAGACCCTTCATGCCTGGTTACTCAACTTGGCCAGACAGCCAGCTCTAGGAGGAGTGCTGGTGGCTCCAAAATTAATTCTTTTCATAATTATTGAGGCCATTGTGTTCCTGAAAACACTGAAAGCTTTAGTAATGGTTTTACACCCTTGCTGCAATCCTGAACCCCAACATTTTATTGTGGAGGACTAAAGAGAATTCCTTGGACATCAAGCCTTGGTTTTGTCCTGACATGCAGTGTGACTTGTGGGATCTCATGTACACAAGTGTGTGCTTTTCTAAACAATGTCCACCCAATTTAATTTGCCACAAGGGGACTCAAATTAAGTTCTTTACACATCTCTAAATGGCACGTGAGTCAGAGGCAGGACACACACACACTTTTGGTCTAATAAGCAAATTTAGAGCTGCCATTTACCTTAACATGTGTGTAGTAGGTTTTTGAGTTGTGTAAATGGAAATTGGACCATATTTCTATTCAGAAAACCCTTTCTAGACAATGATGTCACACTTTCACAGAGTCCTCTTATCTTTGCACTGAATAATTAGCATTTTGTCTCACAGATGGCCTAAGAACAATTACAAATCCTAAGCGAAGAGACAAAGTCTGTTGCTAGGAATAGGAAACCCTGCTAAGTTTGTTACTATCCATCCATCCATTATCCAACCTGCTATATCCTAATTACAGGGTCACGGGGGTCTGCTGGAGCCAATCCCATCCAACACAGGGCGCAAGGCAGGAAACAAACTCTGGGCAGGGCGCCAGCCCACCGCAGAGTTTGTTACTAATGCAACCCTAAAGTTTACACAAATTGTTTTTTTTAAAGTGGATGAAGGAATTTAGAAATGATAAGAAAAGGCATTTTAAAAACTGCAAGATCCAAGAAGCCACTGTCATAGCCCATTTATTCCAAGTACATTGTCAAGGAAGCTAAAGTCTGTTCCAGCAGTATTTTATTTGATCAACAGTCTTTTATGAAGTTGAAGTCCTTTAAAGGTAGGCAATACTTTTAATTAAAAAAAAAAAAAATGGAATTACCTATAAATTCTCCATCCATGCTCCAGAGACGCACAGTACAGTCCGTTGAGCTGCTGAGTATTATTTTATCTTCATCTATAATCTCCAGACTGTAAACAGCATACGTAGAAATGAACAAAAAATGTGTGAATTGTAACACACACACAGCAAAGATGCATTAAAAGATTGTGGAGCTGATAGCTACATAATACAGTAATTTAAACGACTGTATAATTTAGTCACCACCAATAATGTTATTTTATTGTATGTCCATTCTTACAATAATAAATAACACTTGATCCTACATTTTATAGCCACTCATAGATAACTAAAATGAACAAACTAATGTGGTACTGGCCAGAAAGCACATATGACTCTACAGCATTAGTATTCATCCAGCCAGCCCTCCTAGTGAGAGCTTCATTGTATTCACAATCGAGGCAAATATGGTAGAAAGGTGCTAATTAAACCATGTCTTTCTGTAGCTTATGTGCACTATTAGTTACTGCGCTAAACTATGCAGTTTGTTATAAAACATAAAAATTCTGGGATTGGAGCACCTTTTTTGACTACATATAGCTGATGTTTGTTTGGTGAACTGGCTATTCTAAACTGGTCCCATTTGACTTTTTTATTTTTTATTGTTCCTGTCTTGTGGACAATGCTGGATTAAGCTGATCTGAGAATGTTATGTTACAGAATTTCTCTATTACTCTTACTGGATCTACTTTAAAGCACTTATACAGTATAACTGTAATGAACGTTTTATGAGAAACCTCTTTATACTTTAATCACTCACTGTTTTTCATAGAAATTTTAAATAAAAGGTAAAACAACATTTATTTCTCAGCGTTTTTTTGAAACATAACTAGAATCAGTTTTAAATGCGCTAACTACACATGGCCATGCATTGTACTCTTCCCCATTATCAGATGATGCCACTTATTTGGCCACTACCTGGCTCATTTGTACTTTATTACTTTAGTAGTTTAGCGGGATTGGAGCAGACACTTCCTACTCAATGATTATTTGTTGTCTTTTTGCTCATTTTCTTATATGTTTTGAGCCTTTCCTCTTGTATACTTTGATTACAATTTTCATTTAGCACTTTAGCTTTTGTCTGATTTGTGTTTCTGACCTGTAGCTAGCAGCACAGCCTGTATTTTTTCAGATCAGTGACTTTTACTTGCTCAAATCCGCCTTTAACTAACGCCACTAGTGACTCTCAACTCTTTATGCTGACATTAGTCCACTATGTTCAATTAAACCAACAGATTCAACCAAAGATAAAGTGTACATACAGTATGTGCAAGGCCAAAAAGAATCAGTATGGATTACTGACAACTGTTCATTGAGGCATATTATTATTAAAATGTGATGAATCCTGCTGGTCAAAATGGTCAACAAAGGGAAAGATGCACTGCCAGAAGATTTTAAAAGCTTGGAGTAATTGTCCAAGTTGTCCAAGTACTTTGGTACTGTGTCTCTCTGTAAAATCCTTGTGTACCGTTGCTCATGGAGTCCCGAATGAGGCACATTACCTGCATTGTGAGTGAGAGTCAGTTACGGCACTACGGCCATGTGGCGCGTTTCTCCGAGGGAGATTAGGCTCGTAAGATCCTCATTGTTGGGGACCCGAGCGGCTGGACCAGGCCAAGGGGTCGCCCACGTAACACCTGGCTGTGGTAGATGGAGGGTCATTTCCGGAGGGTAGGACTGGACCATGCATCTGCCTGGGGGGGTTGCAAACCAGGATCCCGAGTTGTTTCATTGTGTACTGGGTGCGGCAACGCACTGTACCAGTGCATCCTCGCCAACCTGACCTGACCTGACCTGGAGTAATTGAATCACATGGTCCACACATCTTTGATATGAGCTGATAGATACAGAGAGGCAGAGCCTATTCTAGAAGCAATGGACAAAAGTCAGAAAACAATCCTCTGAATAACTTTCATTCTCATGTACACATTCACCCTCACACATACTGAATAATTTACCGCATATTTACTTGACTATATGTCTTTGAACAGTGGAGATAAATAAATACGTATGCAGGGAAGAAGACAACATACAAACCCCAGACAGATGTTACCCAAGCAAGGAATTATACCATTTGTACCATATAGTACACACCATTTAATGCAACTAAGTTTTATGCAACTTGGTAGAAACACGACGCACATATTAATAACACACTGTATTTTCTTCATTTTGCCCATTTGTCTTTATACTGTTAATACATTTTCAGTACAGGACAGTCAATACCAATTTCCAAGTCACTTTACCCCCTTTATATGTCTGCTGTGATCAGCGTTATTACAGCTTTCCACTTACTTGATTTTTTTTTTTATTAAATAACATATAATGCTACTTTCCCAGGATTACACAAAGTATTAATGAATGCTAATTTAGGAGCACGTCAGAGCATCTGAACTTACCATACAGTCAAAAATGCAAAATAGTGAGTGGAACTGAGGATAGACTAAATTTACAACCAAGTCTGAGCCTGTTCTATAATCAAATCAATTTAGAAGATCACAATTACTTACCTGGTAACATTGCTGAGATGTGCTCTCCAATAATTCACCACTTTTAAAAAAAAGCAATGTAACAATTACTAATTAGTCATAGTAACGGCAAAACATATAAAGCTCAGCTAATCCAAAAAATGTGTTCTTTTTAAATGTATTATTCAGTGGAGTTGTTAGAAAAAAATTCTAGTGAGGCCACATAGATTGAAAAATGAAATGAAAGAGAGGAAGAGATGATCAAGCACTTAAAGAACAATACTTATAAGACCCACTCCTCAGCGTAAACACATTGGCTTGTGTATGTAACCACCAGTACATCTAAAAAAGGATCCTGGATTGGATTGGCTGTTGGCGTTGGCAGAGTGAGTGGTGTGCGTGTGTGGGTAGTGGACATGGCAGAGAAAAGGTCACTGGAGCAGCATTGAAGGAACTATTACAAGACTGGAGAGAAGAAGAATGGCCAAGGAAGGAGACGGCCTCCAGTAATCATTGCCTTTACTATGTATTAGATTGCCAGAACCAGAAATTATAAAATGCTAGCCAAATAATTGCATAAAAAAATCACAAAAAATTAACATATTAAAATATTAGTTTGTCAAACAGTGCAATTCTCAAAAGAATAATATTAAACAACATAAAATACTCAACACCAGAAGAAGAAATTCAAATGATTGTTCATAAATTTTTAATTTTTTTGTTCAGTGCTAAATCATATTATATGTAAGTAATCAAAATCATTCATGATGATAGTAATTACTCGAAAATACTGAGATGTGCAAGTTCATGCACCCTTTACAGGCTTTACTCCCTTTACCCTATACAGGCTCGGGCAGATTTGTGGCAAATGAAATTTAATGTCAGTAAATGTAAAATATTACACATAAGAAGTAAAAATTTTAGATTTGAAAACACAATGGGCAGTCTGAAAACTGAAAGTACACCTTATGAGAAGGATTTAAGAGTCGTAGTGGACTCTACACTATCAATTTCCAGACAGTGTTCAGAAGCCATTAAGAAGGCTAATAAGATATTAGATTATATACATGTAAAATGATGTTTAGAGTACAAGTCCAAGGAAGATATGTTCAAACATTATAACGCGCTGGTGAGGCCTCATCTGGAGTCCTGTGTACAGTTTTAGTCACCAGGCCGCAAAAAGGACATGGCAGCACTAGAAAAAGTCCAGAGAAGAGCGACTAGGCTGATTCCAGAGCTACAGGGGATGAATTATGAAGAAAGATTAAAAGAGCTGAGCCTTTACAGTTTAAACAAAAGAAGATTAAGAGGTGACATGATTGAAGTGTTTAAAATGATGAAGGGAATTCGTACAGTGGATCAAGACTGTTAGAAACATAAGGGTAAATTTCGCTCAAACATTAAGAAATTTTTCTTTACACAGAGAACCATAGACACATGGAATAAGATACCAAAAAGTGTGGTGTACAGTAGGACTTTAGGGACTTTCAGAACTAGACTTGATGTTTTTTTAGAAGAATTAAGCAGATAGGACTGGCGAACTTTGTTGGTTTGAATGGCCTGTTCTTGTCTATATTGTTCTAATGTTCTAATGTATGTTGATATTAATGTGCTGTTATCACAATAGTTAATCAACTTTTATACACAAACAACATGTTTAAAACTGGACACTTTTCAGTTCTAAAATATTGAGGAAAGTTTTCAATGGTAATTAACCATGGGGGAAATATCTTACAATACTCAGGAAACTCTTACATTTTTAAAAGTACCATTTCTCCTTTTGAGCAGCCAAAATATTGTCTCTCTACTCCTGTTTTTTTAAGTATGGAAACATCCCATACCTTTTCTGTTTAACATTCTAATATACGTATGCAATATACTGGTTAGCCCTGCTGCCTTACAGATACAGACTCCTGGATTCAAATCTTGCAGCAGGCTGCTGTTTATGTGGATTTTGCAGGTCCTATCTGTTTCTCCATGGATTTGTCTTTTTCTAATTTTATTCATACATTTCAAAGACGTTCAGGACAGCTTAACCTACCGTAGATTAAAAATTGGCTTGGTATGAATAAGATTGGGCCTGTGACAAACTGTTGATTTGTCCATGTTTGACTTCTGCCTTGCACCAAACGCTGCTGGGACTCTAAACCCCCATTAAACCTCCATTAATTGGAGGAGGTTATGCATGTTACTTTCATATATGTACTTTAAAACTCTCCTTAAAATTCAATTTTTGGCTCCATGACATTATGTTTTTGATTGCTATAGTATTGTACGGAATGGACATTATAAGAAAGATTAATTTTCATTGTGTTTATTAAATTTGCATATATTTTAAGGAGGCTAGCTTTTATAAATTCAAGCTTAATAAAAAATCAATATAAATATATTATATTGACATAACATACTGTACTATAACATTTTCAGCTCCAACTTGGTATCACAGATGAAGAATACCAGTCCATCACTGGGCCTGTTATATTGACATACAGTATTTACAGAAATATTAAATTAAATTTCTTACTTTTTGGTGATTCTTGTTCAGGTCCAAGAAGAGCATACTGTTGAATATTATAGACATACACATAGCCAGCTTGGTCAGCTGCATACAGGAATAAGTTGTCGGCTGACACAGCAATACTGGTAATGTTTAATTTAAATCTAGACTGGAAAAACAAAAAATAATTTCCAGTAACCATTCACATTTATTCAGCAGGAGCAAGTTTGTTTATTCATATTTGCAGAAAAAAATACTTAAAATATCTTTGCTTTGTAGAACAGGTTTATTAAACAATTATATAACTCTACTTTGAAAATGTCATAAAAATGTCATAATAGTTTTCCTTTTTAAGAAATGCCATATCTGCATAATATCTTACTGGACTGTGATAGCCAAGTCAGAACTTTTCTTTCTTTTGACTTTTCTTGCTTTACAGTCATTCTGGTGTATGGTCAGACTAAATTGTGTTTATTTATTTATTTATTTGCCGATTTAGGCAAATACTTATTTAAAGAGCTTCTGCAAAAAGCCAGATTTCCCCCTGGGGAAATCTATTTATCTAAAAAATGATTTATTATTAACCTAAACATATTCTAGCATGTATAAGCAGTGTTGGAACTGTAAGAAAAACAAACCAGGAATTAATTTTAAGCTAAACAAACATTGATGGTATGTATTCTGAATACAAACAGAAAGCTTGTTGGTGTCACTTTAATATAGTTTGCCTTATATGAGCTGTAGCATTGGCAGCAGATTTTGAGAATCCTGACTCCACAGTAGCAGAGGCAGTTCAAGCAGCCTGTCACACCTGAATCTACACCAGCTCTGAGCCTGGAAGGCAGCCTTAGTTCACTGCTTCGTTTTTGAGCTTGAATACCTGGCATATCCTATCTTGGCAATATGTGGTTTGTGTTTATGAAGTTTATCAGTTCATGTACAGTACAGGCCAAAAGTTTGGACACACCTCCTCATTCAATGTGTTTTCTTTATTTTCATGACTGAAGGCATCAAAACTATGAATGAACACATGTGGAGTTATGTACTTAACAAAAAAAGGTGAAATAACTGAAAACATGTTTTATATTCTAGTTTCTTCAAAATAGCCACCCTTTGCTCTGATTACTGCTTTGTACACTCTTGGCATTCTCTCGATGAGCTTCAACAGGTAGTCACCTGAAATGGTTTTCACTTCACAGGTGTGCCTTATCAGGGTTATTTAGTGGAATTTCTTGCTTTATCAATGGGGTTGGGACCAGCAGTTGTGTTGTGCAGAAGTCAGGTTAGTTGGACGATCATTTATTTTTCAACAGGACAATGACCCCAAACACACCTCCAGGCTGTGTAAGGGCTATTTGACCAAGAAGGAGAGTGATGGAGTGCTGTAAATGGTCATGAAAATAAAGAAAACACATTGAATGAGGAGGTGTGTCCAAACTTTTGGCCTGTACTGTATATTCCTAATTTTTTAAATCCAACTATAGGAGCATATCCAGGCAGCATGAATCACACAGCATGAAACAACGTTTGAAGAGGGCAACAGTCTTTCTCATGGCATACTCACTCATGCACACATGTACACTCTTCCTCTCCCACATTTGAGACATCAAGTCATACAACTCTAGTTTTATTTAAATTATATATACATTTATACACACACTGTGGGTGCTTGTCCTAGTTGCATCATGAACTAGCATTAAAGTTTAATTTTGTTATAATAATATTATTGTATTTCTTTGTGGAGGCATGTCAATTAAAAATATGTGGAGAATGAAAGGATTAATGGTCACTCGTTTACTTGATGGCCTAGGCCCACTTCTATCCAGAACCATAGGGCTAATGTAGCAGGCAATGAACTGACAGCCTTAGTCATCTTTCCTAGTAACATGATGTTGAAGAGCTAAGCTTTTGCTGCTTGTGTTGAAATAACCAAATTTTAGCCCAAAACTCTGAACCTCTTGCCTACTATTAATTTTAATCGATTTATTATGGTTATGTAAATATTATGTCATTAATTATGTCTTGAGGAAAGAGTAGTGTATAGGAATAAACTTTTGTAAATTGAAAAATAATCTGAATGTAATATAAAAAAGATATATCTATACTAATAAAAGGCAAAGCCCTCACTGACTGACTGACTGACTGACTCACTCACTGACTCACTTATCACTAATTCTCCAACTTCCCATGTAGGTGGAAGTCTGAAATTTGGCAGGCTCATTCCTTACAGCTTACTTACAAAAGTTAGGCAGGTTTCATTTCGAAATTCTACACGTAACGGTCATAACTGGAACCTACTTTCGTCCATATACTGTAATAGCCTGCATCTCGGTCACGGTGTGAGGCGGAGTTGCGTCTCGCATCATCACGCCTCCCACGTAATTGAGTGCCTGCCCATATAAGGTAAATATTCGCGGGTGAAGGACTGTGCTTAGCATATTCATAAGTGCAGCTACTGCGGAAACCCTCCCTCAGTGAAAGTGCAAGAGAAACTTTTAAGTGCTGAGTCTGAGCTAAAATTAAATAAAGCCGTGGACATCGCAAGATCACACAAGATATTCGCGAGATACAAGTTAAATGAGAAGACGCAGGGTATAAAGCCTCGATGCTAAAGACCTGGCGAAGTTATGCCTTCTCTGCTGGCCTAAAAAAATATCTGAATCACAAACTGATGTTAATTATATTTTGTCCAAGAATACTCATTAAATAATTCCAAATAGTCTGTCCGCTTCCTTTCATAGCTTTTCCGATGGTTCTGCTGCTTCCAGACATGTATTTTCGTATTAAAGCATTTAACCAATCACATTTCAGCCATTTGTTGCCAGGCAGAGAGGCCTTCACAATCCGTTGTGCAGGCTGTCTAACACAGAATAAATGTCGAATAAACTGTTGCTTCAACCAATCAGATTTTGAGTTGGTGTCAGTAGGGCTCTCTAGCAGGTGTACGGCAACGTCACCGTATTCAGACCCATTAATTGGATAGAAGCCGATATGAGGAATTCTATGAGGCCACGGAACGCACCGCAGGCGCTCCGAGCGCAAGATCCTCGCACGCATTACCGCAAACTCCATGGCAGGATTCTGGAAAATATTATTTGCCAGACACAGACCAGATTTCAAGACCACGAAAAACTGATGTTTGTCACGCTCCTCGACCCCCAGAAGTTTCAAGAATACAAGAAAAATGTCCCGCAGGCAGCCTTCTCCAGTTTAACACAAGAGCTACGGAGCAGTTTTTGATCTGTCTTGGCTAAAAACAGCAATGACTGTAATGTATGCCATGGATGATTTTGCAGGAAAATCTCCCACTGATCTCCTTGACTTCCTTCATCAGAAAAATCCGAATGAGAGCATGGGGCTGCTGTTCACATTGGTATATTTGGCGGTGACCATTCCCGTGTACACTGCTTCTGTCGAGCGGACATTTTCAGCCCTAAAGTGAATTAAAACCTATGCCAGAAATACGACAGGGCAGGTTCGACTTTTAGCATTAGCTTCGATGGCGTTAGAAAGGGACTTTTTGATGGAACTGAAGTGCACGGATAATCTGTATGACAGAGTAATTGAACTGTTTTTGAGGAAAGACAGGAGGATGGATTTTGTTTACAAATAATCCGAATTTTTGGTGAGTAAAATGTTGCGATTTTCCTAAATAATATTGCAAGTTTATGAGTTATTATTGATGTTTTTTATGTGTGTCACGGCTGTAGCGTCAGTAGAAAGGAACTTGTTCACCCCTGATTTGTCTGTTCAATAAAGGCATTTATTGTGGCTACAGGAGTTATCTATCTGCGATGCAGCGGCTCTTTATACTGTATTTCTGCATATTAAGATGGTTTTTATAACCATAAATTAGTTTTTAAGGGGCGAGTAGATTCAGACGGAACACTACTGAAGGCCTAGGTGTGAGATGCACGGTCCGCCACTGGACCAGATGATACATAAATTTGATGAACATTACAACCCGAAAATAAACGAAACTGTAGAGAGGTTCAGATTATACTTCTTCCAGTGCGTCTCTCTAAATCCTCCATGCGGGAACATTATCATAAGGCTTAACAATCTTATTGTTACAGCTTCTACCTGCACCGAACTGTCCTTATTACGAAGTCTTCCTTGCTTTACCGCTGGCTGCTTCTTTCCATTCACCTTCCTAGCTCTTTATTTAAACAGTTTTCCTTCTCACTTTTCTGCTGCTTCGCTGTCTTCTCCCTTTTCGTTCAAAATACGCGCCTCCTTGCCTTTTTACAGTCAGCTCCCCTTACGTCACACCATTGTACGTTTAGCACAAGTTAATACCGGGAATGCCTGTTAAACATCTTACATTCACGAGTAGCGATTTGCGTAGTGAACACTTCGATGAATGAAACCTGTTATCTTTACAACGGTTGACAAACACGGAATGTAACTTCATAACAACACGTCCTCCAAATACAAACCTGATTGAAAGAAATAATGATAATCAAATCCTTGATGACAGCAACACTCATAACAGTGACAAAAAATTACATTGACAATCAGGTTATGTTATTTTTAAAATGTTTCCTTTTCTTTTTCATAGCTTCTTTAACACACTACTTCTCTGCTGCAAAGCGTGGGTATTTTGCTAGTACACTATAAAAAGGATAACCTAGTGGAGACTGAATGAGGGATGGCAGCAGTGTGTGAAGAATAACTGTTGACCTGATGACTGCAGAGATACATCAAAGAACCATTAATAGTCTCAACCATCTGGAAACTTACCGCTTGAAATGTACCCATGAGTTTTCCTCCATTCAGCAAGTTCCAGAAATTGATGTATCCTTTTGAAAACAAAGTAATTTAATGTAGAACATAGATTATAATTAAATAATACCTATTAAGGACTGATAATCGGCAAGGTCATTTAGTAACCATAACCAAAATTTACACTAATGATTTTCAGAATCAGAAAACTTTATTATTTCTGAGGGAAATTATTTAAAAAAAAAGGAGTGCTTTAACGATTTTCAATGTCTGTGATGAGAAAATAAAGGAAGACAATAAAATAATGTACATATACTGTTTATTTATATCTGAGTCTGAATCAGGGTGAAAACATCTATATTTCTCAATCTATCCGTTCCTTCTCTAAAAGCTAAGGGTTGCAGGGGATGTCTGTGTGTCTCAACAATAAATATTACTCCCAAATTTTTAACAGCATTAGTTTAGATATACACAAACTATAAAAAACACTAAAGGAAATGCTTAAAAGGTCTGCTAGACTTTAGTGCTGAATATATTCAACTAGCCATGTGCGCCCAACTACGTTGCGCATGTTAAAGTTGTCTGTGAAGGGCTCCCTGTTTAAATGCGGCTGCCAGTCGTGAACTGGGCCCTTCGTCACACAGCATTATGATTTTTTTATAAGGGAAACAAAATTACAAAAGAAAACCCTTGGACATCGATTCGATAGGAACGGCCTACTCGGAATCACTGTCCGAATAGTAATAATGTGGTAGTGTAGGAGCATTTCTGCTTCTGTCCATTCACAGTCCGTCTCGTTTTCACGACGCTATCGTTTCCTCTCACGATGTCTTCTCAACCTTTCTCCAATCTCGCAGGTTGCTTTGTGGCAATCCAAAGAGTAAGGCAATATACACGGAGCAATGGTTATAAAAGGGGGACACATAGGTATCCAGGCTCTTTAAAGCATACATAGGGATCACTTCACTGACATGTGAGCAAGGCACGGTACAGCTGTGAGACGCACAGCACTCGCCGGCTACAACGTAACAATAATAATTTCCGGAACGTGCTGTTACGTTGTCATTCATTTTACCCACTGTCTTTCTTTCATTCATATGTTACGTAGGCACGTACCTTTTATCTTCGGCAATCTCATTCTCTAACCAGGCCTCAGGAGCTAACCAGCGTAACACTGTCCACCACCCCTTTCGTTATTCCGGCACATTGTTGACATCCGTGAGTAACAACAACGTACTAAACTGGAAGGTGGTCTACGCATGTGTGAATTCGCGGACAAAGATCAAGATCTAAATGAAGATCTCTTTAGTTAATTTAAAGCACAACAATTTGTTTAGTTTGAACGTCTGTGTTTTGAGGTGTGACTGGAGTACTACAGTCTTAAGTAGTATAAGCCTGGAGGAGATTCTTAATGCAATGCCTATGTTTTAGCTGTCTCTCTACTGCCATCTAGTGCTTCTTCTTCTAATTCATTCGCGGACAAACAAAGATCAAGATCCAAATGAAGATTATATATAGAGATATGTAAAGAATTACTTGGTTTGATTTACAGACAGGATATTCTAAAGATGGCACTCTCAGCATACATTGGGGTCATTTATCTTGGCAGAAACAACCTTCAGTCAAAAGACGGTCTAGCTTAATAAGTGACCCTGAATTGTATAATAAAATTAATGGCATATATAAGATTTTTATACACTACTGGCATATATAATTGAGTTATCTTTATTTTACAGATGTTCTACGTTTTTATTAGCTTAAATTAAAAACATCTGGTATATGAAGTACTGTGCATTTAGTGGTATCAGCAACCACAAATGGGAATGCATATAAACAGAACACACACAACAGTTTTTTTGATATAGTAAATTATTTAAAAAGGATATCTAAAATAATGATGTAAAGAATTTGTGCACTTGTTAACAGCAATTGCACTGTGAAGGCAAAGGTGTTACAAAACAGCATGTTAGCCACCCTTTGTTTTTTAACACTAGAATTACCATAGCCTACGAGAAAACTTGTAAATCCGGCCCACTTTACATCCGTTCGCACCTCCCCGTCAGTGTCTTTTGTCCTGTAAATGTGCCAATTAAGACAAGCAGCAAGCAGCCGGCTATTCCATCCCCCCACCGTCGCAGAAAGTTCACAAAATTCTCCCAGCTCATGCATGCTTTGTTTGATTATCTGGGAGCGAGTGAACTCCTGGGGTTTTAGAGTGGAAATAATGGATTGTTATTTGGAACACATGTATTTCATGTGTGTTCCATTTCTACAGTAATCTGTGTAAACACATTGTTAAAACAGAAGATTTTTCATATTTTAGTGATGAATGTTACAAAATGTTGGCATAAACTATAGACTGTGTGAAGCCTGAAGTCCAAAGATCAAATAAACACTTTCACAAAAGGTTCAAGGATGATACAGTGGCGTAGTGGCAAGATTTACCAACTTGTAATCAACAGTCCCTGGTTCGATCCTGACTGTCTCCTGTATTTACTGTTTGCAGTAGTGAGCTGCTCTTATTGTTACTATTATACAGTACACACATACATTTGGTTTGCATCTGTAACAGACCGTGTAAATTTATAGTACTGTACTTGTAAAAGTTACCTTTTTTTTCAATTTTATTTTCTCAGTCACAATCACCATACATACTACTGCCCTAGTGATCTGACGCTGTTAAGTTTTATTTGAAACTGGGAATAACTGTAGATGTGAGTAGTGTTTTGAGGTGCACCAGAAGGTGTGAACTTATTCAGTGAAGCAGGAACACTCAATAAAACTGAATAAAAAAAAATAAAGTGACGGTGAGATACGAAGAAGGCAGATTCACCAGCGTTTGTGTGTCAGCTTTTATCCCTCCAGATCAGAGAATGTCCAGTTCCATTGCCTCAAAACACTACTCGCATCTACAGTTATTCCCAGTTTCAAATAAAAACTAACAGCGTCAGATCCCTAGGGCAGTAGTATGTATGGTGATCGTGACTGAGAGAATAAAAGTGAAATAAAAAAGGTAACTTTTACAGGTACAGTACTATAAATGTACACGGTCTGTTACAGACGCAAACCAAATGTATGTGTGTACTGTATAATATTAACAGCTCACTACTGCAAACAGCAAATACAGGCAGGATCGAACCGGAGACTCTTGATTACAAGTCACCAAATCTTACCACTACACCACAGAAGCTGTTGTAGCAGACTTGAACCTTTTGTGAAAGTGTTTATTTGATCTTTGGACTTCAGGCTTCACACATTCTATAGTTTATGCCTACATTTTGTAACATTTATTACTAAAATATGAAAAAGTTTCTGTTTTAACAATGTGTTTACACAGATTACTGTAGAAACAGAACACACATGAAATGCATGTGTTCCAAATAATGATCTATTAGTTCCACTCTAAAACTCCAGCAGTTCACTTGCTCCCAGATAATCAAACAAGGCATGAGCTGGGAGAATTTTGTGAACTTTCTGCGACGGTGGGGGGATGGAATAGCCGGCTGCTTGCTGCTTGTCTTAATCGGCACATTTACAGGACAAAAGATGCTGACGGAGAGGTGCGAATGGATTTAAGGTGGGCCGGATTTACAAGTTTTCTCGTAGGCTCTGGTAATTGTAGTGTTAAATCACTTTAGGAAAATGGAAAATATTACAAGGTATTATGTAAAGCAAAGGTCACAGTATTTTAATCAGCAATACCATATGATGTGCTGCTTTTTGTTTTTGTAAAAACACACACTTTCAACTGTTGCTATTTTATGTTCAGATCTATGGTTCAGGTGTTCAACTATTAACACTAGAATTACCAGAGCCTACGAAAAAACTCGTAAATCCGTCCCACCTTAAATCGCTTCTTAAATCCCTTCACACCTCTCCGCCAGCGTCCTTTATTTTTCTAAATGTGCTGATAAAGAGAAGCTAGAAGCAGCCGGCTATTCCATCCCCCCACCAACTTAGAACGTGCACGAACTTCTCTCAGCCCATGCCTTGATTGAGTATCTGGGAGTGAAGTGAAGTTTTAGAGTGGAAATAATAGATCGTTATTTGGAACACACGCATTTCATGTCTGTTCCGTTTCTACAGTAATCTGTGTAAACACATTGTTAAAACAGAAATGTTTTTTATATTCTAGTAGTAGATGACAAAATGTAGGCATAAACTATATAATGTATGAAGCCTGAAGTCCAAATATCAAAGAAACATTTTCACAAAAGGTACAAATATAACACACCAATTGCTCTTTTATTCAAAAATATAACTGCAGAAACAAAAAGCCACCTTAACATGCGACATTGACACCTGTTTATTATAACTGCCTCCGTGGCACAATAGAATCAGCTACCGACTGGGAATCAAAAGGTCGCGAGTTTGAACCTGTACCACTCTGTTTTCAGAAGTAAACTGCTCTTAGTCTTACTATTTCAGAATAAAAGCATACATTTGATTTCAGTCTGTAACAGCCGGTGTAATTTATGATCCTTGTAAAGGTTAGCTTTGTTTTTTTTTTTTTTAATTCACTTTTCATTCTCTCAGTCACGTTCAGAATCAATCCATACAACCCCATCTGACACGGCTGTTTTCACATAAGGACGCGCTATAGCTCTGCAGTGTACTTGCGACTGCATTCTCGTACCAATGTTTGCGAAATGAAGTGCCTGCGTGCACTTTTCGTGGCATTACACGTGTATTTTTTGAGCACAGGAACATATGTTGGTGTAAAAGTATAACAAAACAAGTGCACTTTTATTCAAGACTTCCTGTATAACCGAAGAAAAAAGAAAGCAAGTTACAGTAGGCGATTGATACGACAGCTTGCATTCTGTGCTATATAAAATCATCACATTCAAATATTAACAGTTCCCACACACCCAAGGACCGTCCTTCCTACATTTACGACACGTGTACTTGTTGCAGTGTACACACCTCTCTATGCTATGGTTCCTATTACACTGAATGAGCACCTGACACTGTACTTTCTTCCCTGGGGGAAGGTCCCACATCAGAGAATTTCCAGTTCCTGCATAAATTCACACCCGATCTGACGCTGTTCGTTTTCAAATAATATTGCATTAGTGCGATGATATTTTCTCTTTCTTTCAGGTGTGTAATAGAAACCACAGCATAGAGAGAAGTGTGTACATTGCTTCTTACAGGAAAAGGCGATGGAAAAAGTGCACTTGAATAAAAGTGCACTTTTGTTATACTTTTACACCAATATATGTTCCTGTGTTTGAGCGACACGGGCAAATGGGGAGTGTCTGATGATTGCATATAGCGCCGAAGTTACTGCTCTTTATCATTCTCTCCTCTGCATGTCCTGGAGTACAAAAGAAACAGCATGCAGCAACATGCGGGGACTGGCAGGAACACTCAATAAAACTTAATAAAAAGAAAATCAAGTGACGGTGAGATACGAAGAAGGCAGCTTCGCCAGCGTTTGTGTGCCAGAACCCTTTGGGGGGGCGTTAGTATGCATCGTGGTACACTGCAGAGCTATAGCGCGTCTTTATGTGAAAACAGCCGTGTCAGATGGGGTTGTATAGATTGATTCTGAACGCAACTGAGAGAATGAAAAGTGAATTAAAAAAAAAAAAAACAAAGCTAACCTTTACAAGGATCATAAATTACACCGGCTGTTACAGACTGAAATCAAATGTATGCTTTCATTCTAAAATAGTAAGACTAAGAGCAGTTTACTTCTTAAAACGGAGTGGTGCAGGCTCGAACTCGCAACCTTTTGATTCCCAGTCGGAGGCTGATTCTATTGCGCCACAGAGGCAGTTTTAGTAAATGGGTGTCAATGTCGCATGTTAAGGCGGCTTTTTGTTTCTGCAGTTATATTTTTGAATAAAAGCGCAATTGGTGTGTTATATTTGTACCTTTTGTGAAAATGTTTCTTTGATAATTGGACTTCAGGATTCATACATTATATAGTTTATGCCTACATTTTGTCATCTACTACTAGAATATAAAAAACATTTCTGTTTTAACAATGTGTTTATACAGATTACTGTAGAAACGGAACAGACATGAAATGCGTGTGTTCCAAATAACAATCTATTATTTCCACTCTAAAACTTCACTTCACTCCCAGATACTCAATCAAGGCATGAGCCGAGAGAAGTTCGTGCACTTTCTAAGTTGGTGGGGGGATGGAATAGCTGGCTGCTTCTAGCTTCTCTTTATCAGCACATTTAGAGAAACAAAGGACGCTGGCGGAGAGGTGTGAAGGGATTTAAGAAGCGATTTAAGGTGGGACGGATTTACGAGTTTTTTCGTAGGCTCTGGTAATTCTAGTGTTAAACCATTACAAACATCAAAAAGTGTGTCCCACCTTGTGGCCCACTAGAAACAAGGGATGAAGTAGATTCATTCTTCTTAGCACGAGTCTTCAAGAAGATCACTTTAGAAACACTTTTGTCAATACCTTACAAAAATGAAAAAAAATAAAATATCAGGTTTCCATTCAGAATGAGCTTAGGACTGATTTAGATTAACTATGTGAATGATGATGAATCAAGCCGTATGGAGAAAAAAAATGCATTAAGTCAGGGGCTCTAAACATGCCATTGAGTCAGTTAGTTCGAATTAGTAACAAGGTTGACACAACAAAGAAAGCAGCATATTGTGCAAAGTATTCCTGGAGTGAAGACAGAGGGTCTTATTGCAGAGCCTGCAAAGGATAGTACCTGTTTTATTCTGCCTAGCTTCAAATAAAAATAAGCAAAATATACAGAAACAAGGTGTGTTGTGAGCAAACAAGCAACAGCAATTCTAACAGAGATCAGAGGGAACCTGGCTTCCATTAATTGGGAAAAATGGCTGATTTGACATCTCACGATGGGACAGCTAGGCAGAGAATCACAGGCAAAGGTATTCAAAATTGTAAAACTAAGTGTTAAATCCATAACATGTAAACCATAGTTCATTAATGTAAAAAGCCCAACAGTAAACCTCTGAAAGATGTTCCAAAGATGGTAAGACACAGTGCTCGAACATGGTCCATTTTTGAATTCACACTTCATTTATTATGTGGCCACCGCATACAGTACTTAGCATAAATGAGAACACCCCCTTTTGAAAATGTACTTTTTTTGTTCATTTCTCAGTGAACTCCACAACAATTAGAAGCATTTTGACAAAACTGAGCTTTATATAACATTTGTTTTATTAACATCTTAAAAGCTTGGTCACCAACAACATTTGGATAAGAAAATAATGGATTTTGTTTAGATGAGGTGTGGATAAAATGAATACACTCTACAACAAATTCCACCAAATCTAATATTTTGCATGGCATCTATTATTTTAAGAATAGCACCAACTCTTCTAGACATGGAATGAACAAGTTGGCAATATATTTCCATAACCATCTTTCTCCATTCTTGGAGAAATAGCTATTTCAGAGCAAGGATGCTAGATGACGAATGATGATCAACCTGTCGTTTCATAACTGCCCAGTAACCCAGGGAACAGAGAGATGGTAGTGCATCTGTGAATTCATGATGTAATTATCACATCCTCACAGGTGGCGCAGTGTTAGTGCTGCTGCTTTGCAGTAAGGACACTGTGGAAGATTGTGGGTTTGGTTCCTTCCTGTGCGGATAGCGCTTTGAGTACTAAGAAAAGCAATATAATGAATTAATTATTATAATTACAATTAATGAAGTGCAATTCCCCAACACATGAAATTCTCATATACCCCACAGAAGAACACTGCCAGCACAATATATTACTATGAATGCCACACATTCTTCATTGTACTCCTCACCCTTGTAAAGTCATTCAATTTGGATGCCATCAGTTCCAAAAAAATGTACCTTTGTCTCATCACTCCAAAGTATAAAGCCTCAATAGTCTTCTTTCTCAAGTCTTGTGACATTTTTCTTTCATGTGGTGCTAGTTATTCTTAACACTAGAATCCCTGAAGCCTATGAAAAAACTCGTAATCCCGGGCCACCTTAAATTCCTTCGCACCTCTCTATTATTGTCTTGTTTTGTAAATGTGTCGATCAGCACAAGCAGCAAGCAGAGTGCTATCTCATCCCCCACTGCCGCAGCTCAATTTGGACAAAAAGTTCTCCCAGCTCAAGTCTTGTTCATCTGGGTGTGAGGTACCTAGAGTTGTATAAGGTAAATGATATATCATTATTTGGAATATGTAAATATAGGATGACAGGAAATGTGATAAATGCAAGAAACTTTGAACACATAGCTAAAACAGATTTTTTTTTCATGTTATAGTACTAACAACAAAACCTTGACATGAAGTAATGTGTGAAGACTGAAGTCCAAATATCAAATTAACACTTTCACGCATATAACAAAACAAGTGCGCTTTTATTCAAGAATTTAACCAAAAGAAAAAGAAATCGGGTTAGGGCACAACACTGACATGACCGCTTCAGTGGTACAGCGGAAAGAACTGCTGACTCATAATCAAGAGGTCGTGGATTTGATTCTGGCCGCTTCCCAGAATTACTGTTTTGAGTAGTGAGCTGTTCTTATTGTTATTATCTATACTAATAAAAGGCAAAGCCCTCAATGACTGACTGACTGACTGACTCATCACTAATTCTCCAACTTCCCATCTAGGTAGAAGTCTGAAATTTGGCAGGCTCATTCCTTGCAGCTTACTTACAAAAGTTAAGCAGGTTTCATTTCGAAATTCTATGCGTAACGGTCATAACTGAATCCTACTTACGTACATATATACGGCCATAGCCTGGAGCTCGGTCGCCGTGTGAGGCGGAGTTTTGTCACCCATCATCACGCCTCCGACGTAGTTGGCTGCCTGCCTATATTGCGTCCCCCATACCCACGCCTCCCACGTAATTGAGTGCCTGCCCATATAAGGCCGTCCGTCAGTGGCAATCCAATAGACACGCTGCCGCTACGAGGCGTTTGTCATGCCTAAGACGAATACGATTTTCGCGAGATACATGTTTAGTGAGAAGACGCAAGGTATAAACGAGACTTTTGATCACTTTGTAACGGAGTTAAAATTGCTGGTGAAAGACTGTGCTTATGCAAACGAAGATGAGATGGTCAGGGATAGAATAGTGTTTGGCACAAACTCAGCAAAAGTGCGAGAGAAACTTTTAAGTGCCGGGTCTGAGCTAACATTAAATAAAGCCGTGGACATCGCAAGATCGCACAAGATAGCAAACATTCGATGCATGTACTCCGAGCGGCTCACGTGAACTGACTGTGAACACAATACACAGACAACAAGCAAAAGCTCCAAAGAGCGCTGAACAAAAAACGCATTACACAATTGAGAAGGCAGCAAAAGAATATGAAGCCAGATCGAATGTTATTTACCTATTTACCTTGATTTATTTAGTTATCTTCATACAGCATAAAGTCACAAGTAGACTGCAGAGTGTCCTGTGTTTGCTGACAAAGTACATGTGCAATGCAACTCCTTATTCAGGAAAAGATCAGTTATGAAAAGTGTGACGGAAGCTTCCACCTACAGCTATAGACTCTTCAGTACATGAGCGACTCTCCACGATGGTGTTTACAACTGGCAGTGCCTCTCTCGTACCATTGCTCACGTAGAGGTGCGAAGGAATTTAAGGTGGCCTGGGATTATGAATTTTTTCCCAGGTTTCAGGGATTCTAGTGTTAAGACCTTAATTTGGGTGTACTCATTTTTGCAACATGGTCTTAAATGATTAAAAAATTCCAATTTTGTTTTTGTACTGACAAATCTCATTTGCAAGTAATAAACCTGATTTGCTGCACTATTTTAAGGTGTTTGATCCCATAGAGAAAGTGTTCATTCTAAAGGGAGACGATAGGAAGATGATGTTTCTGAAAAATTATTTGGAATGTACTCATTTATGTTTGGCATTATATTTAATGTTGTTTAGAAAAAATTGAGGGCCAGTAAGTTGATCCTTTTCAAGTCACAGCTAGTATAAAAGCAGTTGTAATCTTTTTTCATTTGTTCAAATGTTTAAAAAGACTGGTAATCTTCACCAGATTTTACTTGGCAGGCCCATATTGGCCTAGCGGAGTACACCATGTGAAACAACTGTGTGACACTCAAATTCTTGTTTGTCTAATGCCTTTTTGTGCTGCTTTTGTTTACACCACCAGTGAAGGGGACTATAGCACATTATTTACACTGTGTGCACAATTATTAGGCAAGTGAGTATTTTGACCATATCATCATTTTTATGTGTATATTCCAACTCCAAGCTGTATTAACTTGAATGCTTATTGGATTTAAGCACGTCAGGTGATGTGTATTTGTGTAATGAGGGAGGGTGTGGCCTAAGGAGATCAACACCCTATATCAAGGTGTGCAGAATTATTAGGCAGCTAGTTTTCCTCAGGCAAAATGGGCCAAAAAAGAGATTTAACTGACTCTGAAAAGTCAAAAATTGTAAAAAGTCTTTCAGAGGGATGCAGCACTTTTGGAATTGCTAAGATATTGGTGTGTGATCACAGAACCATCAAACATTTTGTTGCAAATAGTCAACAGGGTCGCAAGAAACGTGTTGAGAACAAAAGACGCAAATTAGCTGCCAAAGATTTGAGAAGAATCAAACGTGAAGCTACCAGAAACCCATTATCCTCCAGAGCTTTCATATTCCAACCTACCTGGAGTGCCCAGAAGTACAAGGTGTTCAGTGCTCAAAGACATGGCCAAGGTAAGGAGGGCTGAAACCCAACCACCACTGAACAAGAAACATAAGTTGAAACGTCAAAACTGGGCCAAGAAATATCTGAAGACAGATTTTTTTCAAAGGTTTTATGGACCGATGAGATGAGAGTGACTCTTGATGGACCAGATGGATGGACCTGTGGATCAGTAATGGGCACAGAGCTCCACTCCAACGTGGAGTTGGGGTACTGGTATGAGCTGGTATTTTTAAAGATGAGCTAGTTGGACCTTTTTGCATTGAAGATGAACTCAAAATCAACTCCCAAACCTACTGCCAGTTTTTCGAAGACACTTTCTTCAAACAGTGATACAGGAAAAAGTCTACATCTTTGAAGAAGACCAGGATTTTTATGCAGGCCAATGCTCCATCGCTTGCATCGAAGTTCTCCACTGCGTGGCCAGCCAGTAAAGTCCTTAAAGATGAAGGAATAATGACATGGCCCCCCTTCCTCATCTGACCTAAACCCTATCAAGAACTTGTGGGCACTTCTTAAACGTTAGATTTACGGGGGAGAAAAACAATACACCTCTCTGAAGAGTGTCTGGGAGGCTGTAGTCACTGCTCCACAAAAAGCTGATCGTCAACAGATCAAGAAACTGACAGACTCCATGAATGGAAAGGCTTATGACTGTTATTGGAAAGAAGGGTGGCTATTTTGGTCATTGATTGACTGATTTATTTTTTTTGAAATGTCAGAGATGTTTATTTGTAAATTTTGAGGTGTTTGTTTATTATTCTCACTATAACAGATGAAAATAAACAAGTGAGATGGGAAAATTTTCATTTTTCCTTTAGTTGCATAATAAATCTGCACACTAATAGTTGCCTAATAATTGTGCGCACATATGTGTTCCCCTGATGATGTTCACACTCACATTTCCTTTGTGAAACATTCAGGTTTCAGGTTTATTAACATTTTGGATTGACTGATAGCACTGTGTTTGTTCCATATTAAAATTAATCCTCAAAAATACAACTTGCCTAATAATTGTGCACACAGTGTAGAATGTGCCACACTCTTCCTGAAAATAAATGCATGCATTTTCACTTCCGATACAAAAAGAAAGTGTGCCCAACAACTAAATAAGATGTGTGTAGGAGTCAAATCCTTTATGTTAATGTTAATGGTAAATTTACCTTAGTTTACTTAGTTTTTGAACTTGAATATAATGTACCTTAACATACTGAGATCATGGAAGATTCAGTTTAACCCCCTATAAGTTATAGGAAAAGGAATGTTCATAATGTTAACTCTGTGTAGCAGTAGAATAGCCCTTAGGCTGAAGTTAGACAGCTACAAAGAAATGTGCATTAAGGACATATAGCTTTCTTTTTTATATTTTTTTAGTGATTTTAATTAGAAACAGATAACGTTCCATACAATCAAGGCAAATTTAACAAATCAAAGCAAAATTCGACCCCCACCCAAGAGAAAGGGAGAGGAGCCAGCAATCGCAGCTGCTCTATAAAAGGAGAAAGAAAAGAAGGGTATCCTTTTCCCAGAAATGGAAGCTTATTCTAGAATGTTATTGATTAGATCCTGCCATATTTTTAAAAAGTTTTGAACAAATCCTCTAAGTGAGAATGTGATAGGACATATAGTTTTTTGACTGCTACATTATGTACATTATGCTGTGAATGAGATAACCTATAGGAAAGTAACCTATATATTTAATCCTCAAGCAGAACACCGTAAGTTTCCCTTTTCCCATTTTTTGCATGCATTATCAACTTTTTTCTCTCATTTTGTGTGTGAACTGTTTGCTTTGAATTTCTATAAAATCTTTAAAAAGAAGGCAATTGAACTATGGAGTTTTTTTTTATGTATGGTAAGTCAAACTAGTACTGGAATGCTTGTCTGGTAGCTACATTTAAACTACCTTGAACTATATGGAAACCCTCAACAAACTGAGCTACAATGCAGTTAGGGTTTTAAGAGCTTACAATGAGCTGTCATCTGTTATCCTCTGGTCTCTCTACTCATATTGTATGGTGTTTAAGTCTGGGCTTTGGATAGGTCACTCATGGACAGTCAGAGACACAAAGGCACTCCAGCACTGTCTTGGCTGAACGCTTTGGGTCAATGTGCCATATATACTTGCATTTAAGTTCTCCCGCGGGTAAGTCGAGGATTGATTTTACTGTATAACTTCTGGTATTTTATAATGTCGGCCGTATAAGTTAAATACAGAAAACTTTCTATGTATTGTGCCTATTGGACTACCATATAGTATTTCACCATAGGAATGGTATTGGGCAGCTGATAAGCAGTGCCTGGTCTTCACCATACATAGTGCTTGAAGTTCTACCCAAACATTTAAATATTGTCTCATCAGATCAAAGAATCCTTAAATGCCGTTTGGCAAACTCCAAGCCAGATGTTATATGCCTTTTATGTTGGAGTGGGTTCTGTCTAGGCACTCTGCGATAAACACCTGACTGATAGAGCACATCTCAGCAGAGGACTTCTGAAACTCTATTAGAGGAACCATTGGGTTCTTCGTCACCTCCCAGATCATGGCTCTTCTTGTCTAGTGTCACACGTGTATTCATGGGAGACAGTTTACAGGCTTGAATAAATGTGTTTCTCCACCGGACAGGGAGACGGCGCTGTATTCTAACTCTTTCTCCTCTTTCCCTCAGCATACCTTCAGAGGAACCCACCTCATAAAAACACCACTTCCACTTCTAGTCCCTAAAACCCGGCTACTACAAATAGATACATTTCCACATCCAGTCCCTGAGAACCTGTCTCCCTAGGCCTTCATTTCCATCTCTGGTCCCTCAGAACCTGCCTCCCTATGACATCATTTCCGCTTCCAAACCCACCTCTTCCTTATAGCCGCCATCTTTTCCAATGTGCCTCAGTTCTGTTCTGCACTCAAGTCTGTAAAGGCATATTGTTGTTATTTTTGCCATTTTCCATCAACCAACTTTCAAGTATACTGTGGCTTTTAATGTCTACCCCAAACCTTTTTCTGTTTCCTCTTGTTTATTTTACACCAGTTACAGTTTGCCTGGGAAGTTCTTCCATTTCACAATTATTTTAGCCACTGCCCTCCTTGTACAAAGATTTCAAGGGAGTTCATGGCATAGCGTTTGTCCTGAAATGCAGCATGAAGTGTGAGACCTTATATACACATGCGTGTGCATTTCTAAATGATGTTCCATCAATTCGAATTGCCACAAGTGGAATCCAATCAAGTTCTAAACATATCTTAAGGATAATTAAAGCAAATAGGATGCACCTGAGCACAACTTGGAGTGCCTCAACAAAAGGTCTGAATAAATGTACGGTATAGATGAAAGATTTCAGTTTTTGATTTTTTATTAAATGTGCAAACTTTTCTGAAAACATGTTTTCATATTGTCATTAAAGGTTACTGAGTGTAGACTGGTGGACAAAAATGGCAAATGTATCCATTTCATTTAAAATTTACAAAGCAATAAAGTGTGCAGAAGTGAAAGGATCTATATTCTTATTGTGTCCACTGTATAAACCTGATGAATAAACCTGATTTTTCTAATACACCTTGCAATGAGCTGGAGCCATTCCTGCAAGACAATATCCAGTACTTGTAATAATATTACCACTACTCATACTACTACTGCTTCTAATGATAGTAATATGACAACTTCAAGCTCCAGCCATTTGCCTTAGTGAGTGTCATAGTGGATAAATTTAAGCTGAATAGATCAAACCAACTTATCTTTAGAAAATGTCCCAAGGGATTCTGAGGAATTCCCAGGCAATTCCAGGGTAACTGAGAAATACAGCTGCTCCAGCATGCCCTGGGTCTAAAACTCCCACTGGAAGAGTTTAAAGAGGATCTGTACTTTATGCACAAACAATATCAACTGGCTCTACAATTGCATATTGTTGAACTTCTAAATCTATCATAAAAACTGAGTCTAGAGACTGGGCACAGCAACCTCATTTGAGCTTCCGTTACTCATGAATTTATTCTATTGGTCACTACAAAGAATTTGTGATGATTATTAAAAATGGAGACATGGATGGAGCAGTAATTTGAATGCTTCATCTCAACTCTGGTACAATGCACAAATATCATCTGTCACTACACAGATTTGTTAGTTCATCTTACCATATCCTTTATCTTTACATGTGAATATGATCCTGAGGTACTAAACTCAGTGTTTGCTGCTAAGGAACAGGAAAAATAGCTGAGTTAGTTTTAGTACAAAAAAGGACCAAAGGTTCGACCCAACAAGAAGAAATAAAGATGCTTAGGTTTGTTACCAAATGGTTTACATGCATGTGTGGGAAATATCACTAATAAAAATTACTATTATTCACAACTACAATTCCAAATATTGTGAAGTGATTTTTTTTAGTTTCATTGCAATCACTATTAACTCAAAAATCAGGACTTTATTTATAGACACCAAGAAACTGAACTCCTTTATAAGGAAGCTCTACATTTTTTTTAATGTGAGGTAAACTGCTTATCAGTATAATAAGACTCTTACCAGCTATTGTAGAGCAGTCTTGAGGCAGGGGAGTCCGCAGACGGCAGTATATGTGGCCTGACACCATGTTCCACACTATAATCTCTCCATCATAGCTGCCAGTTGCAAGCAAATTTGGTGGACATTGAGCAATGCAGAGGATATCTTCTTTGTGACCTCTTCTCTATAAACATAGAAGTTCTCACTATTCCAGTTTTATAATATTGAGTAAAGACAGGAAACATTACGAAGGTACTATACATTCTCAGGAAAGCCATGTTATTGTGTTTTAGTATAATGCTCTTATCTTTTTAAATTGAAACATAGTGTTACTGTAAATGTACTGGTTAAATACCACAATATTAATAAAAATGCATACAGTTTTCAAAATGAATTTAAGGTAAAATTATTACTCTGAAATCTGAAAGTAAATGATAGACAAATGGGTGGTTTTGTAGAACAGGCCATAAAACAACATACACTAGATTAAGGGATCACCAGAAGCAATATTTACACCATAAAGGATTATAAATTGTGACTCCCTCTCTAGTTAGACCTATTAATTTGAATATTTTTTGTATATGGGACTGCATTGTTCATTACCGAAATTAGTAACAAAATTTTGCTATACCATTACTGAAGCCACATGTTTCAGCGTCTTTAGATGGTCCTTTGCTATAGCTTTCTAAAATTTATTTTTTATTTTTCTCATCAATATCCTGGAGCAGGTTCAAAATGAAACTGCCTTATTTCTTTTGAAAGCAAAATAGGGCACTTTGGTGCAGTGCAGAAGACTACACTTGAACTGACTAGTTAAAGTATGACTGAGCCAAACAAATTTTACCCTCTGCTTTAGTTTGTCACCTAGTACTTAATGTTGGGCATGTTGTGGGAGCTGTACATAATAAATTTTGCCTTTTTAGAAAATACAAGTAGTTATAATTTACCAGATCATCCTGCCAATGTAACTGAGGCTTCTGAACATGATGAAGATCATCAGCTTGGTCCTATACAGAAAAGCAAAATGTTAATAAAAAATAACAGCTTACCTTTGGAGCTATGTGTTACACTACATTTTACTTGCAATTTAAAAATTCCCTTATGCATTAGTAGACACAAGCAATATTAAAAAAAGAACCCACTGTTAATTAAATTGCTAAGAATCTAAACTAAAAAGAACAAGGTTACTGTTCCTATCCTACTTACTAACTGCCTGTGATCCTGAGCAAGTCACATACTGTATGCTGTCAAGTACCCAAATTGTAACAATTAGGTCTCCAACCCTCCAAATGGTGTTTACTATAAGAAAGAGACTATCTATAGACCAGGCTTTATTTTAATCTTCTCTGTAAATACAGTAACAGCCTTAACATATCATTGTCAAAGCCTGCTTAATCCCGAGCAGAGTTGCAGGGGCTGGAGCCCATCCCAGTATGCATAGGATGTAAGGCAGGAACAAACCCGGGACAGGGCACCAGTCCTTTGCAGGGTGTCAAGCTTAATTTATTCATATAACATTATTATCATTAATATTTACAACAAGCTTTATAATAAAGTCACCTCACCCAGGGGCTCTGTCCTTAGCTCATTACCTTTTTCTTTTTTTATGCATGGTTCTGTTTCCAAACATGACACAAATTATATCACCCGACCCCCCATCAGTAAACTAAAGGAGCTGATTGAGGAGTTAAACAGACTGAAAGAGGACCATGCATCAACTGGCATTATTGGGGTTGCAATGAAAACATTTACATTCTAATGGGGTATATCACTGATTATCTACTGCTGCTTTTTAATACCATCTATCTTGTTAAAAAGGTTTATTAGTATCTTCACTTATCTACAGTATTTCACTCCATATGCTTATTAACTTTTTCAATGAAGGATATATTGACTAGCTGCATCACAGTCTGGCATGGCAAAGGCACTGTGTCAGATCACTAGAGCCATGTTTCAACAGAGACACTTTTGCACACAGAAACATATTCTCATACATCCTGGCAATAGCCTGTCCCAATGATTCCATTAAACGATAATGCAGCACTCATCACAGTACAGGTTTTTAGTCTCATAATATGTAAACTTAAAATAAGTTGAAGCCAAAAAATGTTTAGTAAATATAAAAATGATCTGTTATATGTACTTCAGAAAACCATATCTGCAATTACTTATGGCTTTAAAAGTAAAAAGCACCAAGTATACTGCTTCAGTTTTTCTTGTCTTGAAGTTTTAGCACACCCTGCACATCCATTCATTATCCAACCCGTAATATCCTAATTACAGGGTCACAGGGGTCTGCTGGATCCAATCCCAGCCAACACAGGGCACAAGGCAGGAAACAAACCCCAGGCTGGGCGCCAGCCCACCGCAGGGCACACACACACACCAAGCACACACACCCACACACCAAGCACTCGCTAGGGACAATTTAGGGTCGCCAATGCACCTAACCTGCATGTCTTTGGACTGTGGGAGGAAACCGGAGCACCCGGAGGAAACCCACTCAGACACGGGGAGAACATGCAAACTCCACACGGGGAGAAGTCTCCTAACTGCAAGGCAGCAGCGCTACCGTGCTGCCCCATCCTGCACATATCAAAAATTATTCTTCATCTCTGTTCAGAAAACTACAGCCTGTTATAATTTGACATATAATATTATCATCACAGCATACAGAAAGTGTTAATGTTTCTGTTTGCAGTCTTTCAAATAAAATTTTTAATGATAATTTAATGTAAAATGAATTCATATCAAACTTATGAAAGAGAGGTGGTAATGACTGAGAGGAAATCAAAGTAAAGAATGATTCATTACCTATTTTCAAGACGTTTATTGCATTCTTAGTAAGCCAATGCCTATTCAGTACAATGGGAGAGTTTAGAATCGTTACCTAAAACTAAAAAGGAACTATTTGGGACCTGGAAGGAAACTAGAGTCCCCCAACAATTTTATATAGTATCTCTTTATAGTTTCATAGTGTCATCTCTGTGAAGCTGTGTAATGAAAAAATGGATGAATCTTTAAACAGAGAAGGTGCATTACAAGTAACATGAAATAATTGTTTTTGTTTAATTCCAGAAATGGAGTTTATTTTATATTTTTACAGTCAGCAGTTTTACAAAACAGTTAAAAAAGCAAATATCCATTTATTTATTTTTTAACCTGCTTATCCAATTTATTAAATATTTTAAGTGCACATATAGTAAATGTACACATAGACAGAACTGTGCAACTCATAGCAAACTGCTTAATCTGGCAGTGCTTCATCTGTAACAAATACCTATAAATACTTTGAAATGGTGTCTACAGTCCACCATAAACAGATCACACAGATAATAAAGTGTTGCATATTAGAAGAAGGAAGATTATTTTTTTTGTAAATGAGAGCATTTCCTCTCAGTCAGAACAAGAAATAAATATAATTAAGTAGAGATTTGCAGAAACTAGTTGAAATAGAGATGAAGAGGTTTCGGCTAACAGCTGCTTTATACAGTAAGTACCACGCAGCAATTATTCAGGCAAATTATGAAAATAAGCAAAAAGAGTTGTTAATAGATGGGGTAGAAGGGGCACAGTTATAGACAACCTATGAACTTGTTTTAGGGTTTTAAATGAATTAAGAACTCACCAATTCTGCCAATAAAATATTGTAAGGGGTCCTTAATGCCATTAAACAAAATGACATCTGAGTATAACCACACTTGTTTTGTTATTAACTCATTAAAAGAGTAATGCTAATGTATTTAAACACAAGTGATGCGTAAAAATATTGCTAAATAAGAACAAAAACATTTTAACTGTAAAATAACAAAATGGAATTATAATGCAATTAAAACGAATGATGATAAAACCACTTTCACTAAATATAACTGAAGTAATGTATAATTTTTTGTTATATAAGTTGATAACATTTATATCATGAAAGAGATACATTATGATAGTTTCTACTTTCAGTCCTTCTGCAAGATCATTTTTTACATAATTTCCAGACTTATTAAACAAACAAGACTGTTATTACTTGTATTAGACTGTATTTACTTGTATTGAAGGTTACAATACATTTTGTATCATATACAGCTTTGCACCTATTGTTTGCTACTGTGGTTTGCATCTTTGTCTTCGGAGTACACATATTGCTTTTGGTGCTCATTACACGTGTTTTGACTTTGTTTTATTTTATCTAATAAACAGTGTGTGAATCTGCTGATCCTCTTGGGTTTATTCCAAAATATAACCATACTTATGCTGTTATTAATATATCAAAAGAGCTGCGGTAATTCATTGCAATACAAAAGTGATTAATAAAAATATTTTTGTTATGAATATAAAATATTGAGGGTGAATCATAAATCAACTAAATCACACCATCGCTAAAAAATCATGTGTATAAACATATGAGATAGAAATGCATACTGGAAAACAGGAAATGCAGGAAAATAAAGATAATGAGAAGTGGTAAGTTATAATAAAAATTATTGGATGGTGGTTACCGCCTGTTATGCCTCATAGCTCTAGATTACTGGGTTCACATCCTGGCTTGAGAACTATATTGAGCACTGTCTCTTTGCATATTCATTTTGCAAAAGCATAGATATTTCTCTGGGTACACCAGTTTCCTCCTACATCCAAAAACATGCATGTTAGGTTTACTGGCAACTCTAAATTAACTCTCTATAAGTAATTGTGTATGTGTGAGCTTTGTGGGAGTGATTTTTCATGCACGGTTGATATCTCTCTTGTGACATACTGTATAAGATTCTGTTCACAATGCAATAAAAAGACATAGCAGCCCAACAGCCAGGGCTGTGAAGATCAACAACTAAGTAAATTCCTGAATGTACCAATCTCACAGGCTAAAATAACTGAAGCTTGTTAGCCCTAAGCAAGCTTCATGTGAATTTAACACACTACAGGCATGTCATCATACACTCACTTCACTGCAAGTTGAGCCTTTATCATCTCTTTAGTATTCTCCACTAAACATTAGTTTGGCATACAAGTTTAACTGAGCACAAGGGAGGCAACTGAGCATGACAGGATAGAACTACTGTACATAAGTTATTGTTTAAATACAAATTCAATAATGTGAAACAGATTGCCGAAGGACACAAATATCTTGGTCAATTTGCAACAATCAGTATAATGATCTTACAAAATCAGAAAAATCTATCAAGGTCAAATTCTTGTTCAGGCAAAAAATGAACACATTACAGACAAAATATTAGCAAAAAGCTAAGAAAGATAAATATCACAGTTAATAAACATCCAAATTATGTGAAAGAAATAAAAAATGACCCAATAGCTAAGTGGTACTAAAAGCAAAAATTTGTTTAAATATGACAGAAATTAAAATTCAACTTGGCCTCTTTTGACTGTGAAGTAAAGCCTAAAGTGCAGCTAACAGCATGGTCAGTCAAAAGGCACAAATAGATCTTGACTAAGTGAAACAGACATATTCTAAAGGGTGGTGCAGTGGTTAGCACTGCTGCTTTGCAAGTTAATCATTCTAAGTTCAAATCCTGTGGCTACTTGTATGGAGTTAACACATTTTACCCATGTCTGAGTTTTCCTTTGGGTATTGCACTTTTCCTCCCACATTTTAATTACTAATGTGGATGACTGGTGATTCTATGTATGGCCATGTGGGGAAAGTTGTGTGTACATAGACCTTGAGACTCTTAAACTATCCAGGGTAATTTACTGCCTTATGCCAAGTGCTTCCAGGATGCTATAAAAAAAATTCTGTATACAGAGAAGAGAAACCACTCGTAAAGTATACAACACAATTAAATCTGGATAAATTTACCAGGTAAAATTAAAGGAAAAAAACATCAAAATACCCACACAAAATTAAACATAAACATACAAATTAAAGAAGTCTGATTATAGTTGTGAGAAAATGAACAATTTCACATAGAAGAATAACAAGAGCAGCTTCTTTCTACTTTCTCCTGTCCCATCTTGGTTTATCCCACATATTTAACTCTGTGAAGCCCTGTACCTTGCAGTTGGGCAGAGTGGTTATAAAGAGTTTCAAATAAAAGGTCAAAATTTACAAAAAAAGATGTTTTTGGCAATTGTGGAAGATAAGATAGTACACAATAAATAGCCTGCAATTTGTAATGTGAGATTACTTGGAAGACATAAACATGTTATCAATTCTATGATACTAGAATAGACAAAAAAACAGGTATAACTTAAGGAAATATGGCTGGCTTAAAGTGGTATTTTACTTAGGACTGTTCACTAGTGATTTTAATGTTTAATTGTTAATAATAAATAGTTAAAAATAAACCTGTAGATTCAAAACATACTAGGAAACATATTTACTAGATGAGATAGTCACACAGGTAAAGGAAAGCAATACTTACAAAGTATATGTCAATTCTTCTATCCCAGCCAACAGCCATGACATATCTACAAGAAGTCATAATGAACAACAATGATTATTTATGCTTTAATATATACATTTTACAGGTACAGTATATAGATTTTCTACATAAGGCTGCAAAAGAGAATGAAATTGCCAGCCAGGAAAACACAATTCAGAGGACACTCACCTGTTTCTGTTCATTGTTACATAGATACAGTCTGAAACTTCATCACTATCCCCTTCTGAAATATTAAGAGAAAAAAATCAGTCAGTCAGCCAGTGTTCGGTTTTTATGTTATTCTTTTAATTTTATGAAAAAATCAATGTAGGGGCAATCAAACACTGTAATACTGTATAAAGTAAAGTAACCACTAAATACTGCTGTAATAATTTAAGCATAAAGAGTGCCACTAAGCAGCAATTTGTTTTACTGCTTATAAACTTTAGGTACAAGTCTTCAGGTTTGTAATTTAAAATAACTAACACGAGGAATTTATTAATCACAGTGGTGCTTTATCAGGTTTAAAGGCCTTCAATCAATGTTTACATCTGATTAAGGCTGAAGGGAGGGAGCACAGTAAGAGTAAAAAAAAACACCTTCAAGTTTAAATAAGGACAGTTCTGTAAATAAAACATTGCTACAGTAACATATGAAAAACATTAGCTAATGTTTTATTGATCTATACTACTGTAAGAATTTCTCCTAAAGGAAATCTGAAAAAAAACATAAAGAAACCAAACAAATAAACTTGAATTTACATTTGACTGGGACTATACAGATTAAAATATGCACGTGGCCCACAGCCTTCTCACCAAACAAAATGCAGTTTTGTCATTATATGTATAATATTTAGAAGGTGACAGATGCTATTTGCTGCCTTGTGAGAACGGATAAAATCAGTCTGATTCTGGTTAATTCACTTTTGAATAACTAACCGCAGACAGCATGTAAGAAGCTTTGCCAAGAGTTTTACCTTAGCATTCAATAAAGAGATTCAGTAATTGCATAGTCAGATGATTTTTTTGTCTTTTTTTAAGATGAGGATAATCAAGAACAAATTAATTGAGGAGTTCAATTTGGAAGATAACAGAAGTTAAAATATGCATATATGGGGGTGCTAATTGTTTTCAAAAGAAAGATCCTCAGAATGCAAATCATTGGGCCTAATGCATTTTCCACACCTCAAGGAATCTACAATCTTCTTAAGTTCTGATGATATAATTGAGGAATTCAATGTGGCGATATTGTCCGCTGAAAGCCTGAGGAGGGACAAGTTGTCAAAAGAATAATTTGTGAAGACTTAAGGGTTTTCAACAAATAATCTGGAATAGAACTGAAAAAAATGGTAATTGGAGTCCAGAGGGTTATTATTAATTTATTTTTAACAAATGTAATAGAAAGTCTTTACAATTCCAAAATCTTAAGGCTTGTAGTTTGCTAGGCTTAGCTTCAGAAATGTAATAGTAAGCCTTTCTACAATACATCTTAAATTCAGTTTTTAACAGCAGCAAAGAGTTTAATTTACATAATGCTGCGGGTGATTAAAAGCCCATACCTCAGATAGGATGGGGACTTCACACTTTTTTTGAAGTTGAACTTTTATTATCCGGCTGTTCTCTTTTTTTCTTATTTAAAAATAATCAAAAATTGCTTACAAAAACAATATTACTAATTTCATACTTAGGTTGTAGTGAATCTTTTGGCAGGGAAATCCACAGTCAAGTTGTGTCAGGTGATCAATATCAATCAAAAGTCGACAGGGAGGAACGCAGCAGTCAACTGAGGTGATCTCAGTGCTCTGGTTGTTCTCCTCTCTTGATGCAGTAGTTTAGATTGTGAAAAGTTATGGACAGGAGCAATTTAAAGTCCCAGGGTTGAACGGATCAGTGGCTGTGGTGTTCCAGCATGTTCAGGATACAACAATTGTGAGGTCTCAAATGCTACTCTGTGGTAGAACTTTTTGCAATTTTAAGATAATACTGTTTTGGTACAATAAACCAAACAGTGTTTAACCTTGAGCTTCAACACCCCAATGCTAGAAATTTTAGAAAACCTTATCAGTTTTTCTCCTGGCAGAAGGCAAAAAATACATTCTTACAGCATAATAATGAAAACAAAAGCAATAGTGTAAAAAAATGGAAAAGAAAGCAGTATATCATAGTTATAAGATGTAGAAATGATCCATGAAAAAATAATCTCTCATAAGCAGACCACAATGAAGCTTTGAATATTAACTGAACATCATAGCTTGTAATAACTTGAACAGCTTAAACACAGTCATTAAGTTTTCTTGCTACAAGCCATGCTTCTTTTCGCTGCTAGATGCCATAAAACATACTGGTCATAACCTTTTTGGATAAACTGAGGGAGACTGAATGTTTACATGTTTTACAAATAAAACGACTGAATGTACTGTACTAAATGTTGTATAGCAATGATCAACTGAGTGCTTCCTTATCATTATTATTTATTAGACAGATACATCTGTCCAAGCACAAGAAGCTTAATACTACAGAGTATTCCATGGCTAGATGAAAGCTATCAGTTTAAAAAAGTTTGTCTGAATAATCCAGCTTAATACGTTTGCAGAATAGAACAACGTTCCTGAAAAAGACTAGTGATCAAGGAATAACACTAAATCTACAAAAAATTTTTAATTTCCTTTCAATCATGTAAGAAGCTATTTTTACAGTGATGTGCAATTGCATATGGCTAATATAAACACCAGTGATTTTGAAAGCACTTTCAAAACTGGTGATTTTAAAATCTTTAAAAACAAAAAAAGGAAAATCAGACATATGGCAATCATTTTCAATTGTATTTGAAGAGAAGCAAACCAGTTGCCTTTTGCTTGCTACAAATGATGTTTAAAAGTTTCAGAATATATCAAGAGAAAGTCAGACACAACACGTAAAGAAGCTGATGCAAGAAGGAACAGAACAATGACTTTTGGAAGCAGAAGAAGTGTTAAGAAAAATTCACTCTAGGATAACCTACTAGTTAGTATAACTGAAAACCCAGGATGAGAGCAGTGTTGTACAAAAAAACGCTCCTAAAATATTTTGAAGGTGCATTCAGGAAGCAGAAGACTGTCCATTTCACTAATCAAAAATATGCAGTAGATAAGGAGGAAATTACACTTTAAATTACATCATCAAACTAAATTGCAATTAAGGGCTTAGATTTTCATCCAATGAACTTTTCACTCCATTTTATACTAGTATTTCATCAAACAGAACCAGTACACGAAGGAAGTGTTTAATAACAGTGTTGACAAAAAAATCATTAAACTAGAGTCATGTTAACTACATGATAACATGGACATCACATAAAAAACTCATTTGCAGATGGTATTGTATACTGTATGTGAAGTAATTGTTTAATTTATCAATATTCTTTACTAGCAAACTACATACTCAGATGTAAAGTATTGCAGAGAAAAATAGATTCACCCTTAGTGCCACTGAAACTTAGTTCCCAATCTGTCATCTTCTCAAAGCAACTGCATGATGTCCAAATACAAGGAAAGGCATTTCCTAACACTTCTATCACCATTATTCTTCTTTAGTGTCTTGCATGCATCATTCTGTCAGATCACTGCAGTTGTATGTCTCTTACCTTTTTTTAAAGTACGAAGACAGTGGCCGTTATTGAAATTCCAAATCTTCAAACATCCATCCCTTCCACCAGTGACAAGCCTACATGGATAGATAGATAGATAGATAGATAGATAGATAGATAGATAGATAGAT
>JANRMT010062834.1:30664600-30702221 GCA_026402145.1 Polypterus bichir lapradei | reverse complement strand
GATAGATAGATAGATAGATAGATAGATAGATAGATAGATAGATAGATAGATAGATAGATAAAATAAAACAATTCTTGTCATCATTAATAAAGTTCTACCTACTATTTGTTCAATAAATGTAATGAGTGAATAACACAAAAAGTACCGTCGGCCGCTGTTGTCAAAGGCCATGCATGTTATGGAAGAATCATCATGTGCACCACAGAACTCAAACACTTGATTTCCTTTTTCATAATCCCATACTTTAACAACCTTTGAAAAAGACAGATTACTTATAAAACACATCACTTTGCAAAACCCATGAAAAGCATTCATTACTGTAGTTGAAGAGGCCTAGAATAGTAGTAATTAATTAAATATTTCAAACAAATTTTCTGTTACACAAATATGAGCAGCACTGCTTATTCCCAGTATGTGTATTTTTTTACATTTTATTTTGTTTTATTTTTGGTTATATAACCCAGCTAAGAAGTACATCACCTTGTGCAACATTGCCTTTATTTAAAGGATATACACTACTATACATTATAAATAGCATTCAACTTGAACAAATTAACTTTACAGAAAAAAGTCTTTTACTACTTAATAGTTCTCTTACAATAAAATTAACACTACAAAATAAAACTTTACTTACAGATCCTTCAGTACAGCTGACTACTTGTCTGAACTCATTATTATAACGACAGCACAGAACAGGTTCTTTATGTGACACTATTAAATGGGGCTGGGGCTGAGGCCTGAAAGAGATGGATACAATTACAGTTACATTACAGCTGGAAGAAAGAGCAGATTTGAGGCATAAGAAAACAAAAAAGGTTTTGATTAAATCTGGATATTCTCCACAATTTAGCTTTTTATAATTTTGCCCACAAGGTGATGAAAAAAAAATTACAGAGTTCTAAAACACCAAATGTATCCATTAAGCTATTAATAAATTGGTACACCCTGAAATAGACTGGAATTCAGCTCTGGATTCTGTCTTGTCACAACGACTGTTAGGACAGGTTCTTTCTCCTTACCTGAACTGGAGTGAGAGGGATGAAGAAAAAAAAGGAATGAATAAACTGTTATAGAATTTGCCTGCAAAAATGTCACCATTTTATATTCTTATTTTAACAAACACAAAGCAAAACCTTTTTTGAAAGCAAAAATATGTCATAATTATCAAATGAAATATTTAAGCAAATCAAAAAGGACATACTTTATTCTGAGACTGAGATATGCCAAGGAATCTGTCGCAATGTAAAGAGTTTTAAGTGCTGGTGCAAAATGGCAGGCAAAGACATCTCCACGTATTCTAGTGGCTTTTGGATTTGCAGTAAACAAGCACGACTGATCTTGGATGTCCCAGATCTGAAAAAAAAGTGAATGGGACTGCTGAATGTAATTCGTAGATAATTACCATACAGACAAAACCCAAATTGTAAAAATAAAATGCAAATATTGAAACATTCATAGTCATACATCACAGGGTTATTGGATTAGGTCCCTCTTCTTCACAATCAATTCAGCACAGTTAATGAGTTTAAAATTTGTAATTGTATTTTTACAGTGTACTTGTTACAATACTATAAACCTTAACTGAGTGAAGAACACTGTACAAAAATAAACTGAACTGAAATGAAATACCAACCGCAGAGAACAAGGACATTTAAAATAAAGCTTTGAATTGAAGCTGCTACGTAGTTTTTAAAAACAAATCAGTTTTTAAAATTGCAGAAGTTAATCTTCTACTGAAATCTAACCACCAGGTATTTAGAAATGAGACACTGATAAAGACATACAACAATGACAGACCTTTAAAATGAAAATAGTAACTAGAAATAAACCAACCTTAACTGTATTATCACTAGACACTGAATAGATCCTGCTGTCCTCTGAAGAAATGTGCAAATAGAAAACAGGTGCAGTGTGACCTCTTAAAATTCCTGTTGGCTTCCTATAATAGCAAATAGGATTTTCATTCACAACTTAAAAGAAATGAAGGAAATAAATCTGGGTAAGCACACTTTGTTATATCTAGAGGAAATTTAGTTTGCATTAGGGATACACAAACTTTCAATGTATTCTACAGATACAGTAACAAAAATCAAGAAAGAAAGAACTTCACTATAGTTGTATTACAAGGCTGCAATTTTTTATACACATCTAAAAATACTTATTGAGGCATAGCCCCCATTTAACCCCCTTTATGATTTACAGCTGAAAATATGTACAACACTAAGAGTAAAACAGCTGCAAGATTTAAAACTTTTAGTCATGAGGGTTGCTACTATGTTCCAAGATATAGCAGGCCTTCTTACTAATCTCTCTGACAAAACAAGGGCTGCTTCTGAACAATCATTTTATGACCAATTAAAACAATAATGTCAGTTCATGCTTTTAATAGTAAAGTACACACACAAACATATAGAAACTAATGTGAAAATATAAACTTATTTATGAAACTATCCATCTTGGAAGCTATCCATCTTGTCCAAACCTCAGGAAATGGACTTTACAGGTCAAATACACTTGTAACAATTATTCAGTATCTATTAACCTAACCTGCATGAACTAGGCCAGGATTATTCAGTATCTATTAACCTAACCTGCATGAACTAGGCCAGGATTTACACTAAAATTCAAAATGTGAGAGAAAGTGCTAATTACCATTTCATCACACTTTACATAAAATTAATAATTACTAACATATTTAAAATACACTATTTTTTACCCTGGTACATATGGATTCCACATTCGAATGATCCTGTCCATTCCACCAGTTACTAAAAGGTTGTGGTCCTTGCAGAAGTCATAGGTCTTCACACCTTTGTAGACTCGAAACACTGTCTGATCCCATTCTGCTCTCTTCTGTGGAGGTCCAATTATAATGGGTCCTTTTTTTAATTTGCCATCCTTACAAATTTCTTTTATTTCTTTCATCTGCTGTTCTACATTAGTGGTTCCAACTGTGCAACCTTTCAAAATAACATTTTTTTTATAATTAAATCTAGTAGAATTTTGACACAATTAATTATTACAATATCTGTTTACATACAGTAGGGGTTCATTTTGAACACTTTTTAGGGATTGCGCAAATCAACTAGAGTTTATTCCAGCAGTAATGGAGACTAGACAGAATATACCCAAACAAAAAGGCAACCTATTGCTAATGATCTTTTCCTGTAACTCGCCTAAAACCGTTATTATTTCTCTAAATATAAAACAGGATGGATATCCATTCTAAATCCCTGACTATCAGTGCCTCTTGGTCAGACTTTTTAGCACTTTGCTTTTAATGAAAGTCTATGACCATGTACTATAAAAAGTAGGCTCATAAAATGGATGGAGGTTTGGTTTCAAAATCTGAATTAGTTTGATACTTCACTCTTGATAAAATGAAAGTATGCTATAAAATTACATAATGCTTTGGATATTTATTTATGAATCCAAAAAAGAATCTTGTCAATGAAGAACATATAAGTAATTGTTTTGTTGCATTATGTTTTACCATTTCAAACACAATATAACTGACAAAATCACATATTTGAATAGTGTTTATTTTGACTTACTGTACAAGGGGTTGTAGTGCTGTGGTTGTAGCTCTAAAGGAATGGGTTTAAATAACTCATCTCCTAGTAGAATTTTTTTCTGGGTACTCTAGTTTTCTCATACATCTAAACTTGTGAGTCTAAATTTGCCAATATGTGTGTGAATGAGCCTGTGGTGATCTATTGCCCCATGTAGAAATGTCTTTTGCCTTGTATGCAACACTGCCAAGATAAGCTCTAACTCCATGTACAATTTATGTTGCATTTATTTAATAAAACCTAATTATACTACTGGTGTCATTCATTTTTTATTACTATAAAATAATGAAAATTTAATATACTAGGGGGCTTCGCCCCCTGTGTTTGGTTAATCAGATATAGAATTTTTTTTTTTTTTTCTTTGGAATTGTTCATTTCATTACTTACACTTTTACTTTAAAGCTTCATTAAAAACAACATTTATTGGAGACACATTGTGACAACGCAACGTATAACTGCCCATGAGTGAATATTGTTTCTGTTTCTCTAATAAATCCGACTTTTTCTAATGTTTGTCCCTGTGATTTGTTAATTGTCATAGCAAAAGCTATTCTCACAGTAACTGTAAACATTTTAATACGAATGGCACATCACAAATCTCCTTTGGTGTGTAATGTTATTCGCAGAATATATACATTACCTTTCTTTTTGCCTGTTAAAATTTGCATTACTTCTCCGTGATCATAAATATACACCTGACCGAATTGAGTATTCTGAAATTCAACTTGTCGTTGCTTTAACTGTTGCAGGACCACAGATTCTCATAGCGTATGGTCTATTAATGTGTAAATCCACGTTTTGTGCATAAGAAAGATGCGAATGCGAAAAGACTTTGTTGTCTACTCCTTGCCTTTTATTTCTGACCTTGATTTGTCCTGCTCTTTTTTCAATTACACCTGGTTCTGATGATTAATCACCTTTTGTTTTGTGATAATGCGATCTTATCTAGCTTTTCTTTGATACTGTAGTGACTGACATGATGAAGTGTCACAAAAGTTTTACTTGAACAATTGCTGACTTCGTAACCCCAAACACAACTTTCTAGCACCCTCTCCAACCCCTCATCCCCCGCGTCTCGCACCCCCCTTACTGCATCAATCAATATCCCGCTATCCGTCTTCCGTACTGTACTCCGCCCTCCCTCAATCGGACCAAACAGTCACTTAAAACCAAAAAGGTCGCAACCTGGCTGGGATGCTACAATACTTTCGATTTTTACTGGTTTCATAATCTCTTATCTGCCTTTTTTTCTCTCCAACGCCTTTGGGTGTCTATTCTCCATATTGTCCTTATACACTTTATATGTGTTTAGAGCACATGATCTGTGTTAACTACGTGCTTTTACATGACTGACTGTTTTTTGATGGATGTGCTCTTATATGATATCTGTTGTAAGTAGGGCGTGTCTTGCAAGAATCTCATGTTCCACGTCCCCGCGAGACAGCCCTGGGACAGTCTCTTGGCACCAAGTCTCATGTTTACGGTCCCTGCGAGACGCTCCGTGGCAAGTCTCTTTTGTCTCGCAGGTCTTTTAAATGTCTTTCTAAAACTCTCGAGAAGATCACGTATCGTCGCCTTGCTTTTGCTTTCCAGGATTTCTTTTTATAATAGAGAGATTGCTTGAAAATGTGCAAACAGTGAGATCTTGCTGCCAAGTATGGGCAAAACAAAAAAAGTTGGTTCATTCAATTATTCTGAGCAGAACTGACTACTGTAATATTTTGCATTAAATCTATTCAAATTATTCCTTTATAACTCTATAATTAATACAAAATATTGCAGAAAAGTTCATTACTGCAACTAATAAACACCCCAAGATAAGTCCAGTTCAAAGAGTCTCTTCTTTGGCTAATTTTACAAGACCACTGAAAAATAAGGTAATGGATTGCTTAACATTCCCATACATTACAAAATTTATTATGAAACATACAGACACAGGGAAAACATGCAAACATCACTCAAATAGTAACTAAACTAAGATTTAAACTCTGACTTTTGGAGCTTAGAGATCCTACAAGAACATTTATAATACTGAAAGTAACTGTTTTGTTCTTATTTTTTACTGTAAGCATAAAGGCAAAGATGATAATATTTATATTTATGACTAGTTGTCCCCCGTGGCTCTGCCCACATAGTAGTGAAACAGGACAGTGAGGAGGGCCTTGTCCAGCTCCCTGCTCCTGATGTCACGCTTCCTCGTCCCCTTGGCCAGCAGCCTCTGTCTTGGATTAAGGTGAATATATATCGCTCATGCAAGCAAACTATGATGAGAGACGTCGCAAAATCAACCGGAATGTTCAAGCAAAAAAACCTGATCTAAATCCATTAAGTAGTTCTCTTGTTCACTAGCTAAGTGGAGGTAAGGTTCATACCCCTCAGCCTGCTGCATGTCTCTTGGATTCATGCAAATAAATTGGTACCACAAGTGCACTATGATACATAGCGCAATGAGAGAGGTCGCAAAGCCTGATCTAAATCCATTCAGTGGTTCTCTCGTGAAAAGTGGACAGACAAACAGACAGACAGACGTTGGATTTTATATACTGTATATAGAGATAAATTAAATATCTCTGGAAATTCTTCTCATTAACACAATGTACTAATAAAAGGCTTTGACAGCTAACCAATTTACTTCTCCAGCCTTTGTAATGACACCAGAATCACCAGACTCCAGAGTTAGATCATCATATTTATAGCACATTACAGTAATGGACACCACCCTGCACAGCTAAATATTGTAAATTGTAATAATCTTATGGACGGTTTGGCTGGGTCTAGTCTTGACTGTTTCCAAAGGGCAAAGTCTATCCAAATGTTTATTTTTCTAGAGCTTGGAGATTTTGCTTTCTGGACTTTTGTTGTCTGTTTCCTTATCTCAGCTTCTTATACTTTAACCTTCTTCACCAAAGTAAAGAGCCTTGAATTCGATCACACATAAAATGTAATAGCCTAGTAATATCTGTGTAAACACATACTGTATATATGCACTGTATGTTTTTGTGATGTATTGTACATTAAGCCTGGTCTTCTGTATTTGTAAATATAAGCAGTGCTCTGATACTGCTTAATAAATAATGCACAATATAAGCCTAAGCTGAATTGAAAATGACATGGCTGAGTTCTTTAGGGCATTGATCCTCTATTGTTGCATGAAGGTTAATTCCACCATTTTAGGCTAATTAAGCTGTGAAGTCACAACTCTAAAAATATCCCAAATGTCTGTACAGATATATCAGATAACACCAGTGCTGTCCTAAAATACCTTGTTTTTAGTTGATTAGATTGACAGTTCATAAATCAGATTATAGAAAATAAAAAATTATATTCCTTATCAATCAAGTAAAATAAAATGTAAACACACAAAGTAAAAGCACATTAAACAAGCAAAACATTATCCACTCATTTTTCTTGTTACAGGGGTCACAGCCTATCCCAGTCTCATGAGGTGTAATACAGAAATCAACCCTGTAAAGGGCAACACATTTTACACTTTACATGTTCACATTCCCTCACACCAGACCAATTTAGAATTACAGTATCAGGGGACATGGAGGGAACATACAATTTCCACACTCACATAGCACTGACAAACCAATAAAAACTACTTATTTATAATTATGAATAGTTTTACTTTTCTAATATGTTACAATATGACACTTGAATACTAAAGGTTTTTTTTTTTCCCAGAAGCATCAAAAACATAAATCCATACCAATGACTAGGGCTGAGTTTTCATGGTTGGAGGTAGAAATAACAGCTCTGATGCAGTCGTAATATTTGATCTGAAATAATAAAACAAAAGGTTAAAAATGAAATGTGTAATATCAGCCAGTCATAGTTAGACCAGCATGATTTGGAAGTTCACGGGAATCACGGAAACAATGGTAATGCTTTGACCAAAGTAATCTCATCATTATATACAATATTACATAAAATTATATGATTTTTTGTAAATTATAAATCATTTATTATTCATTATCCTGTACTGGGTCACTGCAGCCTACTCCACAGACAGGACATGAACAGAAAACCAGACCCACGGGAAATACATTCACATCATATCCATTTAACCTTTACAGTCATTTGAATTCTCCAGTCAACTATGAAAGGAAATAAGCCTAATAATGCACTCGTCAAGAAAGTTATCCAGGATGAACTTCAACCTTGTGGCACTAAAACTGAATTAAGTGTGGTTAGTAATAGGACAGGTAGATGGATGTAAACATGGACTGTATGACCAACTCTAAATTAACTTATGCCACAGAAGTAGCCTACTATGGCATTTATGTCCTGGGTTGGATCCTGCCTTGCTCTCCATGCTGCAAGATGTTTCACTCACCTGCAACTTTGGATTTGAAAAAAGTGGCTTTTGAAAAGTTTTTAAATTGAAAAATTACAGTAGATTAAGTGATTGCCTCACAAAGTTTATATAATTGGTGCTAAACCTGCTGTTTTTTCAGTCCACTTAAGTCTGAATAAAGGCAAAATATTCTGACATATGAATTATCCCTTAGAGGGTTTCAGACACATACAGACATTACATGAATAAGCTTAAAACTAAATTTTTTATACCTTTCTACGATATTATATACTGTCATTTCTGAAAGCCTAATTAATAATATTCTCTACAACTGTAAATGTCACTGAAAAATTTCACAAGCTGATTTCTAATCAATTTATTTATCTATGAATCAGAGATAGCTGATAGCACACTGGTGTGGCAAGCTGAATTACCATTTTAAGATTTTCAGTTTACAAATTTGAGTGATTAATCTATATTTTATTTCTGCATAATTTAAAACAGGCTACAAGGTTTGCTGAAAGCCTGTGCACTGGAGTTGGGGAGTCCTCTACAGCACATCTTCAACCTAAGCCTGGAACAGGGGAGAGTCCCAAGGCTTTGGAAAACATCTTGCATCACCCCAGTCCCAAAGGTATCACGTCCTAGTGAGCTGAATCACTTCCAGCCTGTCGCTCTGACGTCACATGTGATGAAGACCATGGAGCAGCTGCTGCTTCACCACCTGAGGCCACAGGTCCGCCACGCCCTCGACCCTCTGCAGTTCGCATACCAGGAGAAGGTGGGAGCGGAGGATGCCATCATCTATATGCTACACCAATCCCTCTCCCACTTGGACAAAGGCAGTGGTGCTGTAAGAATTATGTTTCTGGACTTCTCTAGCACCTTCAACACCATCCAACCTCTGCTCTTTAGGGACAATCTGCCAGAGATGGGAGTAGATTCATACCTGGTGGCATGGATCGTAGACTATCTTACAGACAGACCTCAGTATGTGCGTCTCGGGAACTGCAGGTCTGACATTGTGGTCAGCTACACAGGAGCGCCGCAGGGGACTGTACTTTCTCCGGTCCTGTTTAGCCTATATACATCAGACTTCCAATACTACTCGGAGTCCTGCCACATGCAAAAGTTCGCTGACGACACTGCTATTGTGGGTTGCATCAGGAGTGGGCAGGAGAAGGAGTATAGGAACCTAATCAAGGACTTTGTTGAATGGTGCGACTCAAACCAATTACACCTGAACATCAGCAAAACCAAGGAGCTGGTGGTGGATTTTATGTAGGCACAGAGAGAGAATGCACACTTCACACAGAAATTATGCAGGCCAGGAAGCAAAGACATCGGTACAGAGATTTTGACTAATAAATCTCAAAAATAACAAAGAATACTGCTAATAAGTCAAAAAAATTGAAACCATCACCTGTGTTACCCAGTCATCATGCACTTTCCAGTGAATGAAGCTAATGTTATCAGAGAGAAGAGCACTTTCAAGTCCAATGTTTGGTATATTTTCAACTTTCGGGAGCTTCTTCCATGTTCTTATGAAAAACATAACAAATAATTGAATTAGTTTGTAAATATTGTGGCCTGCTCAATCTAAAATACTCTATAGAAATGTGACAAAACAAACATACATCAAACTAAATATTATTGGCTGTACATAAAAGGTGAATAAATATATTAAGGGCACTGACAGGTCAGGTTGGGAAGCATGTACTGGCACAGCATGTTGCCACACGCACCACATGACGAAACAGCTTGGGATCCTGGTTGGCAACCTCCCAGGGCAGAAACGCAGTCTAGTCCCACCCTTGGCAAATGACCCTGTATCTGCCACAGCCAGGTGTTATGTGGGCATTCCCTTGGCCTGGTCCAGCTGCTCGGGTCCTCAACAATGAGGATCCTGTGAGCTGGATCACCCTCTGGGAATTGTGGACATGGCCATAGTGCAGTAACTAACGATTCCACACAGTGCAGGAAATGTGCCTCATTCGGGACTCCAGGAGCAACCACTCCTTCGACACAAAGTCAAACCAGTGGTAACAAAGGATTCTTCGAAGAGACAGAGTACTAAAGGAGTCCAGTCTTCATCTCAGGTCACTGGATAGCGTCCATGTCTCGTAACCATATAGTAAGACAGAAAGCACCAGGACTCTAAAGACTTGGACCTTCGTCCTTTTGCATAGATATCGGGATCGCCACACATCCTTTTCCAGTGACCTCATTACCCCCAATGCTCTCCCAATCCGTCTACTGACTTCATAGAAAGAGTCATCAGAGACATGAATGTCGATGCCGAGGTTAGTAAACCACTTGACAAGGTCTTTGGCAGACACACACATTGCTGATGGCTGTACCAAAGAGGTCATTAAAGGTCTGACAGAGACAGTACAAACTTTATTTAATTTTATACAGTGTATATCAAGAAAAAAAACTAGATAAAAACAAAACATACTTACATTTGTAGTATAGTCATTGACTTGTTCAGAGTGATACAAGTGAGTCAGAGGCAGGGAGCATACTAGCAAAGTTTCCCTTACAGTCTAGTGCCACAGCCATTAGACCAAACTGTACAGTATGAATAAGACATTCCATTCATCTTTTTCCTAACCTGTTTATATACAGTAGTTCATGATCATAGGGAGAAGATGCCTATTCTGGTAGTAGTGTGCAAACAGTGAGAGCCAACAATTCTAGGATTCACAAGTTCATTCCAAGGCACACTCATACAGTACACTTACTCATACAGATTCAATTAAGAATTACCAATCAAACTAATATTGAGACTTGTTCATGAAAATTATTTTCCAAAGCCACTGTTAGGTAAAAACCAATTTGAAATTTACTGTCTTGTGCACATAGTACAATGTAAGTTTCTGATTTGCATATCTTCTCAGAACAGTGACAATATTGCAATATGAATAAAGCCAAATAAGCACATGCAAAACTCCTAAAAAATATATAAAAATGTAACAGAGATTCACACAGTTACCAAATGTTTTACAATATTTGTTATTATGATTGGTTGTTCACTAACCTTGTGATCTGTATACTCACTTAAGGAAGGAGTGAGAAAAGCAAGTATGGGATGGATGAGTTCTTTAATAATATTTTTTGCCTTTCTAAGGCAGTGTATGTTATGCACTGTATATCTGGAACAGAAGGATGCTGGGTGTTGATAATATTCTCAGCCACCTTCACCATCTTCTGCAGTGCTTTATAGAAGTTAGTCTGTAGAAGTGGAGGTACTGGTGAGCCTTCTTGTTGTTGTGTTGTGTCCAGCTCAGGTAGTCAGTAATAGTTATCACAAAAAATTAAAGTTGCTCACTCTCTCCAAAGCTTCTTCTAAAATGTAAATGCAAGTGTGGTCTGCTTTCTGCCTCCTGAAGCCTAAGACCAGCTCTTTGGTTTTGCTAACATTAAAGGTGAGATTGTTGTCCTGACATCACTTTGTCAGCAGATAAGCCTCTTCTCAGCAAGCTGTCTTGTCATTGTTGATGATTAGGCATATGATAAAGGAGTCACTAGAAAATTTAATGATCAAGTTTGAGCTGCATCTGGGTAAACAAGGAGTACAGGAGTCCCAGAGGGGACTGGGCGGTCTCGTGGTCTGGAATCCCTACAGATTTTAGTTTTTCTCCAGTCGTCTGGAGTTTTTTTGTTTTTTCTGTCCCCCCTGGCCATTGGACCTTACTCCTATTCGGTGTTAATTAATGTTGATTTATTTTGTTTTCTTATTGTGTCTTTTATTTTTCTATTCCTTATTATGTAAAGCACTTTGAGCTACTGTTTGTATGAAAATGTGCTATATAAATAAATGTTGTTGTTGTTGTTGTACAGATGAAAGGGCACAGCACACTACCCTGTGCAGAGCCTGTGTTTAATTCTACTTGCAAGGGGTGGCTCTAAGTCCTAAATTTAGTAGTTTGCTGGTCAGCTTTGACAGTACAATGGTGCTAAATGCTGAGATATAGACTATAAACAGGACTGTGGCAATAGGTTTTATGATTCAGATTTATGCCAGTCAGAAACAAGGGGGGTGCAGCAGGTAATTCCTTGGCAGTGTGCTCATTATCATGATCAAAGAGGGCTTAGAAAGTTTTGAGTTTATCTGGAAAAAAAGTGCTGATGAAATTAGATATGGTTTTAATACTCTATATGCTTCCATAAACCCTGACAAAGATTGCATGAATTATTACAGTTGCTACTGCATACTCCATCTCTGATTGTCTCCCATACTGATATTTACAAAGTTTAATTGCTTTCCTGAGCTTGTATCTGCATTTCTTGTATGTTTCCATTCTGTGTGCCTTCAGTAAATTTCTGATGTCACCTATGATCAGTTGTTATTTACTGGGAAATATTCAGATTGTTTTTATATACATACAGTCTTTCATTCATTTTTTGATTAATTCTGTTACAATGTTTGCATACTCAACCAGATCTGATTAGGGGTCTCTAAACATGTTTCATCTGTCAAAATTAAAGCAGTCCTGCAATGAACCACTTTTCTACACACTTCAGTCTCTGTAAGCTTACAGCAGTATAAACATGTAACTACAGTGTCTAGCAGTAATGCTATCTTATCATAGATTGTTAGTGTTTTAACCAAAGGAAGTCACATAAGGTTGTCGATCACCAGTTCTCTCTGCCTACACAAAGATCTTTGTGTCATGTCATTATTTGTACATTTTTTATATCAATTAACATTTTCTTAGTCACTCCTGATTCTTGCCTCTCATCAGAATGTCACATGTCTACTCAATAATCTCTTCCCAACAGGGCACCATCTTATATTACTTCACCTTTCTTGTTTGTTTAGATGTTTAGATTTCCTCTAGTTCATTCTCATGCATTAACAGTGAAACATACACATGTATTATCAATACTATTGTTTGGCTCTGTTTCTGCCTTCACTGGCAGCAGTCCATTCCTGTACTGGTCTATGTTCATTATGTTTTGTTTTTCCTTTTTGAATATCCAAGAGGACCTCTCTATCTCTTTGGCTCTTTCTTCCTCCGGGGTATTCCTGTCTTCCTCATGCATAGAAACTAATTTAATTTTATCACTTCCTTGGATATAAGTGTGCTGTGACTATACATTTCATTTTTTCCAATAACTATCCATCTATCATGTTTCCTCTGTTAATATTCTCAATTATTTCAGTTGTTCTAGCATTCCAGATTGGAATATAATACTTTACTTTTACTGAGAATATAATTGTAAGAGGACATCAGATGTACGTATCACCTCCACTACTGCTGAACATGACATTCATTGTTTTTCACTGAACCTTGTTTGTGTTTTTATAGAAACTTCTTACACTTGTTCTATAGTCCTCTTAATCAGCTGGTGATTCTGGTACTTTAGTTAAAAGCTGTACAGAAAGTTTCTTTGGTGTATTTGTAACTCTTGTTTGCCTGAAGTACAACATTGATTAACATACTGTTGTCCAGCACCACTAGCTCAGCTTTTTATAAGTTACTTTAGAGATTGCAGCCATTACTCCACTAGGACCACAATGTCATCATGGTTCTTGGTACTGCATTTTATTTTTATGTTTGTACTACTATAACTATGAATAGAAACATTATTCAACTGGAACACAGAGGAACTACACTGCATAACAAAGTTTTTGCTTCTTGAACACTGTTGGGTGATTCTTATAGGTTTTTGGGTGCTTATCACGAATATCACACAAACTTTACCCATCACATGCTGTTTCAGAGAAATCTTCAGTTTCAGTCATGATTTTTTCTTATATTTGTATCCAAACATTTTCGCTCCCGTAAGTGACTTATCAACAGCGGTTTGTGCAGCCTGGACATGTCCAGGCATGGAATAAGGCCAGGTTGGAAGCTGTTCTGTGGAAGTTGACATCCTGGGCAGGTCTGAACGAGCTTGACGCTGTCGCAGCATGCTATAAAGGTGGCTTGCATACACCGATCCTGCTCATTTGGTTTATATAGATAATCAGTGTGCATGTATAGTATCAGTATAGTAAAGTATGGTATCTGTAGCAGTATAACAGTAAGTAAGCTTGATGCTATAGACATTTTGGTGTCAGGCGATATGTCTCGTCAATGTCGTAACAGGCGCAATGTATTCTGCTATATCTGTGGCGAATATACACTTGCGCCTCAGAGACGTTGGATGACTGCTCTTGTGAAGAAAGCTATCATCTGTATTTCGGCTGCAAAATTGGTAATCAAGACAAGGAGAAAAAATTGCCTGAAAAGCCTTCAAAGATGTTGTTGACAATTTTCTGGGCAATTACAGAGCCCCAAACTACATTCAGCTGGTAGACAAACTTCTCAAAGCATACAAGACAATGAAGTGCAACATGTCACTCAAGATTAATTTCCTCCACTAACACTTGGACTTCTTCCCCACAAATCTTGGTGTTGTCAGTGACGAACATGGTGAAAGGTTTCACCAGGACATTGCTACGATGGAGAAATGATACCAGGGCAACTGGAATCCGTCAATGCTTGCTGACTACTGTTGGACACTGCAATGTGATGCACTAGACATTGAATACAAAAGAAAATCAGGAGCAAAACACTTTTAATTCTATTGAATTTAATAGCTTATGCGAAACATAAACGTGACTAAATACGATATTATCAGTAAACATATAAATGTCTATTTCTCAGAGGCCCTACGTAATGCAGTAAAACCAAAACTATATTTGTGCATACCCAGTAGGTAGCTGTCACAAGAGAGCAGTCACTATGAGGCATTTTAACATATAAAGGTGCCTCAGTAGCATTTCTTGACAAACTACTGTTGAATAATTTGTTGGCTAAAGGTACTTATCGATAGTATGTTATACAGAGTGTATGCAGCATTGTTCACAATGGTCATCAGTTTTATCTTTATTCTCTTCACTGCTACTACCTTCAGTGAATTAAGAGTACATCCCATAACTGAGCCAGCCTTCTTAAGTAGCTTGTTGATTTTGTGGGCCTCTCTTGAAATGATGTTACCAGATCAGCACACTACAGAATTTGTCCAGCATGCTTCCTCATCTCCTTCAAAACCAATTATAGTGGTGCCAAAGAAAACTTATTTTTGTAGAAAGTGGCAGCCTGTTTTTAGGCAACCATCAATATTTATTGGAGATGGGTTGTATTGGAACTTGGGTTCGGTTTTGGCTGTGGGTCCCTAGATTGAGATCATTATGAGGTTTACAGTGTTGGATTTAATTAAGGCTTTTAGAAGAGTATCACCACAGCCGCTAGTTAAAGAATTTTTATTTTGTATAGGGTTAGAGGAAGTGATTCATAATAAAGAAATGGATAGGCAATTGATGACAGAATTAGGACAACATTTGAGAAAGTGTTTCCCTTCTGCGTATATTTCAGTAATATTACCTCCCAATTGGGACGATCCAAATGAACAGTTATGGAATGGTTTTACGAGTGGTCTATAAATACTAGTAAAACTTTACAGGTAGAGGCAATATATATGGAGGATGATTTGACAATGAGGATTAGTTCATTTCAGAGATTTCATCCACAACTGGATTTTGGGGCTTTGGTTGGATGGGGGAAATATTTTCAATCGTCCCTTGTACTTCCGATATCGCAAATAAATTAGATGGCCTACCCCTTGCCCAAAATACTAATCTTAACGTCAGTAAAGATAGAGCCCTGATGTTAAGTCAGTAAAATTTAAAGTGATTCATTGTAGCGGTATTTGTCTGATTTATGCCTAATATTAGATTTTATTTTGTATCCCTAATGTTAAAATTTATATATGTATAGTTTAATTTTAATATAAGGCCCTGATATTAAACAGTAAAGGGCAGTATATTGTAGAAACCCTTTTTCTTCCTTTTAATTTCTAAGAAAACACAGATATACTTACCTTGATCAAAGATTTGGTTATGGATTATTATTAGACCTAATAATTATAAGTGTTTATGGGTCATTAAAATCTATTAAATTAAAATGGTCGTATTAGGTTTTTTTATCTGATAAAATTAAATATATGAGAATCTCAATGTGTCTTACAATTGTAAAAAGATTAGTTTTAAAGCTTACACTTATGTGTACCAGTGCAATATCTCCCTTGTAATTAAGGGAGCATCCTCCAGTAACCCTACCTGAACACAGGTAACCATAAGACTGAGATGCTTTCTCATTTTAATTCAAATTAGACCATAAAGCTATGAGTTAGTTTGTTCTTATATGGTACAATTAGGAGACACAGAAGTGGGATTTGGTTTTAGTCTATTTGGGTGTACACAACTATAATAATACTCACATTGCCATACAACCCTGACAAATACCCATCCTGAACCCCCACTGCTCTGACTGTATGTCTCTTATTACCTTACATGTACAGTATGTAAGCTGGGCTATGAAGAGAATCATACAGTACAACATGTGAATAAAAACACTATGGAATAACATTAGAGTACAAACCTTAAAATCTCTCCTACTGATTTTATTATCAGTACATTCACAGATCCCTGAAAAACACACAAAAATAAAAACATTCATTCAATCATTGATTCATTCATTTTCTGAAACTACTTAGAAAGTGCAAAAAGACAGAAGCCAATCCCATGCATTCTATCAGAGGGTACACATTCAGTCATACAGCATCAATTAATCATTCTGATGTGGGATGAAAATAAAACTAACCATGTTACTCCCACTATTGTCCTGCTTACTGTCTCTTGGAGTATGCAAATTTTACCCCGTTTTTTCAAGTTTTTTACTCCCACATGCTGAAGATATGTGTTTTAGTTTGATAGCTGATTTTAAACTGACCTAGTGTAAGACAGTGTGGGTGTGCAAGTAAAGTCAGTTTCCCTAGCAATAGATTGGCTTTCCACCCAGGACTAATTCCTGTTTTGTGTCTGATGCTGACAGAACATGCAAGTGTAGCCCGGTAAAAAAGGGACAGGAGATTCAGTTTTTTTTTTTATTAAAACACTTGTGTAGTTGAACGTCTCAGAGTTCAACATTTGAAGGGTCCATGTTTAATGTACTTATAATAGGCCAAAAAATAAAAGGTTCACACTAACAAATGTACAATATATCTAATGGGAAAACCAAGTAAATACTGTAAATACATAAAAGAATTATGTGATCATCCAAACCTTTATTTATAAGTTGGTAATCAATCAGTATACTTAAAAATATACTACTGCTCTACCAGTAAAGTTCATGGGATATAAAATAACTGATATTGATTCATAAAAATAATAATAATTCAGACTAGATTTTATTTTTATTTTCTAAAACATCTGTTAAACAGAACATAGACCATTCATGAACTTCTGTATAAAATAAGCATATAATCAACCATTTATTATTTTTGAACACCTGATCACACAGTAAATCAGTAAGAAAGAAAAGTTTCAAAACTTGGACCAAACACCTTACCTGATCATCCCCATAAAGAATGATGCATTCATCAATGTCTGTCCCGCTGTTCACATAAAAACATAAAATCCACTCAATGGAAGTAAAAATGTACAAAATTAAAGAACACACTGTACAGTTTTTGATTTAGTTTTTTTTAAGGTTTGTTTACTTTCTTAAAATGTTACCAAACACCCAAGCAATACAAACTTGCATTCTTTTGAAATTGTTCTCATCAGAATAATAATTTAAAGTCCTTGCTAATCAGTGAATATTGACAGTCAGAATGTTTTTTCTTACCAATAGTCTAATCTGAGAGGCACAGTTTCCAGTCCACTCACTTGACAATAAGGTTCTAAGGAAGAGAGTTCATAAAGCTGGATTTCTCTGTCACTATTAGAGTTATAAAAATATATCATTTTAAAATAAATTCAAAGCAAAACCCCAGCAAAAATACAATTTTTGACAAGAATCATGAATTTTAGAGGTAAATCTTACCCAGTGCCTAAAATAAGTTTGTTGTATTGAGACATAGTAGTAAAATCAGTCACCCATTTTGGCGTTCTGTTTAAAGGACGATCCTATAAACAAAAAAATAAATAAATAAATAAATTAACTAACATCTATTTGAAATTGATCCATGACACAGAGATAAATGATCTATTGGCAATGACAAGTAAATTACAAACATAACATTACCATACTTTTAATATGTTAAAGGTGTCACAAAATAATCAATTGTTAGTTCTTCTGCCTCACAACTACACAAGCTATGAACCAGTTAATATTTTGTGAGGTTTGCACATATCCTCATGTCTATGTGCATTTTGGGGTTTATACTGTGAACAAGTCTCAAGCTGAAAAGGCTTTTTTTTTTACTTGTGCTCGCAACCAAGCAACGTGGGCATCATGATATATTGACATTCAATCTAAATGGGAAGTTGGGAGCAACATGTGCAGCGCAACAGTATTCACCAGTACGTTAACAAACTTTGTAGATACTCTACTTTGAAATTGAAAGAGCGCTGCTGTCTGGGTATGGTAATTGAATCCATGATGCCTGAACTGTAAAACTGCATGCTGTGATGCTTTAAACTTGTACTAAGCAGTACTCAACAAATCAAAAAATACCATTATTGCTTTTGATTGACTTGTGGTTTTATTGCAATGCACTACACTTTAATTCATGTCTGTTTTTAAAGATGCAACAAGATCAGTTAAAGAAAATGAAGTAAAAAGCTTGAAGAGACAGAAAATGAGAAACCGTGAAGCAAACCCACAACAATAAATAGGATTGATTGGGAGACAGAGAGAGAGAAAGATAGAAGTTGAGAGAACAAGATTAATGAAGAGAAAGTAAAACAGAAATACGGTCCCCTGCTAAATGAAAAAGCTGGAAGCTTTGATAAAGGAAATTTGGTTATCTTCAACCACACAAAATAGTGTAATCTGTTAGCAATTCAAAATACATTACCATTTAAGAATAATAACAATAATACATGTTGCCTATTGTAGTGCCTTTCCCATGCTCAAAGTGCTTCACAGTAATTCAGAATAAACAATAGAGCATATACAACTTTGGATACAAATAATATCCAAATAAAACAATAAATAATGGTAAATACAGAATACAAACAGTTCTGAAATAGAATAAAAGAAAACAAAGCAGAATAAAAATACAAAAAAATAATATACAATGAAAAAACCTTGAACAAATAACACACTGTGTGATATAGATGCAAATCACCCTAAACGTCAGGACAAAAAATGATCAGAATGTCAGGATAAATGAACAAATGAGTTTTAAGTAGTTTTTGAAGGACTGAATTGAGTCATATGATTTAATTAGTTTAGGGAAGTTGTTCCAAGATTCCTTGCAGAAGATGAGGGTCTGATGACATCATTACCAAGAGTGATTGAAAAGGAGATAATTTTCTTAAGCTGAGCATTAGTGACAATTAACATGACTTTTGTTTTGTAGTAATTTAGTTTTTAAGTGTTATATTCCATCCAGGTTTTAATTTCACTAAGGCAAGTTGTGAGCTAAGAGTGATCTAATAAACTTTCCCTTTTAACACTGAAATCTGTGTATCATCCTCATTATAACGATAACTCAGTCCAAAACTATGATATAATTTAGTCTGTGGGGCTTCCCCAACTGTACTGCTTTCACACCACACCTCTGGTTCACCCTCTCAATCCTGCTCTCTTTTCACCGAATTCCTTTCATTTCGCCAGTCGTTCTCTCAGTCAGACTCCCTTTACCTACAATGAGTGCAGGTGTTCAAAATGCCACATGGGAGGTCGATGAGAAAACTGGCTTAACTAATTGCTCCCTCATGTGGAAACGTGTTTAGCCAATTTTCCCAATGAACATTCCGGGGCCAAACAGCTTTGCAGCCACATCCACCTACATCCATAGAGCCTGAACCACAGTGTTTTTATTTTAAAACCTGCACCATCATGTACCCTAAAGTGCTTTATCACAGAAGCATGTAGATACAGCACAGCAGACAGCTGAAGACAACGTGTTGAGGAACTCCTTGTTTAACGGGAGCTATGCTGCACCTGCTGTTGTCAAGACTAACTAAACTCTTTGGACTTAACCCACTGGAGGACCGTGCCAGAAATAACCAGAATATTCTCCATTCTGAAAGGTAGAATATCATGCTTAAATGTATTAAATACTACACTAATCTAACAAAATTAAAATACTGTTTTTTACTGGTGTCATACAGTAAAAAAAAATCATTAGTTTCCCAAATCAGGGAAGTTTCTCAGCTATGAAGTATTCTGAAACCTTTACCTACTGAGTTGGGAGACCACAACACACTCCAGAATTATTGACAGAAAAGGTAAGCTAGAGAAAGGCCAAAAATTGTTCAGATTGTTATCATCAAGACCAGGCTTTTACAGAAATGGTTATGTCATGAGGGCAGGATTTGATAAGTGTGGTGGGGATAGAGTCCAGTACACAAGTAGTAAGCCTCATCTTCATGTCATTAATAGAATACTGCAAATGTAGATGAAACTGGGGAAATTTTGGGAAAGGGGCTGGATGGTTAGGAAAGACAGGGAAAAGTATAAAAAGAAGGTGTGGTGATGTTCCTTAAGGGCTCATTTATACTTCACGCGCCTGCATCATGGCTGCCACGCGTTCCCAGCATTCATTTGATGCATCCTCTGAGCAGGTCCTCAGAAATTAACGCAATGCGTGCACGAGTTGCAGTACCAGCAAAAAGTCGAGGGGCGCAGTGTGCTAAAAGTCGCAACATGACATCAGAGTCTCTGTTTACTACCTACATGTGACAGAAAGCTGCTTTGATTATCCTCTGGGATCAATGTGTGTGCTTCAATGTTTGATGAATGGTTCGATGCGGTGAAGCAAAATGCCGACATACATTCGCATGCCAATATGCATTCGTGGACCTTTTATATTTAAGTGTCACATATTCCCCATCGTAATGACACGATACATTTTAAAAGTCTCACATACCATTTTTTCTGCCGTCTTTTTTTTTGCAACTTCACAACAGCAACATAATGTACAGCGCTGTATTTGAGCCACAGAGGAAAAAATTACGGAGGCAGTGAAAAGGTGTATTTTGTGATTAAAGTGGAAATTTCAGCTTTAATCTCGAAATGTCCACTCTAACCTCGTAGTTAAAGCAGACCGTTGCAATCATCCCAGTTTTTAATTGCTACGAGCTTCTGGGACTTCCTCCTGACCTGACAGCAAGCAGCAATAGATCACCACACAGAACACATTAAATGTACGATATTCCAACTCTCTGCAAATTTAGAATCTTTAGATTTATACTTGATATCACTTTCATGATGAAATGCATTAAAGTATGTACGTTACATTTTACAGATAAATTGTTAATTTCGTTTAAATAATGAATACTGTTAATAATTACACACATGGGGGTGACATGGTGGCGCTGCTGTCTCACAGGGAGTCACGTCACTGGTATTCCCTGCCTGGAGGTTGCATGTTTTCCTGCTGGGTTTCCACAGTGTGCTCCGGTTTCCTTCCAAAGATAGGCAGATTTGGTGACACTAAAATGACGCGAGTGTATGTGAGGGCTTGTATTCATCTTGCGATGAGCTGATGCCATGTCTAGGGATTGTTTCTGCTTCGTGCCCAATGCTAGCTGGAATGGGCACATCCCTGGATTGATGGATTTAATCATTAAACATCCTTTTCAGAGATATTGCGGTAAGGTGTCATTGGAATTTAATGGCTGTTCCAGGCAATTCACAACACAGCGAAGCCGAACCTGTTCTCACTGTGATAATATCTCGCACTGCCACCTGGTGGATTCCTCCAAGTTTATGTAAAGTATGCGTGCAAGTATAAACAGTAAAACGCTTGCGTAGCAGGAGCGTCCGCTGCAGCATGCGCCGCGTAGCATGAAGTATAAACCCAGCCTAGGAGTCAATGGCAGGGTGCAGATTTTTAAATTAAAAACAATGTGCCTTGGGTTCTATGGGTGTACGGTTTGAAGGTGAGCTGATTACCTATTATCTGATGAGATCAGCTCAGCTGTTCCTCATGAGCACTCTGCATACAGCAATCAGGATGTTGGACCCGCTGCAGTATAAAGGGAGCCTGTGTAAGTATGTGTAATTTTAGTTTATGACTGCTATTTGTTATCATACAATTAAAAAATACCTTAGTTTCCCTCATTTTATTCTTTAATCAAAAATCTAAATCTGAACATTCTTTTAATTTTCGTTTTTTTGTTTTTGCTTCTAAAATGAAATTTCAAATACCAAAAAGTGTATGGACCGTCGGGATTCAGTGCTGTGGAGAGGAGACAAGCAGCTGGGAACAGTGGCCTGGGTGCAGCAATCAAATGCCACTCATGGAGAAGGGTCGCTCCTGCTCCCTGGGCGCTAAACAACTGCTCTGGGAAGTCCCAAAGAATGCCAAGGGATGGTGGTGAGTTCAGGGAGCAGGGCTCGCAGGGTCCCTGTAAATGGCAAGGGATGACGGCGGGGACACAAACCAAATAAAGATTTGACTGTGCTTGCTGGAGAATGTCTCTTGTCTCTGAAGAGACCATAATAGCTGAGCAGAAGAAGGCACTAAGGCACATGAGTGGTTTTAATGGATGGATCCTGACTGTATTTTAACCTTTGATTTTAACCTACATCTTGGATTGTTCATTTGTTGATTTATTTTAAACTCCATTTTGTAAAGGATTATTTATTTATTTATTTATTTATTTATTTATTTATTCACTGAACATGCATTGCACTTATTATGAACACTGTTTGATAAGGAATAAAGTCACTGTGCACTTTGCACCTACCCAGTCTATCTCAGTTTCATTCAAGATTCAAGATACCTTTATTGTCACTGTACAATACAATTAAATATTGTATAGAGAAAGCCTATAGATGCCTTGGATAAAAGCAGAGTAGCGATATAAGAGTTGATAATAAACTAAGTAAACATTAAACTATGAGAAGCACAGTTAATATTAACAGTTCCAAGTTTACACAGAGTAAGAGTAAAGGTAAATATGCAAGCATAAACAGATAAATAATAAATGAAGCCACACTGAAGATATAATGGTCATGAGTTCCACATGGATCATATATAAAGTAAGTGTGTGACTATGTGTTGTTGATGTAGATGTTCAGTTCAATCAGTGGTGATTTCTGTTATAGAAAGGGGCAGTGATCACTGTGCATTTAATAGGCTGATTGCTTTGGGGTAAAAGCTGTTCTTCAGCCTGGTAGTATGAGCAAGCAGGGCTCTGAAGCACCTGCCAGAGAGCAGAGCAGTAAAAATTCTATGGCCAGGGTGGGTTGGATCTTTACAAATGTTCTTTGCTTTTCTGCTGCAGTGGGTAGTGAAGATATCTTCCAGTGATAGTAGCTGAGTGCCAGTAATTCTCTGAGCCATTTTAATAATATGCTGGAGGGTATTCCTGTTCTCAGAGGTGCAGCCAGAGTACCACAGTGTAATGCAGTACGCGATGACAGAATCTATAGTGCACCTGTAGAAGTTAATCAGCAGCTGTTGTGGGAGTTGTGCTTTCTTCAGGCTCGTCAGAAAGTGAAACCTTTGAAGACTTTCATGACTATTGATGTCGCAGATTCATGGAGGTAATGCTAGCTGTGGGAAACTTGGGCATCAAAGGAGGATGAATTTGTATTATTTGAATTATTTCAGATATACCCATTGATGCTAAGGAGATGCATTTCATTTTAGTTTCATAATCTTATTATTTCATTAATATAATACTTCATAATGGTGCTTGCTGAGACCCTAATACTGTATATGTGTAGTACACATAACTAAAATACACCTAGTTAGCTCACAATTTAAATTGTTAAATATACTAGTATACAGTACTTACAAAGACTGTTTTACTTCTTTTGAGTTTTAACTCTGGAGACCAGTAATTGATTGTTCCATCTTCTCTGACTGTAATGACAGTGTTGTCAGGTGCAGACCGAATATTGAGAACTGGTTCCCCATGTGAGATTTCTGTTACTGTGGCAGGTAGAATGAAGCTGACCTCCTTTTTGCGGGCTACGGATTCTTCCTTTTCTGCAAACTCTAATTGCATGAAAGTGCAAAATTCATCCTGTGGAATGTCAAAAGTTAAGATTTATCACTTATAACCAAAACAACAATCAAGGCATATGCAAATTTATCCAATAATAACATCAAAAGCTGTATCAGAGAACAAATTTTAACTTTAGTCATATGAACATAATACTTTTCTTTATGTTTGGGTTAAGAATATGAATGACTAAATTTAACTTCTTAATCTTGAACTGTCCTAAATTCACTAGCCCTTGTTGATTGTTGCATGTGTTATTTTTTTTTAGCGCTTTCTTCAATAATCAAAATAAGCCATGTATGCCACATACTGTACTTTTACTTCTTACAGAAGATTTTACTTATGTCTGAAACTTTTATTGTTTCACAAAAGATCTTCCTCTAAAATTCCTTCAAAAGTGTATCACACCACCAGTCATAGGGAAAAGAAACACACAAATATATGGTTGGATAATATTTTTAGACTTAGATATCTATCAGCTTACTACTGAAAAACATAATCATTTGGAATCTTTATAAAATATATATCCTTATCAGCAGAAAAACAAAATAGATTAAGAAATTAAATACTGATTGGCTATCATGACTGTGAAACCTGATACTAGAAGGAAATATGAAATTATTCTAATGTGTAAAGGTTTAACAGAGTTTTAACAGTGGGAAGGTAATGTCACCACCCAATACTGAAGAAGTCTGACTATAGCTTTGCAAGGTAAAGAATCTTTTCTTTAGCTTAGTGTTAAGGTAGTGATGGTATAGAACAAAATTATTAAGGTAGCACCAGGATGCAACCAAGTTGAACTGAATGACCAGACAGGAGTCATTAAAATAGACAAAACTGTAACCAGAAAACTGAGTAAGACAGAGAGAGACAGAAAGAGACACATGAAGAAAAAATATGTCAGGGAAGGAAACTTACCATAAACTACAGAAGATGCACCAATTGGGGTTATTTGGAAATCACACATGAAACCTATCAAGCAAACAATGTGCATGAACCAAGAATGACCCTCAGGACCACAACCACACCATTGGACAAAGTAATTCACATAAGAACCCTTACGATATGAGTCCACAATATATTCACCTCGTATTTCATCCAAATAATCTACAGTTACAGGAGGGGGTGGGCAACCCTCCTATAATAAGGACTGGAATGTACAAGATTTAGAAGAGGAATGTGGAATACCGGGTGAATTTAAAAATGATACAGCACAGCCAGATTATAAGACACAGGATGTACCCATCTACGAATCTTATAAGGTCTAAGAAAATGAGGTGCTAACTTGCTACATGAAACTCTTAGATAGAAATCAAATGTGGCTCACTCTCTGCCCTGCTTGAAACTCAGGAGCAGGCTTATGCATATAGAACACAATCCTTTTTGCAGTATCACCCGCCTTTTCCTGAACAAGTCACTATATAGAATGAAGTCTTATGAGGTAGACAGTATAACTAGGCACTGATGAAGCAGTAAAAAGAAACATGCAACAAAGTTGGCTTAAAACCATACAAGCACTCAAAGGGGGGGACATCCCTATCACTGAAGGATAAAGCATATTTCTCACAAATTATGCAACTGGCAATAATTCTCTCAAAGTTGCTTGATTTGTTTTAACTGTACAAAAGAGGAACGTCTCCAAGTCCTAATCAACCCGTTCAGTTAAACCACTGGATTCGGGATAGTATTTATTCAAGCATTAAACTGAATGAACGTCCAAACTCATTACAAAAGAATTGCCAAAATCTAGATGTAAATTGGGGAGTACGATCAGACACAACAGATGAAGGAAAAGCATGTAAGTGTACCATATCCTTCCTAGAAATATCTATCAGTTCTCCTGCAGATGGTAATTTAGGTAAAGAATTAAAATAAGCTGCACTGAAAAATGACTACCACTACTAAAACAGATGTACAAAATGTGGAAAGGAGGTTATAAATTCATTGCTATGGCATCCCAAGGATAGCTTATCTTTACAAAATTAACTCAAGAAACTATATTCCTTCTAAAGCAATCAACCACAGGAAAGTATCATGACACTCAGCAGATTAGTCTCTTATTTCTCCATTCTACTTCAAGGAAGATGTACATGATGTAAATAAGGTTTGCATCTAAGTAGCAACCAACCAATAAAATTGAGCACTGTGAACTTGTTATGTTGATGTAAGAAGTAGAAAGCTCTGCTCTGACAAAGACAAGTTTAGGACACAGGTAATGTATTAGAGTTATTAAATCACCTGTTGTAAACCCACAATGAAGACAAGGACCTGTAGGTTCCCCTCTGAAATGATACTCATTTATTTCAGGAGGCTAGTCTGATCATTCTTATTCTGAGCAGTAAAAAAATAATAAAATTGTAAATACATGTACAACTGGGCACTGATCTTCGGCTAATTATTAAAGTTGGCACAAACATTAGAGTAATATTAAACAAAAATAATGGCCAGGACACAATAGATGGCGAAAAGTGGCAGGCATTACAATAAACAAGTCAGAATACAAGAGAAGTTAATCAAACTGCTTGTTAAAAGCCAAAATGCTAAATGAGAAAATAAGTCAGATAAACAATGCAAAAGAATCCTAACTTTTTTAACCCCTAACTACTCTAGATGAGGTGATTTGTTTTTTTTTTTGGTTTTTGATGAGTCAAAACTAACAAAAAGTTCCTATTGCAACATCCTCTTTATAATTCTAAATGATGACAACACCATGTACAGACATCCATCACATGGCCAGCAACAGATGATGTTATCATAAAAACAAAAGCAAAATGTCAAAACTGGACAATTGATTCCATGCAAAAAAAAAAAAAAAACTGTAGTAAAAATTCCCACAGACATCACACAAACCTGTTACATTATAGTAAAAAGTAGAGAACAACTTCAGCCAGTACAGAAAATTTAAGCAGGGGAGAGAGTAAGAGTGTTAAAGAACTGGATGCACTGTGGTAACGTTATACCCCTCCGTTGCAATGAGGGAGACTGACTGTAACGTCCTGAAGTATTGAAATGTTGAAAAGTCGTTCCTTTTCCACAACATAGCTAGGCCTGTTAGTGTGGGGTTGATGGAAAGAATTTAACAGAATGAGATTGTTGAATTGTGTGGTGCAGTGCAGTGATGCCATCAAACCTACATTGCGAACAATTGATTGGTCCAATCAAAATGAGGAAAAAATAATATTCTTCAAAGCAACCTTACCCAGTCAATATTATTGTTTGCAGAATAATCAATTTTCTTAAACAGCTCTTCTATCTGCTCATCACTCTACAGAAAAGTGGAAGACATCATAAGTTACTGTTTGCAAAAACATACAATTATCAATGTAAATAAAAGATATGCTCTTCCAAAAATATTTTAAAACTGTCACATATACTGCAGTTATAATAAAAGAACCTGAACTAATTATAAAAAATCTCAGCTCCTGAAAATTTTTGCTGTTGTGCAAACAAAATGTCTTTTTTATACATTATTCCTAGCATCTCCTAGAATTTACTTGTTGCCTATATTGATTGTAGTGCAGAAAGTCAAATAATGATTTGGCAATCCAAAAAAATTACACCAGCAATGCTAAGAATAAGTCTAGTTATAGTTACTATGACTATAGCGTAGAGGTTTCATGAAAACAATTTGAGGAAACAAACAGAATATACCCATAATTTTCACAGATTAAAATTAGTGCTCAGTTGTTATTCATGTGGCATTTGCATATTCTCTTTATGTCTGTGTGGATTTTCTAGTTTTATCACATGCCCCCAACACATGAACAAACTCACATTCACACAAGTAATAATTTGGAAACACTGATTAGCCAGCCAGGATAGGCCCCAGAGCCCTGCAACCCTTAACAATTTGAAACCCACTTAATTTAATTATGTGATGTCAGTGTAGATTTTCTAAATAGAAAGGGCTGATGATCTAGACAATTTTGGTCACTAGAGTAAACATGATCCTCTCTGCCATTGGAGTACAGCCCTACCAGATGTTATGTAAAACAAGTAATAAGTTTCACTCAGTAACTTATTATTAACTTGTTTACAACAACTCCACACTTTATCTTCTTAAGCATTTTTTTCCAATTTGTTAACATATAGTTGCGACTGTATGGGTTAGCCCCATGCTCCTCTTCATTTCTGGGAGCCTTTTAAACCCAACACCGTCGATAATGTAACCGAATGAGCATGGCAGGTAGGGACAAAACACACATGAAGCAAGAGGATGGTGAAAAGTGATCAAGTGCTTCTATTAAAATAAACAATGTTCAAAAAGTGCAGTGTTCCTTCAATAATAAACCGTAAAAACAAAGTGCTAGTGGAGGTTGAAATTCAATAAACTGAAACATTAAAACCAAGGTGAAAATTTCACTGACAGGAAACTGTCCTTTTATCCAGTGAGCCTTAATGCCCCTTTAAAAATCTGACTCCTCTTCTTGCCCAGTCTGGACCTTGCAGCCCAAGGAGAAGTCCTCCAACAGGCACAGACACCCTTCTTCTCCTGGCCTGTATCCTTGTTGCCAATCCTATGGTGCCTGTGGGGAGCCACCGAGCCCTGCTCCCACACGCAACGCTGCCAAAAGTGAGCTTTGTCCTCTCGCCAAACCTTATCCATTGGCTGCTCGCAGTGAGAGGACACTCCTGAGCTAGTGGTTGCTCCTGGTACTTGGATGTTCAACAGGAGCGACTCCTGAACCCACTCTTTCCTGGGGTTCCACACCTGTCCTTGCAGGTCTTTGGAGGTGATCTGTGGGTTGTCTGTAACCATTCTCACAATCCTGCACATATGACGCTCCTGTATTTCTTGGCCTGCCAGACCTAGGTTTAACAGCAACTGTGCCTGTGGCCTTCCATTTCCTGATTACATTCCTTACAGTTGAAACTGACAGTTTAAGCCTCTGAGATAGCTTTTTGTAGCCTTCCCTTAAACCATGATACTGAACAATCTTTGTTTTCAGATCTTTTGAGAGTTGCTTTGAGGATCCCATGCTGTCACTCTTCAGAGGAGAGTCAAAGGAAAGCACAACTTGCAACTGACTACCTTAAATACCTTTTCTTATGATTGGACACACCTGTCTATGAAGTTCAAAGCTTAACAAGCTAATCCAACCAATTTGGTGTTGCAAGTAATCAGAATTGAGCAGTTACATGCATTCAAATCAGCAAAATTACTAGGGGACCCATTTCACATTGATTTAATTTCATACAACTAAATACTGCTTCACTAAAAATCTTTGTTTGGAAAACACCACAGTAGTCAGATGTTCCTAGGAAATAAAAGACATACCACTGTTATCTTTTTTGGTGAAAGTAGAATAAATTATTATGTAGGCTGAGATATATATACAGTATAAAACTGCTCAAAAAAATTAAAAGAACACTTTGAAAACACATCAGATCTCAATGGGAAAAACAATCCTGCTGTATATGCTCCTGGAGCAAAATGCATAAATTCTTTCAAAGGCAAAATCTGAATCTAAATGAATATTGACAAACTATTTATTATAGTAAGTAACATTATAATATCCATCCATCCATCCATCCATTATCCAACCCGCTATATCCTAATTACAGGGTCACGGGGGTCTGCTGGATCCAATCCCACCCAACACAGGGCGCAAGGCAGGAAACAAACCCCGGGCAGGGTGCCAGCCCATCGCAGAACATTATAATATTGTTAACTAAAAACTGTGGACTGGACAAAAGCCAGAATTATTTTCAATTAATTTTAATGTTTAAGATGAGAGTTAAGTTTTATATTTTCCTTTTCTTCAAGGAAAAATGATTTTTGAAATTGGTCTATGATTTCTTCAACACAGACCTAACAACAGCCAAGGCATCAAAAACAATACTGACTAGTAAATAAACCAAATAATCAATTAGTCAGAGAGTTTTCATTTTATATAGTGTAATTTACAGAACAAATCATCCATCCATCCATGCACCCATTTTATTAATCTGCTTATTCAGGGTAGAGTTGCAGGGCAGATAGAGCCTATCTCAGCAATCACCGGGGACAAGTCAGGAATAACACCATGACACAGTGCCATTCCATCACAGGTTGAACATACACACACCAGACACACACACTAGGGCCAAATTAGCTATACCAATTCACCAAAAATGTCTTTGGACTGTGGAAGGAAACCAGAGCACCCAGAGGAAAAATTCACAGAAAAAGAAAGAACATGCAAACTTTACACGAGGAGCTCCTGGGATACAAACAACAGCCTTCTTACAATAAGGCAGAAGTACTACCACAGCACCACCATGCTGCCTTAGAATGAAACATGAAATAGAAAATAAAGTATGCTTAATTACAAAAATGTGGAAAATACAAAACAGTGCATTATGTATATTTAGTTATAATAATTGTATTTATAAATTACAAGTGACTATGTCTAAGGATAAGCTGTTAGCGTCTCTCTTTAGAAATTTGTAGCACTCGTTACTTTAACATGTCTAAGGCAGTGTGTGCAAGGAATGAAAATGATGTCATCCACTAATACAAAACCTTGAAACCTTTTTTAGCCTTTATTCATATGCTACCTAGTTTATTGCTTAAGATAAAAATATCTGTTGCTAATAATATTACAAGGATTTAAACCAATTTGTTAAGTCAAACATTCTTCTAAGTAATACCAAAGGGTTAGTTAGATTTTTTTATCAGTCAAATGTATTCTAAAAGGCTGTATAAAGGGCTTTCTGATATTACTTAATATTCTCAGTTCATGATTACTATATATGTAAATAAGCTGTTCATCTTTGCCCTAATGCCTCTGTCACAAATGCCTTGCATTTAATTGTAAACTAATCTGAAATGATCTCAGAAATTTAGCTTATCATAAAATGAATGAATTCTGATGTTCTGTTGTAATCTAGGTGTCACACTCTTGTTGTTTCAAACTGCACTGATCAGGAAAGGACAAAGTAAATGTAACAACTGATGTAACTGTTCCATAAGAAGAAGAAATAACATTCTGAATATGACCATCATATCCTTCCTTCACCCTAAATTTCAATTAGAGGAAGAATGAATGGATGAATTGAATACTAGTTAGATTAAATTTGTAATTACAAAAGTGTGTTGAGACTCTAATCATTTGGAAAATCCTATTGTGCGACCAACTTTGCAGTGTTTAGTAAAGTAAGACAACCCAATATTGCTGACTGTTAATTTTGAGAACACCATTTATTATAATTTAGCAGCAGTGTTTTTAAACTGGTAAAATGTATGAGATGGCTACTTTTAACCCATGATTATTTTACCATTTCGGCTATATTAATTGACCTTCAAGTCAATGAGGTATACTGTATCTATCTTAAAGGCTATAGTAAGTTGTTTGCAAATAGCAATCAAAATTATATGACTTCATTTCATTTGTAAAAGATGACTAATATACCTATTATTCAAAAAGCCTTTGCTGATTGGAAAAAAGAAAAAAATCATCCCCTTTACTGGAAATGCTAATCTAGTTTCAGGGTAACAAGAAGCAGGAGACTATCATGGAAGCATGGGGCACAAAACAGGAAACAACACTTATCAAGGCGTCAGTCTTTAATATGGTGTATTCACTCACAACAGGTCACGTAGTTAAACTAACTTGCATATACTCAGTGTCAGCAGAAAACCAAGTTTTAGGAAAAAAGGCACAAGTGGAAATGCACAGAGCATACAAAATAGAAAGTGACAAGGCTGGAATTTGAGCTTTGTTCTTAGAAGTGAATTGCTGCTGCTCTGAATTACACTACTATTGATAGTATGGGCTTCTAAAATCCAACTCACCATAACAATTTTACAATAATACAAATGCTAACAATATGTAACATAAATATATTGACACAAAAGAAAGTTAAGCTTTGTTTTATACAGGGATTGTCACACAGCCCACTAGAAAAGGTAACATTTCAAAGCATGCAAGACAGTTTCTTGTGAAACAATAGGATATTTAAGGAAACAAGTTGCACCTAATTTGTAATCTGAAATACCAAACATTTGCATGGAATAATAATGTTGAAACTGTAATCGATTTGAAATAAAAATTACTTATTTCCTACTAGAAGGCTTGATTTGTTGTTTAAATGTTCTGACCTTGAAGAATATTTTTTTTTTAAAGAAATATATTATGAAAAATAGCAACACAAAATTGCCAAAATCAACCATTCCAATATGCTACTATTTTAGAATAAAGCAACCACAAACATGTTTACTGAAAATAACTATCATACAAAGTAAAATTAGAATTTGTTTAAGCCAGGCCATATAGTAAGATTTTATTTTATTATAAATGCTTGAATAACATGTAATACATTTCACTTAGTCAGATACTATCAACCTAAATGCTTATGCTAACTGACGAATAGAAAAGATACACCCAACTATATTACAATACTCTTTTCTGTACATCAGTATTTTCCATAGTGATGAGTTGGATTCTTTTTTAAAATATACCAGTATAAATTCATAATCTAAAATAAATTTTTGCTTTTTTTATTACTTTGAGTTCATATGTACTTGGCTTTTTTGGCAAAGCAATTGAACTGTAATGATTTGTTAAATCACATTTTTGTCATTAAAAACAAATTTTGCAATTGCAGTTTCTAAAGCAAGTAACACACAGGAATGTTAAGAGCCTGGTATGAATGGACATTAGCAGCAGCTGGAAAAGAGCCAAGAAGGCTGATTTTACATTGCATTTTTCTAAAAAGACCTCCTCCCTTTGATAACGCTTGATTAAAATTTCTTTATCAGTCTTGGGGAAGCAGCTTGTAAAGATGTCACATTTAAGTGTAACTGTTTAATTTTGATCCACAACCAAAAACATTTCCCATGACCTAGACTTATATTTGCTAGTTTTTCAGTACTGTTTTCGAACCTTACAATGCCACGTAGACCTAAGCACTTCTTAACAAGTCTCCTAAAGTTTGCCACATCCAGTGATCGCCCACCATTGTTTTCAAATTCCTAAAACAAAAGAATGAAAAAAATGAGTTAGAGGTTCTTTGAATCAACATCTCAAAGATCAGACGGTGAATAAACCTGTGGAGAATAAGACACATTTTACTTCAAATTATGAAGATTTTAATGTAATACATTTTAATATATTTTCTAAGTTGGGTTACCCAATACAGTACCATTTATGTAGCAGTGATATATAAAAGTAAAATATTGCAACACTGAAAAACCTATATAAGTCTTCATCAACAGTATCTAACTAAACTTTCTGACAGCATTTCTGGCAGTAATATACAAAATGCTGTAAATGTACTTTATTTTATATAGATTTATGGAAAATAATATTTGTAAATTAGAAAGTGAAACTGAATAGATATAAGAGGCTGAAAGAGGTTGAAGTATGCATAGCATGCTTCATATTCTGTTGTTATCAATTTAGAACAATTGATATTGTTGTAATTATTGTATGTTTGGCTAAAACCTTTAACCAAGGTGAATTACAAGATTACAGCACATTGCAATTGTTAATACAGTATATATTTTGTGTTTACAGTTGGATCAAAAACGGATTAAGTGATTTTGCTCAGGTTCACACTCTGATTATGCAGTAGGAACAGAAAAAAGAAGTCTGATACTAAGGATCTATTGCCGCAAGCACTGTACCACATTGCCTGCATCGTGGTGAATAAGTAAACTCATAGGTAAATGTAACATACACGATGACTGGGACATCTGCTTTCAACCTGTTTGAAATCATAGTTAACAATCAACCAGACTCACTGGAGAAATCTTTAAAAAATATGCAAGTCCATTACATTGAATCCTGTAGTAAATGGCATATTCCACACTTACAGGTGTAAGAGACGACTGGCAGCTCAACTCGGCTAGGACAACCCAGATATGGAAGGAGGGGGGAAGGCAGCTTTTTTAGGGCACTGCCTCCCCCAGGACATTAGAGGGCTGTTCCCCTGGTTTATAGCAGTGCCACTGATTCCCACAGGGCACCATGGGACTTGGAGTTCTGTATCTCAGCCCTTTTGGGTGCCGTGGGTGCTGCCAGGGGGTGCTGTGAATGAACTGGGGGACATGAGGTATCTGCCTGACCCGGAAGTGCTGGCAGGCCATGTGGGTGGAAGAGCAGAAGCTTATCTGGATTGGACAATATATAAAGGACCGCTCATACCCATTCAGGGAGACAGAGTCGGGTGGAAGGTGGACAAAGCTTGCTGGGAGGTGTGGAGGAGAAAAGAGAGAGAGAGAGAGAAAAAGAATATTTGTGGGCAGTGTTGCTTAGTTACTTGTGGCTATGGTGGTGAAGAGCACTGTGAAGAATTTAAACAAAGAATAAAATAAGTCTTGGTGATTTTAACTTTTGTCCTCAGTGTCTGTCTGTTGGGTTTGAGGAGCAACAGTGCCCTCTTGTGTTCATACAGGCTAAGATAATTAAACCTCACTTTTCTTTAACAGGTCTGGGTAAGTGAAGACCTGTGCCTATATGTATCAAGTTTCTCAGAATTACTCCTAGTAACTGTACTAAAAGTCTGACTGGAGTAAGAGAGTTGATGAAAAAGTAAGAAAACAACATGAGAATTAGTTATAAAACATCCTACACCTACTCTCAGCGAAGTGCAAGAGTTTACATTTGAGAATGACTGATGCCCCAATTTTATGGAACCCCAAGCTGTAAAATGGCACTCATAAAGTTATTTTATAGTTTCCTTAGCAGTTTTTCGATAATAACATTAAGGCTACACCAAAAAGATAATATCAATAATATTCAAAGAAGAAAGAAAACATATTAAGGTAGGATATTGTGCTCAACGGCATGTTATTGTAGCCACTTCACAAAAAATCAAGAATCAAGAATTGCCAGCATATTACCCTAAAGATAGGCAGAGCTAGGGGGGTGATTCACAGCAAAATGTCACACAGGTACACTGAGCTCTGCATTCTCCGAACCCCTAGAATTCGCTTGAAACTTTACAAGCCCAGGAAAGTTCAAGAAGGCAGGTGGGAGTGGAATCACAGGGAAAGACACTACATGAAACTTTGGAAGACAATCAGGAACACTGGAAGAGTAAAAGCAGCTTCAAAAACAGAGCCAGAATGGCCCAGGCAAGTTTCAGTACTTTACCTCTTGTGGCGGACACCTGGGACCCAAGCCCGGCTGGGACACCCCTTTGGCACTGAATCCGGGGAAGCAGCCATGGGAGGCTGCAGCTTAAATTCGGTTAATTATCACCTGAAGCACTTCCGGGTGGGCTATAAGAGAAGCCTGCAGCCACTACTCAAGGTGCCAGAGTCGGGAGAAGGAAGAGGACAAAGCTGCGTGGGAGGAGTGGAGGAAGAAGAGTGTGTGTTGGTGTTTTTCTTTTGTGTGTTTTGGGGGCTGTGTAGGGCCTGTGGGACACAGGGAAGACATGCCCCATGGCTGAAGAAAATAAATCTTTTTGTTTAATTTTTGCGTGCCTCCGCTGTCATTCTGTGTTGGGTTGGGCGCCTATACTGTATAGCACTTTTGCCACACTCTGTGTTGATACTATAATATTAATTACATTTTACATATGCATGCTCTTCTACACTTTCATTTTGGCTGACAGTGCATGTACTCTTTGTGTAGATTAAGAGATTACATAATATACAAGATTTTTAATACATTTTATTCCATTTCAATAAATTTGTTATCTTCTTATTAGTTTAACTAGCAGAATACCCGCGCTTCGCAGCGGAGAAGTACTGTGTTAAAGAAGTTATGAAAAAGAAAAGGAAAAATTTAAAAAATAACGTAACTGGATTGTTAATGTAATTGTTTTGTCATTGATATGAGTGTTGTTGTCATATCTATCTATATATATATATCTATATATATATATATATAGCAAAATACCCGCGCTTGGCAGCGGAGAAGTAAAAAGAAAAGGAAACATTTTAATAATAACGTAACATGATTGACAATGTAATTGTTTTGTCATTGTCATGAGTGTTGCTGGCATATATATATATATATACAGTGGTGTGAAAAACTATTTGCCCCCTTCCTGATTTCTTATTCTTTTGCATGTTTGTCACACAAAATGTTTCTGATCATCAAACACATGTAACCATTAGTCAAATATAACACAAGTAAACACAAAATGCAGTTTTTAAATGATGGTTTTTATTATTTAGGGAGAAAAAAAATCCAAACCTACATGGCCCTGTGTGAAAAAGTAATTGCCCCCTGAACCTAATAACTGATTGGGCCACCCTTAGCAGCAATAACTGCAATCAAGCATTTGCGATAACTTGCAATGAGTCTTTTACAGCGCTCTGGAGGAATTTTGGCCCACTCATCTTTGCAGAATTGTTGTAATTCAGCTTTATTTGAGGGTTTTCTAGCATGAACCGTCTTTTTAAGGTCATGCCATAGCATCTCAATTGGATTCAGGTTAGGACTTTGACTAGGCCACTCCAAAGTCTTCATTTTGTTTTTCTTCAGCCATTCAGAGGTGGTGTGTTTTGGGTCATTGTCCTGTTGCAGCACCCAAGATCGCTTCAGCTTGAGTTGACGAACAGATGGCCGGACATTCTCCTTCAGGATTTTTTGGTAGACAGTAGAATTCATGGTTCCATCTATCACAGCAAGCCTTCCAGGTCCTGAAGCAGCAAAACAACCCCAGACCATCACACTACCACCACTATATTTTACTATTGGTATGATGTTCTTTTTCTGAAATGCTGTGTTCCTTTTACGCCAGATGTAACGGGACATTTGCCTTCCAAAAAGTTCAACTTTTGTCTCATCAGTCCACAAGGTATTTTCCCAAAAGTCTTGGCAATCATTGAGATGTTTCTTAGCAAAATTGAGACGAGCCCTAATGTTGTTTTTGCTTACCAGTGGTTTGCGTCTTGGAAATCTGCCATGCAGGCCGTTTTTGCCCAGTCTCTTTCTTATGGTGGAGTCGTGAACACTGACCTTAATTGAGGCAAGTGAGGCCTGCAGTTCTTTAGACGTTGTCCTGGGGTCTTTTGTGACCTCTCGGATGAGTCGTGTCTGCGCTCTTGGGGTAATTTTGGTCGGCCGGCCACTCCTGGGAAGGTTCACCACTGTTCCATGTTTTTGCCATTTGTGGATAATGGCTCTCACTGTGGTTCGCTGGAGTCCCAAAGCTTTAGAAATGGCTTTATAACCTTTACCAGACTGATAGATCTCAATTACTTCTGTTCTCATTTGTTCCTGAATTTCTTTGGATCTTGGCATGATGTCTAGCTTTTGAGGTGCTTTTGGTCTACTTCTCTGTGTCAGGCAGCTCCTATTTAAGTGATTTCTTGATTGAAACAGGTGTGGCAGTAATCAGGCCTGGGGGTGGCTACGGAAATTGAACTCAGGTGTGATACACCACAGTTAGGTTATTTTTTAACAAGGGGGCAATTACTTTTTCACACAGGGCCATGTAGGTTTGGATTTTTTTTCTCCCTAAATAATAAAAACCATCATTTAAAAACTGCATTTTGTGTTTACTTGTGTTATATTTGACTAATGGTTACATGTGTTTGATGATCAGAAACATTTTGTGTGACAAACATGCAAAAGAATAAGAAATCAGGAAGGGGGCAAATAGTTTTTCACACCACTGTATATATATATATATATATACACACAGACAAACACATATATAAACATATATATACACATCATATATATATATATATAAATATACATACATATATACATATACACATATACAAATATAGACATATATATACAGTATATACATATATACACATATATATATATATACACAGTTATATATATATATATATACATATATATATATATATATATATATACA
>JANRMT010062834.1:30644348-30655529 GCA_026402145.1 Polypterus bichir lapradei | reverse complement strand
CCGCGCTTCGCAGCGGAGAAGTAGTGTGTTAAAGAAGTTATGAAAAAGAAAAGGAAATATTTTAAAAATAACGTAACATGATTGTTAATGTAATTGTTTTGTCATTGATATGAGTGTTGTTGTCATATCTATATATATATATATATATATATATATATATATATATATATCACACACGTAAATTTGCCCCAAATCGCAAATGTTTCTTTTTAATTTAAAAGGGTTTTAGTGGGCGACAGAATCAAATAATAGACATGGACATGAATATTGTAAATTGCTCTTTTAATTTCTGAAAAAAAAAATGCTTTTAAACTGCATTTGAATTCAAAACAAAAACAAAAATATCATCCCTGGTTAAAATTGGGCAGACTTAAAAATAAAGTGGTACTTTAAGTACTTTAAGTACATTTTCACAATGGTATTGTCTTTAAATAATAATAACCAAAATTTCAACATAAAGTGCAGTTTTTCTTCTTAAAAAAATAAGTCAGAAACATAAAAGGTAATGTGACCAACTTAATCTTTAAACTCTGAGTAACCTTAGCCAAAATTATTTTGTACATTAGGCTAAAACAGTGTGATCATTGAACATTTTGTAATTAGATGTAATTAGAATTACTAACGGTCACGGAAGTCCAATGATCCTCAGTAAGAGCCACAAAGTCCGCTTTCTGTAATGCATCTAATCTTGCTTGCTTTTCAGTGTGCACAAAACCATGCTTTTATCAAGGCTTCGCTCGGGTAGTTTTTTGAAATGAAATTTTCCTCCGATCAGTCGTAGGAACGCGCTTCATTCCGACTCTAACATTTTTGTAGCTGTGATGTGTGCATCAGTGTAATCGATACACCAGGAAATCATGCATTGACAAAAGTTCCCCTTTGCTTGGAATTGAAAGTGTGATTAAATGCGTTATTTTTTGTTATGGAGTACATGCATCGAAGCTTCTCAGCTGTGCTTGTGCTAAGAAAAGGAAAGATTTTAAAAATAACGTAACATGATTCTGCGTTAACCGCATATTTTTTCATACGTCCCAAACCAAGGAGATGCAAGGTTAAAATGAATCGAGAAGCACGCATACATACTCCGTACTCCTCTCGGGAATCGAACTTCGGATGTCGGCGCTAGAGGCAAAGCCTCTACAATTGCGCCATGGCGTGTGACTTGTCTATTTAAGAGTATATAGATCGGGGTATATATATATTCGCAGCGGAAAAGTAGTGTGTTAAAGAAGTTATGAAAAAGAAAAGAGAGCATTTTAAAAATAACGTAACATGATTGTCAATATACAGTAATTGTTTTGTGAGTGTTATTGAGTGTTGCTGTCATCAAGGATTTGATTATCATTATTTATTTCAATCAGGGTCGTATTTGTACGATGTGTTATGTTCAACTTACATTCCGTGTTTGTCAATCGTTGTAAAGATAAGAGGTTTCATTCATCGATTCGTTTCTTACTGCATCAATAAACAGCTCGTCTTCCTCTTTATTTGAGATCTCACACACTGCATGCACGGGTTTTTTTTTACACTGTCTTCCTTTAGCGGGACATTCACTTTTTGCACCGTGTGCTTTGTTTCCGCAGTAGCTGCACTTATGAATATGCTTGTATGTATCAGATGTTTCATATTTTTTTGCTGCCTTCTCAATTGTGTAATTCGGTGCACTCTTTGGAACTGTTGCTTTTTGTCTGTGCACTGCGTCAGTTCACGTGAGCCGCTTGGTGTTCTTGCATCGAAGGTTCCCAGCTGTGCTGGTGCCATCTCGTGTGATGTCCACGGCTGTATGTAATGTCAGCTAAGACCCGGCACTTAAATGTTTCTCTCGCAGTTTCGCTGAGTTTGTGCCAAACACCACCCTGACCATCTCATCTTCCTCTGCATAAGCACAGTCCTTCACCCGTGAATATTTAGCGGCAGTGTTTCTATTGGATTGCCGCTGACGGACGGCCTTATATGGGCAGGCACTAAATTACAAACACCAGCGGCAGCCTGTCTATGAACTTAATTTAAACTTTAGGTTTCCACCGTGCTTTGTTTCCGAAGTAGCAGCACTCATGAATATGGTTGTATATGTCAGTCGCTTGCTTCTTATTGTTTCGCTGCCTTCTCAATTATATAATGCATGTTTTCTTCAGTGCTTTTTGGAGGTCTTCCTGGTTTTCTACACACTGTGTTGACAGTCAGTTCACATGATTACGTGGGAGGCGTGATGATGTCACACGAAACTCCGCCCCCACGGCTTTCGCGCTCAACTCCATTACAGTATATGCAGAAAAATAGCTTCCAGTTATGACCATTACGCGTAGAATTTCGAAATGAACCCTGCCCAACTTTTGTAAGTAAGCTGTAAGGAATGGGCCTGCCAAATTTCAGCCTTCTACCTACACGGGAACTTGGAGAATTAGTGATGAGTGAGTGAGTGAGTGAGTGAGTCAGTCAGTCAGTCAGTCAGTCAGTCAGTCAGTCAGTCAGTCAGTCAGTGAGAGCTTTGCCTTTAATTAGTATAGATATATATATATATATATGCATTCGTAGTCTGAATCACAATCTGATTGTGTGGGTGGTTACCTACCAGGTAACGCTTGAATTAGGGCGAAACACGTGTCGCATACTCTTTGCATTATTTGACAGTAAAAACTATTTCAACCATATATATATATATATATATATATTGTGGCATCCGGCCGGGGCTGGAGCCCAGCCAGGACGCCCAGGAGGACCGGAGGAGGGCTTGTACCTCCTCCAGACCGCGAGGGGGCGACCACCCTGGTTATGTTGGGGGCCACAGGCAAAGGGCTTGGAAGCCCAGCCCTGTAGGGACCTGTGGCCACCGCCAGGCGGCGCCCTGGTGCCTGTAGAAGTCTGGAGCCCAGCACTTCCGCCACACCAGGAAGTGCTGGGGGGGAAGAAGACAGGGGACACCCGGAGGGCTTCCGGGTGCGCAGCCGGCACTTCCGCCACACTGGGGCGTGTCTGCGTAGGAATGCCGGGAAGCAGCTGGAGCCCATCCGGGTTCCTATATAAAGGGCCGCCTCCCTTTATTCAGTAGCGGAAGTCGGGTGGAAGAGGACGGAGCTGGAGAGAGGACTGGAGGCGGCCAGGAAGGCACGAAGGACTGTGAGGCCTGGACTTTGGGGAATCGGTGCTGGAGGCACTGGGGTCTGTGTGCACTTAATTAACACTTGTAAATATTATAAATAAACAGTGTGTGGTGGAGCCAACGATGTCCGTCTGTCTGTGTCCGGGCCAGCGTCCACAATATATATATATATAAAAGCACATACATATGCAAGCACACCAATGCACAGATTAATTAATTTTTTTAATATTTATCTATTATCATATACAGGAGCAACAGCAGTAACATGTTCTGCAAACAAAATCCAAACTCACACCATGTGTAAATATATTACTTTACATAGCCTCAACTGAAGATGCTCCTTTGCTCTGCAAATTAATCATCAACTCGTGGCATGCAAACTTACCAGACAGTTAGAAATTTTGGTTTGCTACAGAGGAAGATTACAGAAGATCATTAAGCTGAACTGCTGACAATCACTTTCAATGAAACAGCATATTAACTTTCTCTGAAAATCCAAAAAGTGAATTACAGAAACTAAAAGGATACATGCTATATCATTGGAAATCAAAGTGAAATATTGATTATGATCCTTTAGTCAGTTAGTTCTACAAATTCTAGTGTTACATTTCTATTTTTATGGTGTGTTAATGCAGATTTGTGTTATTTTCCAGCATTTTTATATCATAAGTTTAAATTTGGTCTTTACAGTTCATAATTTTCCGCATGTAGAATAGTTCACTGCTGACATATATGGGAGTGAATAACGATGCACCTGGCGATTATTATTAGTATGTGACCATGTTCATCATCCTAAACATCAAAACAAGTGCAAGAGAATGAAAAATCAGAAACTGTATTTTTAGGATTAGAAAAAAAAAATCATGACCATGTAAGATTAACAAACAATAAAAACTTGAAGCAAATCTGACATTCAAGCACCAAAATTGTTCTCATTACGAAAATTTATAATGTGAATATTGTAAGGAGAAAGTGAACTTTACAGTTGTTGTGGATTTCTTTTAAATAATCACTGAAATCATTCTGCAAAGGCTCCACATAACATACTTTTATTTAAATAAGTCTATAGAACAGCAAATGAACTACTCAGAACAGCTAATCATTTAATAGAATCATCCAAAAGTTAGAAACTTAAAGTAAACATTTTATCACCTAACCTGCATAGAAAAATAAATTTTCCTTCACAGTAGTATATCATTTACTTTTCAGGGTTTCCTGTCCACTGTATAAAAGGAAGTATATGGACAAAAGACATTGCTTATAATTTGATTATTTTGTTCCTATAAACCTAAATCTTTCAAAAAATAATGCTTTGATTATTGACCTCCCTTTGACTTCTTTCTCAAATTGAACTTGTACTTACCTATGTACTCAACCCTAGCTCACACAACCAAATTTTTTCCTGTTGAAATGATTCTCCAAAAGTGATGCAAAAACAAATAAATATATTAAAAAAAAACCTTGAACTATAGGTAATATTATTCTATTACAGCAAGAACAAAAAGTTCTTGGGATAGACTATAGTTCTGAGTTCACCTTAGTGTATGTACAGTAACTGCAATATACCTTGATGTTAACTGACAGCAATCAAGCACTTTGACGTAATTGTTATTTAATTAACAAATATGAATAAAGTTACCAAAGTTAAAATATAATTAACAAAAAAAAATAAAACTACTAATCATCAAAAGCATCAAAGCTAAGCAGACTTGCTGAGAGACCTGTGCCCTACCCATTATGTAACTCCATAATAAAATGCAGATAAGGCATACGTTCAAAGGAATAGGGGCAAGAAACCTCATAACATGGATTAGCATAATGTGCTCTTTGTGTATAGCTGAAAACAAGTTTTAATATGTCACGTGAAGGCTACAAGGAACAAGGAAACAAAAGTCATGGACAGCATAAGTCATATCGAACACAAAGAAAAAGTCTATAAACAAATTTTATTACATTCATAATATTAATATTAGGTAGCGTGATGTGGTGGCGAAAGCACTGTATTTTAATTCCCAAAAATGTTAGTTCAGTTCTCAAGTCAGTTAACCTACCTGTTTCCAATAGCAATAAAGAGCAACTGTATTGTAAATTTGAACTTATAAATTTCCTTGCAATGGTGTTTGGCCATAGAAAGGTGCTGTGGAAAATAAAAGTTGTTTGTTTTCCAGAGTTCTTAAAAAAGAACACATAACTCTTCAAATAGATTGATTACATCAGCTCCCTGCACCCATCATTTTACTGTATCTTCAAATCTCTATGGCAGAAGGATATATCTGTTAATTCCCACACTACAGATAACATCTTATCATTGCCCGACTCTAAAATATAAATCCTCAGATACCAGAATTCTTATAATTCCAAAGGAGGCAAACTACTCTCTTTCATTTCCACTGGCTAAGCTTTTATTCTCTTAGCGAGTGTGTTTATGTGCACGTTAGTAACCTGGATTTTCACAGAAAATGAGTTTCAAAAATGCAATATATACCCTTATTCTGGTTACAGAAAACTTGTTAATGGTCTATAAGAAACCTGGTCAACACACCGATTTATTTGCGAGTAACCAAGTGGCAATGTAGGTTACAGTTAAGGATTGCGTAGTCAACGTATATCTGTTGCACTCTGTTAGCCTGTGCACTTGTTAGTTTTACACACACTTTCAGAAACCACAGATGGAAAATGGTGGAAATGTCCACAAAGATCAATCTCCTGAGGCAAATGCTTGTCAATCACATTATTACTACTCGTGGTTGAAATAATCTTCTAAACTAATGGTTATAATTTATTGATAAAATTGCTAAATTTATGTTGAGTATCTGAATGTACACATGCTAAGCTCAGCAGCACAGTCTCAGGAGCAGTAGGGTAACATCTTAAAAGTAATGGACATGGCAAATAAAGTATTATTCTTTATTGGCAAACATACTGTTATTTGTTTTCTATGACATAAGATTTCTTTTCATAAATGCCTAGTGTCTTCAGGAAATATAAAGTATAAAATGTATACTTTGCTAACATCATTTGAAAGTGTTGTGTAGTTGGAAAGTATGCTTGTGGTGGCTCAGATAGCTTTTATAGACAGGTTATGTCAAAATTACATTAATTGATGTACTAGTGTTAATTGTTGACTGTGGATAGTTATGACTATTTGTAGTTCATACTGTATTTCTTAAGCATATTTTATTAATTTGCTTCACCTTGAGTTAACTAAAAATGTAGACATTTCTAGGAATTTGGGAAAGTAGCAATGAATGCAATGCATGGATTGAAGTGAATGGGAAAGGAGAAACAGAATTTGTCAGAACAGAGTGCTAGGGAAGCATCTGCCAGCTTTGCCAGATTGGACAGATTGCCATGGCCAAAAATGTGACATGAACTGTGAGGCAGCAGTGCTATCCACTGCACCATCATATCTCCCTTAAATAAAATTATTTCACATATCAGGCTGCATTGTCACATTCTGAAGGTAGCTCAGTTACTGAGAAAATTCACTTTCACACAGACAGAACTCAGAGCAATGTTGGATCAACTGCGGTCACACATAAGACTCATATCTCATGGTAATAAATACCAGGTTATTGATTGAGTGATGCAGTTACCTCACACAGCCCTGCCTCTCTGCAAGGGGACAGCTCTCTACACCAATGGTTCTCAAACCATGAGAAGTAAAGAGATACAATAATTCAACACTAGGAGCATCAAGGTCAATGTAAATTGTAGTTGTTTTTCAAACTTTTAATTTTTTCACCAGTGTGCATGTCACACGCTTATTCTTCTTTGACTTTCCCTCAATTGCTGCAATTCAAATGCCAATTTTGCTGTGTCTCTGAAATTCAATTCAGAAAACATGATTGATGACATTTTTCTTTGTTTTTACATGAAAGTCCCCCTATTACAACCACAAGCAACACCACTGAACGCTGGCACCCACATAAAGCAGGGTATGCTCTTCGCATACTGACAGAATTGCTGCTATATCAGACATTTGACAGAATTTATGTCCCTGCATAGGCCTAACAAGCAAATTGAAATTAACTGAGAAGAGGGACAGATAACACTGGCACATCACAGGGCCATCTTAATGCCCAAGTGAAAAAGGAGACAATATTTTTGGTGAAATTTGCATTGCTTTTAAATCAAGAGTACACATGAAAGTTATCAAATACACCACATCATAGTTCACATAGCAACAAAAACAACAACCACTATGGAGAGCCTTTCAACATTCATTAATAAGTTACAGATGATAAAGTTTAAAATAAGTTAAGGTGTAAACAAATACAGTCAATGTTTGCTTACATCAAATAATTGTTCTGCTTATAGCTTCCTGGTTGTTGCTGAGAGATAATGATATCTTTGGTCTTTGTTTTTTGATAGTTCAAGTAACCTGCATTTTACATATTCTGGTATCAGTTTAGTTACAAAAACTAACAAATATAATGAATTGTAAGAGTATCAGTGACAAATAATATTCACTACATGAAGGCCTCCAATATTCTATATTGTTGGGCCTAAAAATGACCTCAGGCAGAGAGTCCCATGAAGTTTCACAATTTGTTTTTCTGGTAATGGATTTGGTTTCATAAGAAATTAATAATTTAGAGTTTGTAAAAAAAAAAAAGGGGTTTCATTTAATTTAATGTTTATAAAACATGACAACAGTTAAGCTAATTGGAACATAAAATAATTTTAACGAGAACAAGAAATTCAGTGTAACAAATGCTATGAATCCTATTTGTCTCATTTTCCCAAAATAACATTTCCTTGATACCTACTAGTTTCTGAACATTAATAGTTTGATAATCATGTGTAAGATGCTGAGAAATTAATTCATGCTTTTGTTTTTAGTTGGTGCACCTAACTGAAAAACATCAATCAACTGCAGTTAGTTCAAAATACAACAAGAACCTTAACCATAAGAAGATCTGAGCACATCTCACCAGTTTTAGCATTGTTAAATTGGTTACCCGTGTCCTTTAGAATTGATTTTAATATACTACTAATGATGTATAAAGTCCTTCCTATATCTAAGAGTGCCTGTTACCATAAATTCCAAGTTGAAACCTAAAATCTTCTACTAGTTGCCTGCTTACATTTCCAAGAGCCAAGAGCAGTGTTTTTAGTCTCAATGTTGATGGTGCTCGAATGATGTGTTCGGGCTGTGACGGAGTGAGTTGCTGCTGACCACAAGGACGGAATGGAGCTCCCGGTCTTGATGTAAACAAACCACCAACCAGACCATTGTGTGTGCAAGAGACTAAATGGAAGAGGAATAAGGCCAGGTGGATCAGTGTGGATAGGAGGAGAAATGGAGTAGGGGTTATTTTGAAGGAACAGTATGTCAACAGTGTTATGGAGGTGAAAAGAGTGTCAGACAGAGTAATGATTATGAAGCTGGAAATTGGAGGTGTGATGAATGTTGCTAGTGCATATTCCCCACAAGTTGGGTGTGCAATGGATGAGAAGATTTTTAGAGTGAGTTGGATGAAGTGATGAACAGTGAACCCAAGGGACAGAAAGTGGTGATTGGAGCAGATTTCAATGGACATGTTGGTGAAGGAGACAAGGAGGTGATGGGTAGGTATGGTGTCAAGGAGAGGAATGAAGAAGGTCAGAGGATAGTGGATTTTTCCAAAAGGATGGACATGGCTGTGATGAATATGTATTTTAAGAAGAGGGAGGAACATACGGATACGTACAAGAGTGGAGGAAGATGCACATAGGTAGATTACATCCTACGCAGAAGAGTCAATGTGAAAGAGATTGAAGGCTGCAAAGTGGTGGCAGGAGAAAGTGTAGTTAAGCAGCATAGGATGGTGGTCTGTAGGATGACGTTGGAGATCAAAAAGAGGAAGAGAGTGAGGGTAGAGCCAAGGATCAAATGGTGGAAGTTGAAAAAGGAAGACTGTAAGGTTGAGTTTAGGGAGAAGGTGAGACAAGCACTGGGTGGTAGTGAAGAATTACCAGAAAGTTGGACTGGACAGCAGGTGTAGTAAGGGTGACAGCAAGAAGGGTGGTTGGCGTGACATCTGGACAGAGGAAGGAGGAAAAGGAAACCTGGTGGTGGAATGGGGAGGTACAGGAGAGTATACAGAGGAAAAGGATGGCAAAGAAGAAGTGGGATAGTCAGAGAGATGCAGTAGACAAGAGTATAAGGAGATAAGGCACAAGGTGAAGAGAGAGGTGGCGAAGGCTAAAGAAAAGGTGTATGATGAGTTGTATGAGAGGTTGGACACTAAGGAGGGAGAAAAGGACCTGTACCGACTGGCTAGACAGAGGGACCGAGCTGGGAAAGATGTGTAGCAGGTTAGGGTGATAAAGGATAAAGATGGAAACATACACGCGAGGAGAGTGTGTTGAGCAGATGGAAAGAGTACTTTGAGAGGCTCATAAATGAAGAGAACGAGAGAGAGAAGAGGTTGGATGATGTGGAGATAGTGAATCAGGAAGTGCAACAGATTACCAAGGAGGAAGTAAGGACAGCTATGAAAATGAAGAAGAATGGAAAAGCCGTTGGCCCAGATGACATACTTGTGGAAGCATGGAGGCATTTAGGAGAGATGACAGTGGAGTTTTTAACCAGATTGTTTAATGGAATCTTGGAAAGTGAAAGATGCCTGAGGAGTGGAGAAGAAGTGTACTGGTGCCGATATTTAAGAATAAGGGGGATGTGCAAGACTGTAATAACTACAGGGGGATAAAATTGATGAGCCACAGTATGAAGTTATAGGAAAGAGTAGTGGAAGCTAGGTTAAGATGTGAAGCGATGATTGGTGAGCAGCAGTATGGTTTCATGCTAAGAAAAAGCACCATAGATGCAATGTTTGCTCTGAGGATATTGATGGAGAAGTATAGAGAAGGCCAGAAGGAGTTGCATTGCATCTTTTTTGACCTGAAGAAAGCATATGACAGGGTGCCTCGAGAAGAGCTATGGTATTGTATGAGGAAGTCGGGAGTGTGAGAGAAGTATGTAAGAGCTGTATAGGATATGTACGAGGGAAGTGTGACAGTGGTGAGGTCTGCAGTAGGAGTGACGGATGCATTCAAGGTGGAGGTGGGATTACATCAGGGATCGGCTCTGAGCCCTTTCTTATTTGCAATAGTGATGGACAGGTTAACAGACGAGAGTAGACAGGAGTCCCTGTGGACTATGATGTTTGCTGATGACATTGTGATCTGTAGCAATAGTAGGGAGCAGGAGGAGGAGATCCTGGAGAGGTGGAGATATGCTCTAGAGAGGAGAGGAATTAAGGTCAGTAGGAAAAAGACAGAATACATGTGTGTACATGAGAGGGAGGTCAGTGAAATGGTGAGGATGCAAGGAGTAGAGCTGGTGAAGGTGGATGAGATTAAATACTTGGGATCAAAAGTACAGAGTAATGGGGATTGTGGAAGAGAAGTGAAAAAGAGTGCAGGCGGGGTGGAATGGGTGGAGAAGATAATTTGTGACTGACAGACAGAGTGAAAGGGAAAGTCTACAGGACAGTTGTGAGACCAGCTATGTTATATGGGTTGGAGACGGTGGCACTGATTTGCAGTTGGTGTGACGAGGATGGATAGGATTAGTACATTAAAGGGTCAGCTCAAGTTGGAGGGATGGGAGACAATATCAGAGAGGCGAGATTGCGTTTGCACATGTGCAGAGGAGAGATGCTGAGTATATTGGTAGAAGGATGCTAAGGATAGAGCTGCCAGGGAAGAGGAAAAGAGGAAGGCCTAAGAGAAAGTTTATGGATGTGGTGAGAGAGGACATGCAGGTGATGGGTGTAACAGAACAAGATGCAGAGGACAGAAAGATATGGAAGAAGATGATCCGCTGTGGCAACCCCTAATGGGAGCAGCCAAAAGACCATGATAACATGAAAATGTTAACATGAAGGAGAGCCTCATAACAGATTTGAAGTATATTATAAGCACACATTTCTGCTTTGTTTTCAGTGGTGTGAAGACTGACCTGTTTAATACTTATGGGCTGTTATTTTGGTGGTGGTGTATTATCTTTTATAGTAGCTGGATGTGCAATGGCTACTGTGATGAAGATAGATAGATAGATAGATAGATAGATAGATAGATAGATAGATAGA
>JANRMT010062834.1:30622514-30644338 GCA_026402145.1 Polypterus bichir lapradei | reverse complement strand
AGATAGATAGATAGATAGATAGATAGATAGATAGATAGATAGATAGATAGATAGATACTTTATTAATCCCCAAGGGGAAATTCACATAATCCAGCAGCAGCATACTGATACAAAAAACAATATTAAATTAAAGAGTAATAAAAATGCAGGTAAAAACAGACAATAACTTTGAATAATGTTAACGTTTACCCCCACGGGTGGAATTGAAGAGTCGCATAGTGTGGGGGAGGAACAATCTCCTCAGTCTGTCAGTGGAGCAGGACAGTGACAGCAGTCTGTCGCTGAAGCTGCTCCTCTGCCTGGAGATTACACTGTTCAGTGGATGCAGTGGATTCTCCATGATTTACTGGAGCCTGTTCAGCGCCCATTGCTCTGCCACGGATGTTAAACTGTCCAGCTTCATTCCTACAATAGAGCCTGCCTTCCTCACAAGTTTGTCCAGGTGTGAGGTGTCATTCTTCTTTATGCTGCCTCCCCAGCACACCACCGCGTAGAAGAGGGCACTCGTCACAACCATCTGGTAGAACATCTGCAGCATCTTATTGCAGATGTTGAAGGACGCCAGCCTTCTAAGGAAGTATAGTTGACTCTGACCTTTCTTACACAGAGCATCAGTATTGGCAGTCCAGTCTAATTTATCATCCAGCTGCACTCGCAGGTATTTACTGTATAGGTCTGTACCCTCTGCACACAGTCTCCTCTGATGATCATGGGGTCCATGAGGGCCCTGGGCCTCCTAAAATCCACCACCAGTTCCTTGGTCTTGCTGGTGTTCAGGTGTAAGTGGTTTGAGTCGCAACATTTAGCAAAGTCCTTGATTAGCTTCCTATACTCCTCCTCCTGCCCTCTCCTGATGCAGCCCACAATAGCAGTGTCGTCAGCGAACTTTTGCACGTGGCAGGACTCCGAGTTGTATTGGAAGTCTGATGTATATAGGCTGAACAGGACCGGAGAAAGTACGGTCCCCTGCAGCGCTCCTGTGTTGCTGACCACAATGTCAGACCTGCAGTTCCTGAGACGCACATACTGAGGTCTGTCTGTAAGATAGTCCACAATCCATGCCACCAGGTATGAATCTGCTCTCCACTCTCTGTCAGCTTGCCCCTAAGGAGCAGAGGTTGGATGGTGTTGAAGGCGCTAGAGAAGTCCAAAAACATAATTCTTACTGCACTACTGCCTCTGTCCAAGTGGGAGAGGGATTGGTGTAGCATATAGACGATGGCATCCTCCGCTCCCACCTTCTCCTGGTATGCGAACTGCAGAGGGTCGAGGGCGCGGCGGACTTGTGGCCTCAGGTGGTGAAGCAGCAGCCGCTCCACGGTCTTAATCACATGTGACATCAGAGCAACAGGCCGGAAGTCATTCAGCTCACTAGGACGTTATACCTTTGGAACTGGGGTGATACAATTTGTTTTCCAAAGCCTCGGGACTCTCCCCTGTTCCAGGCTCAGGTTGAAGATGCGCTGTAGAGGACTCCCCAGCTCCAGTGCACAGGCCTTCAGTAGTCATGGCGATATTCCATCTGGACCTGCTGCTTTGCTGACATGAAGCCTCCTCAGCTCTCTGCTCACCTGCGCTGCTGTAATTGTGGGTGGGGATGTCTCTCCTATGCTGGTATCAGCAGAAGGATGGTTGGAGGATGCAGTACTCCAAGGTGAGCGTGGGTTAGGATGGTCAAACCTGTTAAAGAAGTTGTTCATCTGGTTTGCTCTCTCCACGTCTCTCTCGATGGTGACACCCCGCTTCGAGCTGCAACCAGCGATGATCTTCATCCCATCCCACACTTCTTTCAGGCTGTTATTCTGCAACTTTTGCTCCAGCTTTCTCCTGTACTGCTCCTTCGCCGCCCTGAGCTGGACTTGGAGTTCCTTCTGCATGCGCTTGAGCTCATGCTGATCACCGCCTTTAAAAGCCCTTTTCTTCTGGTTCAAAATGCCCTTGTTGTCACTTGTAATCCATGGCTTGTTGTTAGCATAGCAGCGTACTCTTCTTACTGGAAATACAATGTCCAAACAGAAGTTGATGTAATTAGTAGTGCAGTCAACAACCCCCTCAATGTTCTCACTATTTGATCCCTGCAGGATATCCCAGTCTGTAGTTCCAAAGCAGTCTCTCAGAGCCTGCTCTGCCTCAGGGGACCACTTCCTGAATTAGCATGTGGTTGTAGGTAGCTCCCTCACTCTTGGTTTGTAGTGAGGCTGAAGCAGAACCAGGTTATGATCTGCTTTCCCAAGCGCAGGCAGCGGGGTGGCGCTGTATGCTTCTTTGACCTTTGCATACAGTAGGTCAATAGTCCTATTTCCCCAGGCAATTTTGAAAGCAATTACGAAGTTCTCACATGAAAGTTGGATTGGAGAAAGATATAAAAACCATAACATTACATGGAATCAGTGTGTCAAAGATGAATTTTAGTACCAGAGTGACAGTTATACCTATTACATTATTACTAATACTGTGAATAATTTTGAGGGAATTTTTGCCTTTTGCCCCTGCATAACTGATACTGATTCCAGACTAAAGGGCTAACAGAAATCTCTTGAACTCGCTACACCCTCTATTCATGTGTTTTGAGCCTTTTTCATATTTTAACTGTGTAGTTGTGTATAGAAGGTATTAAAGCCCTTCTTTGCACCTTTGCTGCTGCCACAGATGAAACCTCTTTCTATGGATTAAGAAACATTGCAAGAGGACAGTGGTGTTGCCATCAGTATACTTCAAATTTTTCTTTTTTTATTCTTTCTGCTTGAATGTTCTATATATATCATTTTTACATCATTTTTGAGGTTTTAGTACCAAGGATTTCAAATTTTATTTTAGTTTTTTAATTTGGAGCTTTTTAATTAGTTGAGCTTTTTTTTAACGTCTTACCATGCCACCATACAGTATTTTGTTTCATATGGGTGGCACTATTTTGAGACATTTGTGTCTGGCCGTCTTCCAGGTAATGTTAGCTAGAATTCACCAGGTGGCACAATGCTTCTGACATTATACAGACAACTGTATAAAGGTCAGTCTGGACCTTTCAAGGGTAATTGCAGATCCAGATCTTACTTTGTGATTTTCTAAAAGACTATGTTTTTCTAATAAGACTTCCCCATTATCAAACTTCTTGTTCCTGTTCCAGTTTTATAATTTCATTTGTGATTAAATTTTGATGAATGATTGGCTGTCACCCAGTTCTGAACCCTGCCAGTTCCTGGCTACAAGTATCTCCTGGGCTTTTCTTCAAATCTAAGCTGCTTAGCTCAAGTCAGCACTTTTAGCCTGAGAAAAATGTGAATTTTCACCCACACAAATGGCTGGTTAATGTTGGAGTTTATCCCAAACACATCTGCCAAATCCTTAAACTCATTTGGAAGTAATTTTTTTTAGCTTTGCTGAGGCTCCACAAATCAAAAGCTGTTGGCTTTTCTTACCCATTGATAGCAGATAAGAAATAACTGCACCAGCACCATATGGTGATGCATTACATGCTAGGTGAATGCTGAGCTGAAGATCATAGTTGGACAGTACATTGTGTGACAAAAGCTGAATTGTTGCCTTTTTGCTTAGCATCAATACTCCCTGACAGCAAGAAATCATCCAAATAAAAATGTACATTGGGTAGCCCCTGAAGTAACTGATCTATTGCTCTCTGAATGGAGATGATACTATGCCAAATAGAAGGAGAAAATAGTTGAAAAGTGCTCAAGACACCATAGCATTTATAGTTACTTTAAACTGTACATTTTTATTTATGACTACGAATACAGGAGTGACCCGATTACTGCATTTTAGTGGTGATAATGCTTTAAACTTCACCCATTTCAACCTTAACTTCAGGCTATTGTATATTATGAGATTTAATTACCAACTTGAGTGTTTTGAAAGACAATGTTTATGGCATCAAAAAGCATACATAGTATACAGGCATTCTGCAGGTACAAAAATAATTGAATTATTAGTTCTGCGATTTATGTTATCCTGCATGCATATCTAAGGAATACCTTCTAGGCTCATCCGTTAACAGTGTCATCTTTTTTCTCCTCTGCATCAGTGAGAAGATAACCCTTGAGGGCAAGTGACTGTCGGCAACTCATTCGCACATGGACTTATTTGAGGATGGAGCTCCACCATTTTGACCCACTTATAGAGAAGCCATTAAGGCTGGTTATGTTAGATTTTGCACCCTTGTGTGCCTGTTTAGTTTATTGTTTGATACTACAATTAAAGGGGTAACCTGGCTGGGACCCAGATAGTTCTTAAAGCTACCCTGTGTTACTTCTACCCATCCACAACATCAGGTTAAGCAGGATCAGGTAGGCCAATGATTAAAAAAGCAAAGTAGGCAAAGGAAAACATAAATAAATATCTTTTATTTTTTGATAAATGTGTTATTAGAAAAAATGTTATATTTCATTTTTTGAAAATCTAGTATTCTTCAACCCATACACACTTAATAACCTGGCTTTTATAAATGGCTGAACATGCATGAGTGTGTCTTGTAATGGGTAGTTTCCTGCCTTGGGTCTGATATTGATTAAATTGGCCCCAAAGCTCTCATCACTCTAATCTGGATTAAAGTAGTTTGAAAATTAATGAATGAATTTAGTACCATTTATTTGTTGCTTTAAATTTCTCCTAGTTTCCTAAGAAGTTTCCGTGGCTCTTGTACATGGTTTTACTATTATGCATTGAATTAAAACTAACATAAACAGTTTCCTCTTCCTCTCCTGCCTATTTCTGATTATACACTGTTCAATCCATTGCAAAAAACAGACAAGCATGCTCTTTCTTGCACATTCAACTTTGCTCCAGAACATATAAAAACAGTAAAAAAAAACACGCCCTTTTGATTGTAAAGGGCTTTAAAAACAAAGCACAGCCTCGCAGTGGCAACACTGCAAATGAAATTAGAAGTTACACACCAAAGACACAGTACAGTGAACATGGTAACAATCAAACTTATGTCAGCAGGAAGCATATATGTACAGTATGTCAGTCCATCAGCAAAGCAAGGTCTAATTCTTCCAAGGTCAACAAGTATTCCCAGTTCTGAGCAGAAGAATCGAGAGCAGTATTGCATTTGAAAAAAAAAATGATGATGATGAATGTGTCAGGAATACTGCTTTATAACTATAGATTTAGATTCCAAAATCTTCCAGACTTTGATTTTCCAATGGCATTTGTTATTTCTGTTTAATCAAAATTATATTTTGCAATTTCAGATAAACGAATAATTGCATTATTTATACACAACTTATGAAAATGGTAACGGGGGCAATATGATCCCCATTGTCCAACACTTAGGCTATGTGAATGTTTTCCTCATGACAACAACACAGCTGCTATTTATACAAAGTGATGGTTACACCACTGACAGAGATACATAAAACCCACGACAGATGGCCTCATGTTTGAGAAGGTCAGGAGGTCACATTATACAACCCACTTATTTTATTATGTAGTTCAGGAAACACTTGGATATTATACCTGCCAATGTAAAATATTTTAAATTAAATACAATGGCAGTACAAATATTTCAGCAAAGCATTCACTCTGCCCACAGCATCATCAGCATTTTTAACACTGCAGACCTATAGGTTGTAATATATGAATCTTATTAACCGTATAAATGTAATAATGATAATAAGTACTTAAGATGGCACCCACTTTTAAACATGCAGGTATCAATGGTTTTCTTTTTGAACCTAATACATTCATTGTTAGTGGTTCATATGATAGTTTAGTTCCATTCTCAAATTTCAATTACTGACCTCTTGCTTTCAAATGTCTCCTGTGAATTACAAAAGTGAGCCTTGAAAAACAAGATTTTCTTTTTATCCCTGAGAACTACTTCCAGTCTTCCTTCGTGTGTGGTGGTGTCATTACACTGCTTTTGTAACAGGGTCATTCCTTAACTGTGAATCAGATAAAGGACTTTGCTGTTCAGTCAATGCAATTTAGTATCAGACCAGGTAAAACAGAAGCAACACAGCACTGCCATCCATTACATGGTGTCCTAGTGAAATGCCATTACAAAATGCATCTGGGGTCAATGCTATGGGATATTGATGACTGAAAGGTGCATGCATTTATGATCCTTTACCAGGGTTAAGATTACAACCTGTAGAGATCCAGATAAAAACTGAAACCACCAGCCAAAATGTAATTTAAAATAAAAATACTAATCCAAATGGACAGCAAGGCCTCACAACTTCAGGCCTCAAATCCCACCCTGATTACTGTCTGTGTGAAGACTGCATGCATTTTGTGTGTCTGAACTGTTTTTTTCTCCATGCACTGTAGATTTTGCACAAAATCATGCATGCTCAATTTTTTTGAGAAATGGAGTGGTAGAGCTACTTCTATTCTTCTACCCGATGTCGTTTGGATAGATTCTGGTTCCTGCAACTGTGAATTGGAAAAATTTAAATCAGTATCCTTTCAGTATCAGAGATAAGGCAAGAATCAATTCAGCTGGGACATCTGCCCTTGTACCTCACGCTCAGGCACACAATAACCTATTTAATAATTGTAATAATAAGTGATTTATTCCTTTCATTGAACCACTGGTGTTTTCTAATAAATGGCTCCTCCCTAAATTAACCTTGCAGAGGATTCTTCTACAAAATAAAATGATCAAAGTGACTAATACCCCATCCAGGGCTGACAAGTGCTTGGTGCCAGGGTGGCAGTTGTGGTGACAGAGACATTTCAGTCTCCTTAGATGTTCTTTGAATTTTCTTAAATTGTAATAAAGGCTTCAATTAATTTTATTGTTTTTTTTTTTTTTACATTTTTGGGGTTACATAACATAGCATGAAGTCTTACACTTATATAATCTAATTCTGGGTCACAAGGTTTTTTGGGTCAGTACTCACAGAAAGCCCACACAAATAAATAGAGAATATAACATTTCCACCGTGGCAGTGATTTGGTTAAGTATCAGATTTAGGTCCTTGGTGATGCAGCACCAACCACCACTCCACCATGTAGCCCACAACATTATTACTACTGACATTAAATTAATACATGATACTTTTTAACGCATGACTGTTTTTAATAGATGAATTTAGATGTTGATTTACATTAATTTTACGTTGTTATCATCTTGATATCATCATGAAATATACAATTAATGGAACTAAAAACATTTACAAATTTTTAGCCGTGGTTCTGTTTTTGGCCTGTTGAGCAAAGACTATTAACTTGAACAGTACATGCTGTTGCCTGACTCAATGATACAGCATTCTTATTAAATCAAACTTAAAATGGCAATTAAATAAAATAATTTCTACAATACCTTCATGTTCAAGCAGGTCTTCTAGAAAGAAACCTTCCTTTAGATTTCTGTTGATGAATTAAACGTCACACTAGAGTCTCACTAGGTTAAGCTATTGTCATTAATAATTAACTCACAAAAAACAATCCCCCTCTACAAGCAAGGAGCCATTCAGGCAATGTGTAGTGTATTTATTCTCTCAGACGGTTAGCATTCACTACACACAAGTTTTTACATTTCTTCAAATAAAGATGTGTAGTAATACTGCAATCTATAAACTGTATGAATATTTAGACCTCCAATAATTGTAGAAAACTCACTTTAAACTCATTCTTTTGTCCCTACCATGTTGAACTGATGTTCCAAAAATTACAGTTAAAGTTACAGTTAAAGAGTTTCTACTCGCATTCACACTGATTTTATTTTGATTTGTTGCCAGAGCAATTGTGAACTATGTGCAGTGCCTTATGGTTATTTGTTACTTTATTTGTATTTAAGTTATTGTGTAATCTAAAGCAATATTCTGTGTTTTTTATATTACTTCTTGCTTTAGAAGTGTGTACTGTGATAGCATTTGTTAAAATAAAGGTTGATGAATTGATTGAGGGTCTATCTATGTAACCATGTTCTGATCGGCTCATTTTCCTGGGGATTTGACAATTCCTTAATTCGTCTTAAATGACAACTCTAAATTAGCTTGGTGTGAGCAAATGTTGCATTGTGTTTGAGTGCACCATGCAATGGACATTGTTCTCTCCAGGGTTGGCTCTTTTCTTGTGCCCAATCCTGAACAGCAAAAAGCAGTGGAATATGGAATTAAATGCACAATGTAAAATTAGTTTAATTATTACCAGGCAACAATGAAGTATCTAGTAAAGGAAATTAAATAAACACCATCTGATCCCAAACATTAACATATATTTCTGTCAATATAAAATTTTAATATAAGAATTGATATGAATGGAGGACAAGTAACTAAAAAATTATTGTCAGTGTTTCATACAGTATACTGCTGTAGTTCTGAAATTTGTTTCAGAAACCATCTTATTTCGTCCTGAAACATTTACCTAATTTGTAGTAGTTAATTTCTTCCTCTAGGTGGAGTAAACGATCATGAATCTATCCAGGAATTATTATGTTCATGTAAGCCTCATTAACTGTAAAGCAAAAAATGGTTTTGTTTGTGAAAAGTTATTAGATACTTGCACAATTTTACTTCACACTGACCTGCTTATGAACATCTTACATTGGATTAACTAAATTCATAAGAAATCTTATCTATCAATGCATGTTAATGAATCACAAACAAAAAGCATGTGCCCCAAGCTTTGAAATTACCAAAAAATAAAAAAAATAATGGGTACATAAGTATAAAGCGATGATAACAGTGATCAAGGATCAATGAATATCTCTTATTGCTAATTTAAATAACTATACTGTAGGCAGCATGGTGGCGCACTGGTAGAGCTGCTGCCTCGCAGTTATGAGACCCAGGTTCGCTTCCTGGGTCCTCCCTGCATGGAGTTTGTTCTCCCCGTGTCTGCGTGGGTTTCCTCCGGGTGCTCCGGTTTCCTCCCACAGTCCAAAGACATGCAGGTTAGGTGCATTGGCGATTCTAAATTGTCCGTAGTGGGTGTATGTGTGTGTGCGCCCTGCCCGTTGTTTGTTTTCTGCCTTGTGCCCTGTGTTGGCTGGGATTGGCTCCCGTGACCCTGTAGTTAGGATATAGTGGGTTGGATGATAGATGGATGGATGGACTATACCGTAGGCATTTTCAGTCTCTGAAGCATTCTTATCTTCCCCTTTAACATTCTGTACTTCTCTTACTTTAAACTTATTTGCTTTATTTATTCCTGAACCTGTTTATTCAGTACAAGTACTTCTTGCAAGTTCACCTTTTCTTTTTAAATATATACAGTATATGGAACTTACAGAAATTAAAAACCTGACACTTTGTTTCTGGGGAATATTTCAGTAGAAAGATTCATGGTAAACACATGGTAATTGAATTGGCATTTAATTGTAATAGACGTTTTTGGGAAAGAGGGTAACACTTTAGTTTAGGTACTGCAAAAATGTATCTATTACTCCTTTACTTTTATGTAACAAGACCTTAACAAAGGCTTCATTTGGTGTTAATTATGCTTATAAAGCATCAATAAAGTGGCTATTTACTGTATGTCTGTTCAGTATGGCCTATTAAGAGTCTGTGATAGTCTAGTAAAATTATTTATGAATATGAAAGATTCATGTGTATTATACTGAATTATGCAACATCAAGAGAAATATACCTCACTTTAGCCAGTTTTCACCATTCCAAAGTGACATTATTTTAGTAGGCCACACTGCATAGATGAACAATCACTTCACTGATGTTTTGTAAGTGTGATTATCACCGAAAATGTCTTTATTTGTGTCTTGTTACATAACAGTATATCAGTAAAAGATACATTTTTGCAGCATCTAAAGTGTTACAAAAAAAGAAAACAACAAACTGAAATGAAATAGACAGTTTATATTGACAAAGACAGCTCATTCCATGTACAAAGTAAACCAATAATCCGTCTTCAAACCTGCATTTTCCTTTAAATGACAATATGTTAAGTGTTTTATAAAGCTTAGGTGTAATTTCTTTTAATGTCTCCTTCTTGTCACTTACTAGAAAAGTATCAGAGACTTGGAGTAATGAAGGAGTCACAGATCGTGTTGTGTAATAAAAAGACAAGTGAACACAGAGCCAGAAGAAGTAAGAGACAGAAAGCGAGACAAAGGATTTAAATGTGATCACAAGAGAAGGTCTCAGGCATCCTGTAGTTTGTCATTCTGGCATCTTGAGGCTTAGACAGCAGGAGTGATGGTATGGTAAATGGCAGTTTAAAGCATCTGGAGGAAATAAATAGGTGTCCTTTAGACACAAACATATGCTAACCTTGGGTACTTCTCATATTATTTTCCATGTTACTGCCAGAAATGTCTGTGTTTTAACTATCGTATATACTCGCATTTAGTCGGGACTTGACTTTACTGTATAATTTCAGGTATTTTATAATGTCAATCGTATAAGTCGAATGTGGAAAACTTACGCTATTGGTCCAAGAGATTATAATATGCTAACACCCACCTGAGAGAGTAACCATGGGGCACACTGCCTTTTTTTCTATGTATTGTGCCTACGTGACCACTCAGTAATACCCAAACTATACCGAAGCAACGTTTGCACTGTTTTGTGTATTTTGTATCTCACACCCTCATACACCTTTATTATAAGAGCATCCCTTATCTACAATGGAGCATTCAACCAGAAGAAAATATGGAGTTGGTTTTAAGTTAAAAGTCATTGAAGTGGTGAAAGAAATTGGTAACTGCGCTGCTGCAACAAAATTTGATGTGTCTGAGAAACTGGTACAAGATTGGAGGAAGCAAGAAGATTTAAAAATATATATATATTAAACGTCATATTTTTTGAATGGGCGCATAAGTTGGGGTCTGATTTTATGATCTATTTTTCGGGTTTCAAGACCCAACTTATACGTGAGTATATACGGTACTTTTCATTTGTGGTAAGGGCATATGTTGGCTTTCTTTAGTATCAGAAACATTTTAATTTTCTTTTGTTGAGAAAAAAACTTTGTTGTCTTTGTTATACTCTGACAAGTACCATGTCTTTATAATGGCTTATGTTTAACTACAGGAGGTTTCAGGAAAAAATAAAATTAAATCCAATTGTAATTTCTTTTAAAAATAGATATTAAAAATCAGCCAAAAAATGGCAATGAAAGCATCAGCTGTGTATATAAATTCCTAACATATTATTTTCTTTCTGTATCTTCTAATAAGTGTCTATTTTCCAGACAGTGTTCTGTGCAGACATTCCTGCATTCCTTCTATGACCTTTTCACCTCTCTTACCTCATTACAGAAGTATGCAAGTATTTCTTCTGATACATACTGTAAATATTGTCATAAAATACATGCTTTGAGTTTTGCTAGGAAGTAAAACAAGCACAAGGGAAATTTCATTTTGATCCCAATGAACTTCACACAAACATACATCCACAAATCCAAGGCTAGAGGTTTTTCCAACAGCACTGGGAGCGCCATCAGTCTATTGCAGGGCCCAATCAGGCCAGAGCAATACAGAATCATGCATTAACTTAACACATGTTATCTTTGGGGATGTGTAAGGAAAAGTGAAACTTACACAGATACAGGTAAAATGTTCACCCTCCACATAGACATCCATTGTTACCCAGTGTAAGAGAAGTCCGGCAGCTCAATCCGGCCGGGATGATCCTGATATGGAAGGATGGGGGAAGGCAGCTTTTTTAGAACACTGCCTCCCCCAGGATGGTAGATGACAAGGGCAACCTGGGACTTGGAGTTCGGTATTTCAGCCCTGATGGGTGCCGCCAGGGGGTGCTGCGGTAGGACCTGGAGAATCATACTGCCCTCATAGCCTGGAAGTACTAGTGAGTCATTAGGACGGAAGTCCAGAAGTACTTCCAGGCTGAAGAAAACTTGACTTCTCTATCTAACCTGAAGTGCTAACAAGCCACATGGACAGAAGAGCAGAAGCACTTCCGGGTCGGACCATATATAAAGGACTGCTGAAGCCCAAGCAAGTGAGCCAGAGTCGGGTGGAGGTGGACAAAGCTTGCTGGGAGGTGTGGAGGAGAAAGAATTGTGATTATTATAGTGATTTACTTGCTTGTTTATTGGTGGCTGTGGTCTGGATTCAATTAATTGATTAGGGAATGTATGTATGTATATATGATTCTTTTTTCTGAACCGTCACACAGTGGACAATGAGGTGCAATTCAGAACCCTGAAATATTAACATTTTTGTTTGTTTGTTCAATAAAAATCCATCATCTACATTATTTTCCTTCTGCTTTTCCTGATTAGGTTTGCAGTAGCCTTGTTATCACCAGCAACCTTTTCAAGACCCTCCTGGAAAACAACAAAATGCTTCTAGGGCAATCAAGACTAAAGAAAACCTCCTTCATGTCCTAGCTCTGTCTATCAGTTTTTTCTTTGACTTGTACGCTAACCTTGGGAAACGCCCAGTGGGCATTCTAACTACATGCCAAAACTACCTCAACTGGCTCCTTTTGATCTGGAAAAGCAACTGTTCTACTCTGAGGTCCTCCCATATTGCTGCACTACTCATCAAGTCACAGAATGCAAGCCCACCAACTTTGGGCAGGAACCATTTCTCTTTCATTTGATTACCACGCAGAGCTCATTATCAAGTGTGAGGAAGTGGTTGTTGACTGACCAGTAAATCAACAGCTTCTTTTATGAACTTTGATCCTGTTTTACATAAAACTGATGACAAGGACAGCTCATTACATGTACAGAGTGCATGATGGCACTCACTAATCACTACCTTCACTCGTGAACAACACCTAAGATATTTGAACTTATCCTCTTGGGGCAGCTGCCTCCCACTTACCTGCAGAGAAAATGACAATCTTTTCCAGGGTAGAACAATGTCTTCAAATTTGGAGATGCTAATCCTCAACCTAACCAGTATATCACAAGACATATAAATGAACACAGTTTTAAAAATCTAAAGTTACAAAATATAAAATTATCATTAGTTCAGTTAGCGGTAGGAATAATCCTTTGACAATACACTAAAAAGAAAACTAGTAATCACATAGTTATTGGAGCAGCAGAGCTGAAAGAAACTAGATTAACCTATACTGGCAAGGAACTTGGAAAGATGCTGGAATTGTGCTGGAATAAATATGTGTTAGAGGCTGTAATAAAATCTGAAAACTAGCTAAAATGTATAGATTTCCTAAATTTGCATTACTGTGTCTATCTTTTAACTTTTAAAAAATGAAGAAAGGAGGGAGCTAATGATGTGCCAACAAGATTTACTCACAGTCAAAATTCTGGCTTTTGCAGCAAAGGAAACAAGGAAGCAAAATTCACAAATTAACAGTTAATAATAATTAACAACAATTAAGAACTCAGAACATAACGAAAGAGTAAGCTAAAATGTAGCAAAAACTGTAAAAAAACATAAACTACTGTGCACAAAAGAAGTGTAATTCATTATTATCTGAATTTCATAAAAAAGAAAAAAATCACTACTACTAATTTGTGCAATTGCAGACCCAGGGAAGACATCTCATTAAAGGATAAGTTCACTAAGCAACAGAGAGTGGCAATTATAGGAAAAGGACCAAGACTTTGTGCTCCGTCAGCTAGGACTATTCCCTCCTTTATCATCTCATCAACTTGGCAGTAGAAGAACAAAATATTCTACCTGAAAGTCTTGCTGTAACCCACATTAGAAATCTGCTTACAGTAGGTCCTTTAAAAGGATGGAAAGCAATTGTACTGCTCAGGGTTACTGATGTCTAGTTTGATATTATTAACCACTTTTTCTTAGCCTGAAGTGAAACAACAGAACAGCAAAAAGAATTTCACCATTTGGCAATACAGTACTGCAAGATTAACCACTGTGGATTTTGCTTCTGTGGTCTTTTGCTGTTTTCACATGTTATAGGTGTAAATGGAGAAATTTCCCACTAATTTGCAACATCTGGTACAAGGATTTGAAACTACAGTAATACAGCAATATACAGCTGAAGTACAGTATGCAACAGCAAACAATACTCGTATGCTTTATACTCCATACTGCCACACAGGTTATGTATATGGTTATGAAAGCAAAAGCTGTGTCTCAACCAAAAAAATGAAATGTAGCATTGTAAGAACATGACAATCAGATATCGCTGGATAGCTCACTGTGTACTTAAATACAACTTTTAAGCAAATATATATTCATAACTGTCTAAACTGTATGCAGAATCAGATAAAAACCATAAATACTCGTATGTAACTAGGCACAAGCCTTTTTCAAATACATGCTTTGGCTTGCTCCAATAATGAATCAATTTTAACACTGTTTTTAATAATGGTGTTAGAACCCCTACTCATCTCCTTGGTAAGTGTTCTGACATTTGAAAATTACTAGTTTATGGCTTAACTTTATTCAATCATAAGATTCCAATATAATACACTTATTTTACATTAACCTAGGGACATGCTTTGTTAGAAAAAATATAATTATTTGGTAAAAGAACTAGTTATATTATGGCAAGATTATTATTTTAAAACCAATGAATATATTTAGTTTGAGAAAATCAATCATAATGTGACTGAGATTCAAAGAATTGTCATTGCTATTTCTACCAAAAAAATATGGATCTTTGCAAAAAAAGTCATGAACAGTGGCTGCTATATCAGGGTGTGTGTCCCAATAACTGGGTCTGTGTCCAGTTTACTAGAGTGAAAAAGACAGCTCTCCATTGATTCTTGTCTGCACTTATGAGTGCAAGAGAGTTCCCAGAAACATGTTTTGAAGAGGATGAACACTTCTATGAAGATCAGTCATTAGTAAAGACTACTGCTTGAAATCTCGAGTTTATTTAAATGTATGTGATAAAGACTAAGCATTAGTAATTGACACTTGACCTTGATGAATGAAGTAGGTGGATATAAAGAAAAGAACAGCTATATGAACTTCGACATCCCATCATACAGTACCTTTAATTTTTGTAAACTTCTTGCAGGATCAACTGAGCGATGGACATTTTCAGCTTCAGAGAGATCCTCATCAAGGCTTATGGAGTGCCGTCTATGCTGCTGCTTCAAGATCTCTCTCTCCAGCCATTCTGGTGGCTGGTCTGTTTTTTTGAATTCTGGGAACTGCCACAGAGGTGCACTAGTTCTGGAGGTAGCTTTTGATGTTTGGGCACGGCGGACATTTGAAGTAGCTTTTACTGTAGCTGGTCGTATGTCTTCTAAAACACTAAGGAAAAAAAGAACCAGGTAAAAGTTTTGCAAAATTCTTGCCAAAGAGTGTAATAAAGCATAGATGTTACATACATACTGTAAATATGGTTCATTTGTTGTAGGTGCCATTGTTCACATATTCAGGACAATCTTAATATAAGCAGACCTTCAACATTCTTAAAGTCTAGAGTTAAGTCTTCTTAACCAATGCCCATATACAACATGAAGAACAATTTTAATTACCTGTTTAGAAAATTATTATGCTGCTTCGAAACTTTTTTTACATGACAATTTAAAACATAAGGACATTAAGTTTTGAGATGAGCTGGGCAAATTACCAAGTCAACGTTTGCTACTTGTTAGATGTGCTTTCACAACATTTCCTCGATTGATTGTTATGTTTTGATACTATCTGTGGGTGCAGGGGATGTGTGCTGCCACAGAAAGATGTATAATTGCCTTACATGTCATTTTTATAAATGTAGGTGGTAGGTAATTTGGTTTACTTTAGGTAAAAAAGAATAAACAAGAAAGAATACTTTTGCTCTGGCATGGGGCAAATGTTTTTTTCCTTTTGTGTTTTAAAGTGAAGCATCTGTTTTGTTGTCTGTGTTATGAACCCAGGGCTCTGGACTAAGTAGAAGACCCAGGCATGATCTAATTCAGTGATTTTACATGTCATGTTATGTTTTTGTGTCTGTGCAACTAGTCAGATCACTCTGAACAACATGCATCCAGTCCTGTTAAACCAAGCTGACTGTCATTTAGAGAGACAGCTTTCCCTGTCATGTTTTTTCCCTGTAGTTGTCTGTATTTTAAGACAACTGATTGTCCAGCTTTTGAGAAGATATTCATATTACACAGCCCATATCCTTTGAGTCAGCTGGCCAACTTGCCCATGAAAAGTATGTTTTTGGTCCAGTCACTGTGATTATGAATATCTTCCACCTGTAATTTGAAGCTGCTGCTTTGTTTTTATTAAGTTATATACCCAACATGGCGGTGTTCAGCTTTTGTCCATCCTGCAAAGCCCAGGACAGCTGTGCTTTAGTCTATCTGTACAACTACTGATCTTCTGTTTATGCAGTATTTGTTGTTCCCTGGCTATTCCTGTTTTCTCTGTACAGCTGCCCAGCCCACTCTTACAAACACTTTTTGGTAGGCAGATGTTCAGTATAAAATTTAGTGGGATAAAATAACTGGAAGATAAAAGAAGCACAGTTTACTGACACTAGGATGGGACAGTATGGCCAAAAATCTATTCATTATCAATGTGATGATTTTGCTAGATACCAGTATAATGTATTTGTATGTACTTTTCAAACTGAATCAATATTTTTTTGAAAAAGTAAAAAATGTACTACTGGTTACTATGGAACTTTAATCCTTCAAAAGGCTTGTTGATGCTCTGCTACTTAAATAGATTCAACAGCAGTTATTCAGATCTCTCATAGCAATAAAAGCTCAGGTTTCCACTCATCCATTCCCTCATTTACTCACCTGGAGCATGAAGTGTTTAAGTAAATAATGCAATAGACATGTAGATCTCTCTGGCTGCATAAGTGGGTGCATCTCAGTATATCACTGTACAATGATCAGATTTTTGGCCAACAATTGTTAAACCCCACTTTAAATGTTATATGCTACAAGTAATATATATATTGATAAAGATCATATTTGTTTATAGATTTAGAGCAACACAAACAAATGCTGCATCTGTTAGTTGTGGTGGTGATAGAAAAAGATGAGATGTAGCATAATTACCATCATTAAAAACAAGGTAATTCGGTGCACTTAATAGTCAAAAACTACTTACATTCCTCTATAGCTTATCAATATTTACCAAGTTCTACAATTCTAACTATCAAGTGTTCTGCAATGCAAAATATATTTTTTGCCAAAGTAGTCGACAGGTTAAATACATGAGGTTTGTACAGAGCGTATGATAGAGTTTAAGTTTCATAGGAAACAAGCACCACATATTCATAAGCTGAATTTGTTTTTAGAATTATCAGGGGCCTCATGTATAAACAGTGTGTATGCACAAAATGTTGCGTATGCCCGTTTCCATACTCACTTCAAAGTGTATAAAAAATAAACTTGCCATAAAGACCTGAACATTTTCATGGCAGCCTCAAACTATGTGTATGCAAGTTTCTGCTTAGTTTTGCAAACTGCCGGTACCCAGCATTAACGTAGTGCCACTATTTCTGTGTGGTCATCCATTTTTTCAGATTTGCAGCAATGAAGCAGAATTTATCAAATACACCAAAATTAATTGCATATCGTTTTCAAATTTAATTCACTTGATTGTAGTAATTCTGTAACAATATAATGGTGCCAGGAATGGCCAAGCTATTCCAACTACCACAGCTGCTTCAGCATTGTTAGAAGACATCACAAATTCAAGAATTAGAAGAGAGCGCATATTTATAGATGATGACGACTGGCTTCTAAGTCGATTTCAATTTCCAAGAGCTATCCTCTTGTAGTTGTGTGCTGAACTGGCACCAGTTTTACAAAGGCAGGCTTTAAGGAATTGTGCTCTACCTGCTCCTTTGCAAGTTCTGTCCACCCTTGAGTTTTTAGCCACAGGAGCTTTTCAATGTGATCTTGCTGAGCGTTTGGGTATTTCACAAACCTCACTGAGTCACACCATGCCAGCTATATAGGATGGTACTATCCACTTGTCATCCACATAGATAAGATTTCCTTACACTAGGGTTGAACTGGCAAACAAGAAAAAGCAATTCACAGTAAAGTCCAGTTTTCCAAATGTAACCGGAGTAGTGAACTGCACACACATTGCTATTGCAATGGCACTGGACAAGTTACATCAGCCAGGGATGAATCACTAAAAGAATGAGCTGATATTACATCATCTATAGCAGGGGAGTGTATAAAAACAGCAACTCCAAACAGTCGCAGGTGCTGTTTTCAGGGCCGTTCTTAGCAGTGTGGGGGCCCTGCGCGGTTCAGAAATGTGCAGGCCCTGGATGTGCAGTCCCTGAATGGGAGTAGGGGGTCCAGGGGGACAGAGCCCCCCTAACTCAGGAAGGTGTCCTAATAAAACGTCCAGAAAAGAACAATAAAATTTAGGATGAGGAGGGTATCGTGACACACGACGTGAGAGACTGGCACAGACGGCTGCAGTGCCATGGGAATGACAGGGGCCCTAGGCCCACAGCCCGACAAAAAAAAAAAAAAATTCTATGTCGGGGCCGGGCCAGTAGCCCCCCTCACGGTCGGGGCCCTACATGGATGCATAGTTCGCGTATGCCTAAGAACGTCCCTGCTCTTTTCAATTAGTGTGGCAAAAGGCAAGTAGTCATTTTAAGCATAGCAAGTCATCTCAAAGAGCCTTGTAAAGAGCAGAGAATCTATCTGTTGTGGCGCTTTGTGCCAATGTTACACTATAAAGGTGCCTTCCTATCTGCTTATGTAAATAGTCCACAGAAAGTGTGCTGCATTGTGCAAGTATAGCTTGCATCACTTAGTACAGCCCTTATATTCCTTAGTTCATTAGCCGCAACTCTTACAGCATCCACTACTGCATTTTGTGACTCCATAACAGTGTCCATCAGCACACACAGCCAAATGATTGCCCAGAATTTCCGTGGCAGAGTTGTGTGCAGCCAAAGCATGAATATGTGCTGGGCACAGCAGCACCATCATTGTGTCTTTGGCACGGGAGTCAGCTTTTGTAATACTATCTGAAACAGAATAAACAGACAGTAGGCTGTGACTTGCCTTTTCATGGCGACTTTGATATCTGACAACTTCTTTTTTATTTTGGGCACTGTGCGACTTTCTGAACTTGAACTTTTGTGTCTCCGCCACAATGTATCACTCCATAACTTCCTTTTGTTGCTTATACTGCTGCTTATGCCAACAAATAGAACATTTTTCCTTGCCTGCACTTCACATTCTCTGAAATTCTTTTTTCCATATGCTTTTGCCATTGCCTTTTGCACAAAACACTGAACGGAGGGGCTATTTGTATTGATTTTCATATTGAAATATGCACAATTCTGAGAGGAGTCAGTGTATGCCTGTAGGCTTGTGCACATGAATTAAATTTCACGTTAAATGGGATTTATAAAGGGGAAATGCTTGGAACTTGGTGTACATACAATTTTATGCATTTGGATATTTTGTACATACTCACATTTCCAGTTTTGTCCATACGCCATGTTTTAGTGTGAATTCCACGCACAGCAACATACATGAGGTCCCAGTTATTAGAAATGACTTATTAGTACATTGTAAAAAAACTCCAATAAAAATACATAAAATTAATTGCATATTTTAACAATGAAAACAGTTGCATATACAGTATAAGAATGCAAATGCTTTTAAAAGATAAATGCATAACATATATATTTAAATTTTAAGTTGTATTGTAGCAGCCAATGTCAGTTCATTGTTAGGCAGTATTTTAGTTGCCATTCAATTCATTGTTTCAAAGTGTAAAAATATTTAATGGAAATTTTTGCATTGGCACAGACTCACAAAGATTCTGAACTAAAACACAAAATATATGTAAAAATATTGTATTTAATATGAAGATATTGCAGTGCCCTGCGTTGGGCTGGCACCCTGCCCGGGGTTTGTTTCCTGCCTTGTGCCCTGTGTTGGCTGGGATTAACTCCAGCAGACCTCCGTGACCTTGTAGTTAGGATATAGTGTGTAGGATAATGGATGGATGGATGGATACTGCAGTGCCCATTTTTCTCAAAAAATTCAGATGCACCTCATTTATTTGTTCTTCATGTTATCTTAAAAAATATAATACTCTATCAATAAACATTTCTTTATATTTTAACTAGCAGAATACCCGCGCTTCGCAGCGGAGAAGTAGTGTGTTAAAGAAGTAATGAAAAAGAAAAGGAAAAATTTTAAAAATAACGTAACATGATTGTTAATGTAATTGTTTTCTCATTGATATGAGTGTTGTTGTCATATTTATATATATATATATATATATATATATATATATATATACACATACATACATGTGTACATATATACACACACACACATATACTATGGGGTGCGAAACAGGCAAATACATTGATTTTCTGAATATATAAAGTCGGCGTCAGAATAAATAAAGTCAAAACTTGAATATATAAAGTCATTCCTGAATATATAAAGTCACTGTCGGAATATATAAAGTCATTCCCGAATACATAAAGTCAGCGTCGGTATATATAAAGTCAAAACTTTTTTCTAAATATATAAAGTCAAAACTTGAATAAATAAAGTCATTGCTGGAATATATAAATTCAAAACTTGAATATATAAAGTCAGCGTCAGAATATATAAAGTCAGCGCTGGAATATATAAAGTGAAAATCTGAATATATAAAGTCAGCGTCGGAATTTATAAAGTCATTCCTGATTATATAAAGTCAAAGTCAAAATATATTGATTGAAATGACTCTGAACTGAAGTAAGTTAACAAAAACGTATTCAGAAAAATAAATTAAAAAAACACTGTTCGGTTAATGTTTTGAAAATGATGCATTTGCCCTGCCCAGGATTGGTTCCTGCCTTGCACCCAGTGTTGGCTGGGATTGGCTCCAGCAGACCCCCGTGACCCTGTGGTCGGATTCAATGGGTTGGGAAATGGATGGATATTGCAGCACTGACTTTGTATATTCCAACGATGACTTTATATTGTGAGCTGGAGGGCTTCGCTATTACGTGTGGTGATGAAACTTCACTTTGGTAACTGATCATGCTCCACTTCAATGGTCATACCGACAGAAAGATACAAACTCTCGCCTCATGAGATGGTTTCTGGGCTTACAACCTTACCGTTTCACAGTAAAACATTGACCAGGTTCTGAACACGTCAACGCAGACGTATTATCAAGACTAAATGAACCTGGTACAGAGAGTCGCTTGATTCACGGAAATGTGAATAAAGCTGAGGGGGAGGGTGTGAGCTGGAGGGCTGATCGCACCCCAAGAAGATAGACGCCTCTGGGAAAACCACAACTCCTGAAACACAGACTACCCTCACATTGCTCCTTACTTTCTCACTTGTGCTATAACGCGTAACTCCGCTAACTTAAAAGCCTTGTGCAGCGCCTGTCAGTTGAAAATTGATTGTTTGCTTGCTTTTATCGCTCTCTCTCTCTGCTCCTAGCGGAACTGTCATCTCTGACTTGTCATGGAGCACGTTTAAGCTCATGTGTTTGCAGTGTTTGAATAAAAACCCTTCTTGTTTCTACGACCTCCTGTGTTTCGGTGCAAATCTGTGACCCAAGCGTGACAATATATTCCGATGCTGACTTTATATATTCAAGATTTGACTTTATATATTCCAGCGCTAAGTTTATATATTAAAGTTTTGACTTTATATATTCAGAAAAAAGTTTTGACTTTAAGTATTGACTTTATTTATTCCGACAGTGACTTTATATTTTTAACGCGTTATGGAGCACATGCATCGAAGCTTCTCAGCTGTGCGATTATCAATGTAACCTTTTGTAAGTAGTGCCTGGAGGATTCAGTGTGGAGAAACTCTAGAGACAGCGTGTGTATTAACTTGTGGATTTTTTCTGTGTGTAGTTGGTGGCAGTGTGACGAAGTTGATTCGGAAGACGGCGTTAGCCGCGGAGCTCAGCTCAGAGCGAAATGAGGTAAATGGGAGGGGATATGATGACGTGACTCCTCCACCCGCCTTAACTGTCAATCCCCCACAAACACAGTCTCTCGGAATTTGCATAAGCACAC
>JANRMT010062834.1:30581652-30622114 GCA_026402145.1 Polypterus bichir lapradei | reverse complement strand
TCATACGAACTCCGCCCCTCCAGCTGAACTCCATTACAGTAAATGGAGAAAAACAGCTTCCAGTTATGACCATTACGCGTAGAATTTCGAAATGAAACCTGCCCAACTTTTGTAAGGAAGCTGTAAGGAATAAGCCTGCCAAATTTCAGCCTTCTACCTACACAGGAAGTTGGAGAATTAGTGATGAGTCAGTCAGTCAGTCAGTCAGTGAGTGAGTGACTGAGTGAGTGAGTGAGTGAGTGAGTGAGGGCTTTGCCGTTTATTAGTATAGCTGAATGGGTCTATAAAAAAGAACAATTACTTAATGTTTATAGAATATTTATATTTATTAATATTTATATTTAGTTAAATTGATGGCTACTAAGCCAATATTCTGTCCTTTAATTGAAATAATTTAATGTAGTGATACTGAGGATAGAATTTTAATTGTTTACTGCATTAACTTTACTGATATAAAACATGTAAGTGTCTGTGCTTCTGACACTGCTTCTGCTTAAATGTTGGCAGCTCATCTGCTGGTAATTTAACTGTTAAATAATGATTTTTTTACTAAAGTAATGTGCACATTTCATTCAAAATATAACATAACATTGTTAGTTCCATTATCAGGTCTGTTAAAATCAGATTTAATATATAGATTAAAGAAAATGTCTCTGTGATGGCCAGTATAATCTGAATTATTATAGACAGACATGAACAAAATTTATACCTGGGCATAATCCTGAGCAGGGTTGCAGGAGAGCTGCAGCCTAATCCAGCAGGTTTATGGCACAAGTCTGGAGCAATCCTTGGACAGGGAGCCAGACCATTTGCAGGGTGAGCACATATACATTTCAGAACAGACTTATAGGAACAAAGCTAGAGGAAATCCAGGGAAGAGCAACTAAACTGATTCCAGAACTGCCAGATATAAGCTATGAAAAAAGATTAAAGAAGTTGACCTTAAAAATAAATTTGAATTTAAACAGATGGGAATTAGTCCAGTGTATCCAAGCTGTTACATTAAAATTAGCTTTCCAACAAGAACATGGGGGAGACCAATCAAAACTGGTTAAGAGAAGATTTTGCTGAAATACTTGAAAAGTTTTCTTTAGTCAGAGAAATTTAGAAACATGGAATAAATTATCAAGTAGGGCTGCAGACAATAGTACTCCAGGGACCTTCAAACCTTCACTCAATGTTATTTTGTTAGTCAGGCAAATACAGTAGAGCCCCAATTGCTTGATGTTAAACTGTGCATCAATCATTTTTGTAATTAAGTTCTGTCATGTATTTCTTTCTAGGACTGTGTTTGATGATGGCTCACTTTGCAACCTTTTCTCTGCAAAACCTACCAGAGTTCTTTCCAGATCTAATAGGAAAATGTAAGACGTATACGGATAAAATGAATGGCTGAAGAGCAAATTGATAGTTTTAGGTACTTGTGCAATCTTTATAAAATTCATTACAAGAAGATATCTAGACTTAACTATTTCTCTTGTTAAATATGTTTACATCATGAAGTTTCTATTTTTTCACTCAATTAATATTTATCAAAATTGTATTTATGGCAGGAACCAAAAGGGTATTACTTCATTGCAGGGCACTCTTGCACACTTGGTTATTTTATTATCACCAATTAAACTAGTACACATGTTTTTGAAATTTGGGGAAAAAACTCAAGTACTCAGGGATAAACACTTACTGACATAAGGAGAATGTGCAAACTTATGTAGAAAGAATGACTGTATCCAGAATTTGAGCCCAGTCTTCTGAAACTATGCAGCAGCAGCATTAACCATTGCACCATCAATTCAATTTAATTTAGGCAATTCTCATATAGAGATCTTTACTGTGTGCATGCAGGCTTGGAGTGCTAAAACAATTTACAAAAATAAAAAATAACAGCAAAGTATCTAAACATGCAAACATTTGTATACCATCACAGATTTCTCTGTATGGAAATGCTGGGAGTATAGGGGGAGCCACTAATAGGGGTGTAGGATGAGAACCAAGAACTCATACAAACAAGATGTGCATGGGAATCATCCCAGTCCAGAATATTTCAAGAGGAGGTGAAAGAACTGGCCCTTTTGGTTACAACTGTCCAAAGGAAATATAAAAGGAGGAAAGCAGACAAGTATGGAAAGTCAACTGTCTTCACTGAACAGGTTGCTCAAACAACCTGAAGCCAACAGGTAAAGAGAGGACCACACTCTACTTGACAGTGACTAAAATACACTACTGTAACAGTACTGTAAATATATTACAAGGTTCATAGACACATCTATCTGGTTAAATAAACATTAATATAGGAGGTAAAATTTATTTTGTTAAAATGTTACTATGGTCTCACTAACAGATGCTGCAGTTAACAAAAAATATGGTAAATGTGACATCAAGATCACTTACAGATTAAATTGACTTTTTTTTCCTTCCCAGTTAATGTTTCCTTGTTTGATTTTCTTTAAAACTAATTTAATTTATTGTTTTGGTATTTTTGATTGTTGGCAGATGATGCCACCGTTTTTGTATAGTTTTTTGTTTCTTGGGACTAGCTACAATGCCAATTGATGACATATCAGAATTCATATTACATAAAAAAGACAGACCCTATCAAAACAAAAAAAATAAAAGTGAACATTCTTATTTAGGATTTCTGGTATTGATGTATTGGCTTCCTTGATGATTTCTAGTTTTGCCAAGTTCGTCTGATTGACAGACATATGCAGGTCTTACATTTCCATTTAAAATATTTGCAGTCTTACTTCTTCCAACTATGAAATAAAATAAATAAAACCACAATTGAAATTCAGTTAAATTAATGGAAAAACAATTTACTTGGCAAGATGCTAGCATAGTAAATGGAAACAAACCTGTCAGTTAAATATGGCATTTGTGGAGAAGTAAATATTTTTAAGATTGTAATTAAAGAATAACAATCTGTGGTGAGAAAAAAACTTTTTAAATAAAATACAGCATTATATTGATCTACATAATGGCCAATGAAATAGCCACATCCATTCTATTGGATTGTGTGAACAGATACTTTAATTGTAGATTCCTAGGGATCCATAGCCTACTTAGGAGCCAGTCCATTGTAGGACTACAGTCCCATCTGTAGTCCATCCTCCAGCTAGGACGTTGGATATCTCTGGGTCCATGGTTCTTGAGGCTGATCCTCCAATTAGCTGTGACCCACCCAATCCCACTGAGATTGCACAGGTGGTGAACCAGCTGAGGGGAGGAAAGGCTGCAGGGATCTGTGGTATCCGGGGTGAACTTCTTCAGGCTGGTGGTAAGGCTGTCCTCCTGGCATTGCAAGCAATCTTTGTTTCCATTTGGGAGACTGGCATCATCCCAATTGACTGGAAAACGGGACTTGTCATCCCTATCTGGAAAGGGAAAGGTGATCGCCTGGATTGCAGCAACTACAGGGGGATAACACTGCTCTCTGTGCCGGGTGAGGTCCTTGCTAGGGTTGTCCTCAATAGGATCCGTGATCACTTGCTCACCTGTCAGCTACCGGAACAGTCTGGTTTTACCCCTAGGAAGTCTACCATTGACCGCATCCTGGCACAGAGGGTTCTCATAGAGCGCAAACACAAATATTGGCAGAGTTTCTTTGCAGCCTTTGTCGATTTTCGCTAAGCGTTCGACTCAGCTGATCAAGCTGCCCTGTGGAACATCTTGAGGGTTCGCGGGATCCCCGCGAGGTTGCTGGATATCATGGCCAGCCTGTACACTGGTACTGTGAGTGCTGTGCATTGTGGGGGCAGGACCTCTGCGTTTTTCCCAGTTGATTCTGGGGTTCATCAGGGGTGTGTTCTTGCTCCTACTCTGTTCAATGCTTGTATGGACTGGGTGTTGGGCAAGGTCGTGGGGTCCAGCGGCTGTGGGGCATCTGCTGGTGAAGAAAGATTCACGGATCTTGACTTTGCTGACGATGCTGTGATCTTTGCGGAGTCAATGGAGGCTCTGATCGGGGCGCTCAAGAGACTGAGTGTGGAGTCTGAGTGTCTGGGCTTGTGAGTGTCCTGGATAAAAACCAAGATCCAGACCTTTAATGACCTCTTGGGCACAGCCATCAGCAGTGTGTCTGTTTGCGGAGAGAGTGTTGACCTTTTTGAGAGGTTTACTTACCTTGCCAATGACATTCATGTCTCTGGTGACTCCTTCTGTGAAGTCAGTAGACGGATTGGGAGAACATGGGGGGAGTCATGAGGTCGCTGGAAAGGGGTGTGTGGTGCTCCCAATATCTATGCAAAAGGACGAAGGTCCAAGTCTTTAGAATCCTGGTGCTTCCTGTCTTACTATATGGTTGCTGTATATTGTTGAGACATGGACGCCATCCAGTTACCTGAGATGAAGACTGGACTCTTTTGGTACTGTGTCTCTCCAGAAAATCCTTGGGTACCGTTGGTTTGACTTTGTGTCGAATGAGTGGTTGCTCATGGAGTCACAAATGAGGCACATTACCTGCATTGTGAGGGAGCGTCAGTTACGGCACTACGGCCATGTGGCATGTTTCCCCGAGGGTGATTCAGCTCATAAGAGCCTCATTATTGGCGACCCAAGTGGCTTGACCAGGCCAAGAGGTCACCCACGTAACACCTGGCTGCAGTAGATAGAGGGTCATTTTCTGAGGGCAGGACTGGACCGCATGTCTGCCTGGGGGTTGCTAACCGGGATCCCTAGCCGTTTCGACGTGTAGTGGGTGCGGCAACACACTGTACCAGTGCATGCTCCCCAACTTCACTTGACTTGACCATTATAGGACACACTCGTATACCTGCAAACATAAGGCCACTTTAAAGTTGCTAAGCAACCTAACATTTATTTCTTTGGTATATGGAAAGAAAAACTGAAGTACCTTAAGAAACACCCATGTAGACTCAGGGACAGCTTGCAAACTTGAATCTCTGGGTGACTGCTCCAGAATTCAAATGCAGGTCTCTTGAGTTTTGAGACATCAGTGCCCCATCAATGCACTGTCGTATCCCTTTTGGGTTCAGCCAGAAGAATCAAATTCAGTACTAATTCTTCAATAAAAATAAATTTGCCTTATAACCATATAAAATGAAAGTAACCAAAACAAGTAAATTATCTTTACTCTATTTCCCTATTGTGTTTCATCACTTTGTCATAAATGGTGGTGCTAATTCTGTGTCTGGTAGGCAAGCAAGAGTTCAACATTATTTTACAAAAGTCTGCAAGGGAAAAAAAATGTCAAGAATTACAAAGCACAACAGAAGCAAGTAAAAGAGGAAATATTTTAAAAAATCTGCTTTATAAGATTTTAAATATATGCCTTCTGTATGGAAAAATCTTCAAATAAATGAACTTGTATTCTTATTTTTTATTGATGTTGTAATGCTAGAATGAGTATCATTGCAATCAGTAAGCTAATTTACAAAGATGATACATTAGCAACTGTAGACATGTCACCTTATATCTATTTCTTCTGCTTCTATCCTGTTACAGTACTGTACATGCTTTACAGAGTTAAGTTACCTACAAAGAAATCACTTCATTGAAGAAGCTCTGGCTATAATACTGACAACAAAACCTAAATCAATTAACATTTTTAGTGTTAGATCTCAAAAACATTTCTATCTCTAGGTTCAAACTTTTGGTGTGTGGAGGCAAATTTCAGTGCACTAGCTGTCTAGGATAGACTTAGAAATAGAAGTACACAAGCAACTATGTTACACCTCCTTTTTTACCCATACATTAAGCATGAAGAATGCTGACAAGTCTGAAGAAGCAAAAAATTATTGTAGTCTTTCAGCTACAATAAGCACTTTGAGCTACATTTTTTTTGTATGAAAATGTGCTATATAAATAAATGTTGTTGTTGTTGTTGTAGCTGCTGAATATAGATCCATGTTCAATGAGGTATTGCTAAAAGACTCTCAAATATCAAATCCTACTTCCCAGTACAATAAAGGATGTGTGCTTGGGGAGCTGGTCTTACTTAAACTGCAAAATCAAAATGCACATATCACTAGAGTTCTAGTTTTAACGTTATTGAAAAACTGAACATTTTTAATGTTAATATACTGCTGCAACAGCACATGTACAGATAATATTTATGTATCTCTGTCCATGTCAATATTTTCTATATATCTTTATTTCTGCATACAGTATTTTATTTTTTTTTTTATCTATTCAAGTTTATGTATGACCACCTGCATAGATATGGTGGAATGGAGAAAGGGCAGTTGATGGTCAGGCACAGGGCTGTAGGAGGAATACAAAAGAATGTTTAGATTACTTTTTTAAAGGAAAACATTACTATAGTAATGTTCAGTTTAAATGTATCTTGTAATATGTGCATTTAATGTTTTTATTTGCATGCTCTTTACTGCCTTTAAAAATTTAAAAGGAAATAAAGGGAGGGAGTACCATTAACAGGTAAGAAAATAAACAATGCCGTATGACAATTGTAAACCAATGGTGTCATTATAACATATTGGTAAATCTAGAAGTTGTTTTTTTCAGTGTTCAAAATCACTTCTCTTCAACTTCTAAGAATTAATGATGGTCTCATATTACCAGAAGAAAACACATACACATAACAGTGGTAGAATAAAAGGACTCATTGACAGAAGAAATAGCTCCATAGCTATTAGGTTGCAATGGAACACTATGTAAAACAATAGCCTGTATATCTTTGTGAAAGAAACAACTGGTACTTCTAAAAAACATTCAAGCTTGACCCTTTAGTTTCCTCAAGTGACAACGGTACTGTTCTGTTCCCCTAACAGATGTACACTTTAGCCTATAATTGTAACTGTAGTTTAAACTACTTAGATACACTGTTTATTTTGTTTCTGCAAGGTGCCTTATGATGGTGTACTGTATTCTATGAAAAGCACTATATAAAATAAACACTGATTGATAGCTCAATTCTCCATTCAATTTAAAAGTCCAGTGAAGCAAAACATAATTTTCAAAATCAAACTTCCAATAAGTCTTAACACATAACCAATCAAAGAAGAATTAGCCACACTTGACCTCTGGCATTGTATGCTTTAATTTTTCTATGCAATTAACATAAGAAACATCCCTTAAACCCCATAAATTTGCATTTACATTGGCCAATGCCTTAAATAGTTATATATGAAGAACAACTGAGGTGCATAGACAGTCACTGCTTGAAATCCTGTCAGTTCAGTGCAGGGTCCAAAGCATATTCTATATGGCTACATTAGTAGAAAGGGGTCACATTGGAATTTAAAGTGTACATTATGATCAGTGAACTGCTACTATTCTCTTGTGTTTTTAAAATATTTTTATCTAATTTCCTAAGACATTAGAGAAGATTATTTTTATAGATTACTTGAATAGTGCTAGTTACCAAAGTATAAAAATTATTACATATTAACATATTTATGATTGTTTCATCATCATTAATTTATTGACTGGTAACTTTTTTGTGCTTCTTTACAGATACACACTGTAATGTCATTAATGATTATTGTCACACATTAAGTTAAATATCATATGAATATGTTCATGTTTTCCATGTCTTGGTGAGCAATGTGCAGATCTACCTGTCCACTTTAGCTCACTTATAACTGCAAATAATCCAGAAATGCAAGCCTACAGTGACTTTATTAGCAAGTTAGTCAGCAGTGAAAAAAATCAGTGAGTGTATAACCCCTTTCCATTTCTCTCATGGAAAGGCTGGCAACAAACTTGGGGCCCTCAAGTTAGAAACAAATACAGTACTCAGCTTTGCTAAAGGAAAGCTTATTATTTTCAGTCGAACAAGTAAAACTTAAACTATAAAAAGAGAATATCATAATTGAATATATACCATAGGCACTCTCTCTCTCAGCCTCGCTACCCGTTTCCCTAAACAATCCTAAAAAACAATCCCAAAAAACAGAATATCATAATTGAATATATACCATAGGCACTCTCTCTCAGCCTCGGTACCCTACACGATCCCAAAAAAGTCTTGAATTCCCTAGTAAGGAATAACTAAGGGTTCTGCCCCTCTCCATTTCTCTTCAATACATGGAAAACACGGAAATTTCCTCCAGAGAAAATTCATCTATACCATAATTGTGAAAAATTAACTTTAACTCAAAATACAGCATAATGTTTAAAAACAAATACATTATTCCATATTCACAAATTGTTAGGATGCAATCAGAATTATCAGCTTAGTCTTTTTAAAATTAAACAGCATATGGTAAAAAAAAAGAACTAATCCATAGCTGCAGTATTAACAGCAATGCCAGGTGCAAAAATCAGCTAAAACTAGGGAAGGTTTTTCAGCTTCCCCAAGAAACTGATGACAAAGCTGCTCTAAGACTATTACCCGATCAAATACAAACAAATCACAGGTTTAGTGCTTTTCATGACTGGGGACATACTTCATAAATTTCAGTTTTATTAGAGATGCTATTTGCACCACTGTGGATTTACTGTCTCACAGCTCCAGGGTCCTGGATTCAAATCCTAGCCCTGGCACTGCATATGTGGAATATGCATGTTCTCCACATATCTGTACTGATCTTCTACCAGGTACAGTGTTTTTTTCTTCCAGATCCCTAAAACATGGTTTGGGTAACTGTCAACTTGAAACTGGTCCAGGGTCCCTGTTTCAGAAACATGTATAGGTCTTGCAGTGATAACACTTATGGCTTATGCAACAAACTGTCAAATGTAGAGACGCAAAGATGAATGCCCACAGCTAATTAGGTGTTGGTATGGCATTTAGTTTTACTGTAAAAACACCTTCCGATTTATAAACGTTAAAATCCTCGTGCAACTGTGTATATGATCTTTTTTTCTGCTTTACTAGGTATGTAAACAATGGGTTCAGTTATTTGTTTCTATACTGTTCAGTCATTCATCTTTATCTGTGTTCTATCTTTTCTTGAACCAGTACATTTCAGGGTCACTGAGACCAGAGTCAGCCCAAAAAGCATAAGCCACAGTTCAGGTCACTGCATACCACAGTCACACTAACACACAATTTAGAATTGCCATTTTACCAAACATTACTATTTTGGGGATTACTATTTTGTAGGAGGAAAAAGGAGTACCCAAAATGCTTATGCAGATACTGCATATTCACAAAGACAGTAACCCTCTTAATTCAGGGTTGTGATAGGCTGTAGTCTATTTTGACAGCAGGAAAAAGAAGGCAAGAACTAGCCCTGAATGGGACACTACTAAATGTTAGAGCATATACAAACATAGAAAAACAATTATTATATTCAGTGTGATATAGGGAATTCAATCATCCCAACAGTATGCATGTGGATTGTGGGAGGAAATTAGGATGCCTAAAGGAAAAGCACATGCAAAAACAAAGAACATGCTAATGACATGCTTTGTGTTTGTAACAAAAAGTTTGATTCATGAATTACATTGTGTCACAAAGTAATGTACCGGCAGGTTATATTGTCAGGCTTCAGGCCTGGAGCAGTGCATCCCCTGCAAAGAACTTGACAAGACTAACACCATGGAGCAGGAGTTCACAATTTTATCTTGGGGGCTAGAACTTGGGACTTAGGAAACACTACACACTTAGGATGCGTTGTGGACCTTCAGAAAAGAAACAATATAATCTCCAAGGTGGTACCATTGATGTATGGGTATAGATACACCAGGGTTTGGCAACAGATGTGAAAAGAAAGGAAAAGATGGCCAACTGCCTCCTCAACCAAATATGGACAAAAAACAAATTTAAGACAGCTTAGTAGTCATTATTATTGAGTGCCTTTATATTAACTTCCTCCAAGAAACCCCCTGCGTATATTTCTCTAATCAAAATGTATTCAGGGAAAAAAAATATTCTTAGTCAATGTTTGGTCTGAGGGCCAAGATTAACACTTGTGCACTTACAGTGATTTAAAGTATAATTTGCCCTACACTGTTGCATTCAGTTGGGTTTTTTGTCAGTTTCGGTATTATCATTGATTTGACTGCTTCTCATGGGTACGATTTACTGAGAAACCACAGATGTTGTTTAGTTATTGATCATTCAAGCAGTTAAATACACACACTGTTAATATTTTTTCACAATGAAGTCCTGATTGAAAAATTCAGAAGAGGGCATCGATATTTGGTTTGCCTTATGACTGGATTTGTGGAGCACCTAAACTTCAAATCTGCTGAACAAAATAAGAAGCTAACTACTGAAGTGTTGTAGGTGTTTACTGACACACCCTTCAAGAATATAATACATTCTTGGGTGCACATAATCCAATTCAGAGAAACAGTAAGACACAGCTGACAGTAAGACAAAAGTTTCAGAGGGCCAGGTTAAGGAGTAACAATAAAGACAAATGCTAAAGAAGGGGTATAATAGAATTACAATACAAATACAACCCAGCCTCAACATACAAGTTTATGACAAAGCCACGTAGTTGATAAGTTAAGATCTACTTATGAGTAATGCTGCAACTGTTGTACTTTTTGAAGCGTTCTAATAGTCAAAGGAATCATTAAACACAATAAAATTAAACAGTACAATTAAGAACCAGTTTTACAGTGGTCAAATGGGGCAGGAATCTTAAGATTATATCCAGAGCATGTGATCTACTTCCCTTGGCTACTGGTAAATTACCTGTTGTGCAAATAAAAACAAAGCCTTTGTGAATAACTGTGATGAATTTTGGGGAAAGCATGATTTTTCTTAAAAGAAAGATGATCTTCATTCCAACTGGATTCGAATCCTAGCTGGACTGTACTTTATCCCAAAACATGGTAACAGACTTCCCTGGATGACATATTACAGCACCATCCAGGAAGCAGCCACGTAATCTTAACCTAAGGACCGTGTTTTATTTCATCTGTTATTCTCTAGTACCTGCCACATAAAATCCAAACTGATATAACACAGACAGATATCTGATTATTAAATTCTGGCTTATTAAATCTGCCTTTAATTAAGGCAGCACTGAATGGTTTTACGTTCAATCATAAATCAAGAAATACTGGTAAAGTAAGTGGCTTTGAAATGATTTTATGTGAAAAACTGTATCTTGCTTCTAAAAATTTAGGAGATTTCATATGCTTTGAGATGATCATATTTTAAAACAGAATCTAGCCCAATTATAGTTTTAACATACAGACCACCTAGACTGCATTGGTTTCTCATGACCAAACTTGGCAGGCTTTTATCTTAATCTAGTTATAAATTATGATCGAGAAGTGTTGATGGATGATTTTTGACTTGAAGACCTTCACCTCTCTATCTTTTTTTGGTTAAGAGTATTGTACTGTATTTATTTCAAAAAAAAACTTTCATGAGTTTTTGATTATCCTTTGAGCATAGCACCTGATAATTCATGAGGTACTATGTTTTGATTGGTAAATAGTTCACAGACTGGACATAAGTGCTATGAAGCTGTAACTATGCGTGTCAGATACCATATTAGAAAGTATGATCACATTATCCATTGTTGTCTGGTTCGGTTTAGGAACAGTCCACACCAAAAGTAAATTACAGTGTGCTGTGAGGTCTGCTGAGAAAATAATTGACTATGCTCTTCCATCTGTTGCAGAACTTAAAGCAACTAGTGTCACAAACCATGTCAAAATGATTGCCACAGACTCATCTACCCAAGGACATCACTTGTTCCAAATCTTTCCTCTGGTAAATGCTTTAGGTTAAACAATAGACACGTAAACAGTTTTTGTTCTAAGAACCATAGCCATCACAAACCAGTATTTTAGCCTTTCTTCCTCGCTTATCTGTGTGATCTTTCATGTACTGTATGAAGGTGTGTGTGCATGTATATAGAGTACTAGCTGTCCCCCGTGGCTTTGCCCACGTAGTAGTGAAACAGGACAAACTTTAAAAATCAATTTAAAAAAATGTAATCATTTGTATTGAGAAGAATTTATATTGATAGTTTTTCATATCCGATGTAAAAAGTTGGCTAGGTATCTCTGGCCAAGCAGAAGGTAGGTACACTCCAATGCCAAACGTTGCCACTGCATCTGATCATGTTCAGCTCTGAGCATGTGGCCATGATATCTCTGCCAATGAGCAGGTACCCTCTCAAACACACGTAGCTGTGATCTCTCTCTCAAAAACATCAAACATTACTCTTTAACAATCTCTAGATGATAATGTCTGCTGAGCAAACCAAGAATCCCTAGCTAAACGGAGCCAAGGTACGCTCCAACATGTGGTGAGAAGTTGAGGGACTCGAACGGAGGTTGGCATATGAGTGAGGATGGCCCCGACCGTCTCCCTACTCCTGAGGTTCTGCCTCCCCCTCCTCTCGGCCCACAGCCTGTCTCTCAGATTCATGCTAATAAATCGGTGCCGCAACCAAACTAAACTGATCAAAAAAATTAAAGGAACACTTTCAAAACACATCAGATCTCAATGGAAAAAAAATCCTGCTGGATATCTCTACTGATATGGACTGGGTAATGTGCTAGGAACAAAAAAATACCAATTCGTTTGATGGAAATGAAAATTATCAACCTACAGAGAGCTGAATTCAAAGACACCTCAGAAATTCAAGTGAAAAAATGATGGAGCCGGCTAGTCCATTTTGCCAAAATTTCATTGCAGCAACTCCAAATCGTACGCAGTAGTTTGTATGGCCCCCACATGCTTGTTTGCATGCTCCTAATGGGACGATGGATGGTGTCCTGAGGGATCTCCTCCCAGATCTGGACCAAGGCATCACCGAGCTCCCAGAAAGTCTGAGGTGCAACCTGGCAGCGTCAGATGGACCGAAACATAATATCCCAGAAGTGTTCTACTGGATTTAGGTCAGGTGAGCGTGGGGGCCAGTCAATGGTAACAATTCCTTCATCCTCCAGGAAATGCCTGCATACTCTTGCCACATGAGGCAAGGCATTGTCGTGCACCAGGAGGAATCCAGGACCCACTGCACCAGCATAGGGTCTGACAATGGGTTCAAGGATTTCATCCTGATACCTAATGGCAGTCAAGGTGCCATTGTCTAGACTGTAGAGGTCTGTGTGTCCCTCCATGGATATGCCTCCCCAGACCATCACTGACCCACCACCAAACCGGTCATGCTGAACGATGTTACAGGCAACATAACGTTCTCCATGGCTTCTCCAGACCCTTTCACGTCAGTCACATGTGCTCAAGGTGAACCTGCTCTCATCTGTGAAAAGCACAGGGCACCAGTGGTGGACATGCCAATTCTGGTATTCTATGGCAAATGCCAATCGAGCCCCATGGTGCCAGGCAGTTAGTATAGGGCCCACTAGAGGATGTCAGGTTCTCAGGCCACCCTCATGAAGTCTGTTTCTGATTGTTTGGTCAGAGACATTCACAGCAGTGGCCTGCTGGAGGTCATTTTGAAGGGCTCTGGCAGTGCTCATCCTGCTCCTCCTTGCCCAAAGGAACAGATACCGGTCCTGCTGATGGGTTAAGGACCTTCTATGGCCCTGTCCAGCTCTCCTAGAGTAACTGCCTGTCTCCTGGAATCTCCTCCATGCCCTTGAGACTCCAGGAGTTGCTGGGAGACACAGCAAACCTTCTGGCAAAGGGACATACTGATGTGCCATCCTGGAGAAGTTGGACTACCTGTGCAACCTCTGTAGGGTCCGGGTATCACCTCATGCTACCAGTAGTGACACTGTCCATAGCCAAATGCAAAACTAGGGAAAAAACAGTCAGAAAAGATGAGGAGGGAAAAATGTCAGTGGCCTACACCTGTTAAACCATTGCTGTTTTGGGGGTCATCTCATTATTGCCCCTCTTTCTAGTGTACCTGTTATTAATTCCATTAACACCAAAGCAGCTGAAACTGATTAACAACCCCCTCTGCTACTTAACTGATCAGATCAATAGCCCAAAGTTTCATTGACTTGATGCTATACTCTGATTGAAAAGTGTTCCTTTGATTTTTTTCAGCAGTGTATAATACTTGGCACGAAGAGAGAAGTCACAAAATCAACCGGAATGTTCAAGAAAATTATAGAAAAAACCTGATCTAAATCCGTTAAGTAGTTATCTCGTGAAAAGTGGACATACAGACAGACATTGGATTTTATATATAGAGAGATATGTACATGTATGTGAGTGCATGTCCATAAACACTGTGGCCACACATGCCTTCATTTGAACATTTTCTTTAGAACTGTAGTATTCTCCAACTGTTTAGAATGTAAGTTGTTTAACTTTTGCATGTGACTTTGTGTTATGTTATAAGAAGTTCCAATTCGACCAAGTTGAAATCCTGAATATTAGGTACTGGCGAATAAAAGTGATCTGATTTTTATCCCACATCCTCTTCACAGTGACCAATTTTACAGTCACCAAGTACCACAACACACATCTTTCAGATGTTTTCAGAGTGAATAAACCTGAAAACACACAAAGTGAGAATGCGCATACTCATCCAAAAACAAAAAGGTTTCACATCAGATACATGAAACAGAAGCACAAAGCACTGAGCCACTGTGCCTAACAATGAAATGCAATGCCATACAATGCACGACGGGGGGATTAGGCATTTTTTGTAGGTATTCATTTATTTTCTTACAAACCAGTCAGCTGTTTTTGCCTGCACACTGATTATCTCTGCCTAAGACCTCCTTGTGTTCCCATTTGCATTTTGTTGCTCTGATAGTAATTAAGTTCCTCGCCATGTGAGAGCTCAATGACCCCCTTGGGACTCCGGGCCCTGACAACAGTAAACAAGAGCTAAACGACACTGGTTTCCTCCAATGCCTGTCAGAGTAACGTGAATACCTATTCAGTCGTGATACTTACTGTAAGACAATATAACTATATAATGACGCAACGTGAACTTTCCAAACAATAAAATGGATTACTATAAAAATAAATAAATAAATAAATAAATAAATAAATAAATAAATAAATAAAGCTTTAAATAAGATACTAGGAGTTTGAAAGTTACATGTAAACACTAGCGATCCAAGAAGTCGCTGATATCGCCGTACCTTGTAATGTGGAAGGTTTCTAATTTTCCCATTGCCGACGTTGGCCGTACTTTCTTTCCCAGCGGCATGACTGAACTGTGATCCTCTCTGCTGCCGTACAGTAGATTTCTCTTTCGCTTCGCTTTCGAGCGGCTGTCCCTTTGCTACATGTCACCTGGCGTCCAGTCTGCACGGGTGACACTCCGCTTTGCGCTGTCAAGCCGCTGTTACCGCGCAGTAAACGCCGAGCAGCGCGCGCCTCTCCTCGACGTCTCGTGTTACTGAAGATCCTCACTTTGCACCTGAAGGTAAGACTGAACACTAGGGCTTTTAGATCCCATTCCTCCCTACTTCTGCATCAGACCTTTACGTTTGAGGCTGAGTGAAAGGGCTTGAGAAAAAAGAGAATAGAGTTTTTGTGAAATCAAACGTTTAACTGGACAGCGCGGCCTGAAGCATAAATGATTGACTGTGAGAATTTCAGCCGCTTGCTGCACTGACCTGTGGTTACTCGATCTCTTTGGAGACGGAAGGTTTTCTTTTTTCATTAAAGGAGGCTCCACCCACCTTTTAAGTACACTACAAGTCTCCCACATAAATCGTCTTTTGTGCTTTAGACTTGTCTAATTTATACACAGACCATCTCAAATTGAGCACAACAGAGCTGAACTGCCTAGACAGGGGGTTCAGTCGGCCTTTTCGGTTTTTGTCAGCTGCAATCGGCATCAAAGAAGCAGAAGGCAGTGAATAGGCAAAAAATAAATACATTATACATATATATAAATACATATATATATATATACTGTATAGTGAGAGAGAGAGAGAGAGAGAGAAGATTTGCGACATTGGGCAACCTTTTGTTTCCCTATTGCTTCCCTGTCACTAATATTCCTGCAATGGACTGGCAATAGGTCTTCGATTAGTTCCTGGCTCGCTGGCAGTGCCCCTGCAACACTGAATTGAACAAAAAGGACATACTGTAGATCAAGAATGGATGGATGCCATTAATATTATAAATGTAGCTAAGATAAAGCCAAGATGATTCAAAACCAGGGAGTTTCGGACTCCTTTCCTGGGGGTTCACAATGGCTTCAAGTTTTCATTCCTGCCATTTTATTAATTAGTAAACAGACCCATCATTCTGGGCATGCCTTCGGGACCGTTCCCATCTTATCAGAATCATAGGCCTGTCCATTAATGATTTTTAAAAATCATAATAAACCACTTTATCCTGAGCATGGTGTCACAGAGAAGCTGGAGCCTATGCCAGCAAGCATAAGGCGCAAGGCAGGAACAGTCCCTGAAAAGGGTGCCAGTCTGCTGCCGGGTGACCAGAGCCAATTTTGCAAAACCAACCCACCTAACATGCATGCCTTGTGGGAGGAAATGGGGAGAACATGCAAGCTCCACACAGGGAGAACCTAGGATGTGAACCATGGGCTCCTTACTGCAAGGCCACCGTGCCACAAATAACTAAAAATAATATTCCAAATGTCTACACGGTATATATAGACACAGTAGCGTTCAGAAGTTTGGAATCACCTAGAAATGCTCAGAAGTTTATCAAGATACCTTTAAATTGATTTAAAAATACAGCCAACTAGTGTTGCTAATGACTATTACTACTTGAAATGACAGATGGTTAATTTATTAATCATATATGACAGCAAAGCCCTATTTTCAGGAGCCATTCCTTCAGTGTCCTAATGATAAATTACCTTAACTTATTTTAAATTAGCCATGTTTAAATGCTAAAGGTTATTAGAGAAACCTTTGTAGTTTAATCAGTACCACTGAAACCTGTTATTATGTTTACTTGGGAAGCAAGTTACTTGCATTCCTAAAGTTCAGTTCTGGGTTCAAAAATGGCTAAAATCAAGCAGCTTTCTTTAGAAACTTGTCAGTCTATTGTTTTTTTGAAGGAAATTTCATGCAACAGATTGCCAACAAATTGATCATTTCATACAATGGTGCATTTTACTGGCCTAAGAGAAAAAGGCAAACTGGATCTATCCAGAATAGAAAAACAACTGCATAAGAGGACACGTAAATCAGAGTTTTTAGTTTGAAAGAAAATGAATTACAGGCCCTCATTTGACTTCTTTCTTAAATACAAGCCAAATACCAGTGTCATCTGCAACAGACAAAAGACGACTTCTGGATTCTGGCTTTAGAGGCAGAGTTTCAAAGAAAAAGCCATCTCTGAAACTGGCAAATAAAAAGAAAAGATTAAAATAACACAGAGAGGTGGCATGGTGGCGCAGTGGGAGACCTGGGTTCGCTTCCCGGGTCCTCCCTGCATGGAGTTTGCATGTCCTAATGCATGTTTCCTCCGCGTGCTCCGGTTTCCTCCCACAGTCCAAAGACATGCAGGTTAGGTGCTTTGGTGTTTCTAAATTGTCCCTAGTGTGTGCTTGGGGTGTGTGTGTGCCCTGTGGTGGGCTGGTGCCCTGCCCAGGGTTTGTTTCCTGCCTTGCTGGCTGGGATTGGCTCCAGCAGACCTACGTGACCCTTTAGTTAGGATATAGCGGGTTGGATAGTGGATGGAAATAACACAGACATTGGACTCAACCCAACACAGACAAGCATGGGACACAAGTTCAAGGCACACACGATTTATTTTTTTCTTTTTCCTCATGGGAAACGCCTTCCCTGTTTCCCACATGTCCCAGCACAGTCTTACAGCACAAGCACAAACAATTCTCTTCCTCTCTTTGTCTTCTCATCCACTCCTCCTTTCGACACTGGCTCCTCGAGTAGTGGCTGCTGGCTTCTTTTATACTGCACCCGGAAGTGCTCCAGGTGCTTGATGACCTAGTTTCCAGCAGCACTTCTGGGTGTGGTGGAAAAACTGCCCAAATGGGCTCAACAGATCCTGCTGCAGCACCCACTGGTGGCGCCCATGAATCCAAACAGGGCTGCACCAAACTCCAACTCCCATGAAGCCCTGCGGGAGTCCAAGGCACCACTGCAACCCAGGGGGGCTGCCAACTAACACTCTGTACCATGCTTGCTCCCTTGCTCCCCCAGTCCTTCCAGCTTGGAGGCATCCAGGCCTGGCAAGGGCCCCCAGCCGCACGCTACTATATATATATATATATATATATATATATATATATATATATATATATATATATAAAAACACACGTTGCTATATAGTAATGTTTTATAATTCCTTCTTTCCCTGACCTGCCAATTTGTATTCTTGGTTTTTCCCTGTCCCACTCTTCTTCCTTTATCTATATCAGGCATCACCAAATGGCGGACCTCGGTCCAGATCCGGACCGAGTGGTGGTTCTGTCCGGACCCGTGACCAGTCTGGTAAATTCACGACATTAAATAATTTTCATGGAGCATTATTTTGGACGGTCGTGGCTATTGATAGCAGGCGCTGCTACTCCAATTAATACGACAATAGCTTCACTCAGTTGAGCCAATAAAATCGTTAGTTTACAACAGCAGAGAGGAAGAGGGTTAAGTTAAGAGACAACATGGCTTGCTCCAAAAGGCGGAAAGTAGATGATGAAAATCGTTGTTTTAAAGATGAATGGACGGAGAAATATATGTTCATTCTTCCGGCGAGCAGTTCAAAACCGGTGTGCCTCATATGCTCCGAAAACGTGGAATTAATTAAAAGCGGCAACGTGAAGCGCCACTACGAAACAAAACACAGCTCTTTTGAGCAAAGCTATCCCCTGAAGTCCGAGCTGAGGGCACGCAAAATAATCGAACTGCAAGCCCAGTATGACAGATCTACCCGACTCATCACACATACATTTACAACCCAGCAACGTGCAAACGAATGTTCCTTAAAAGTAGCGTGGATTTTGGGGCAACATAAAAAAACTTTTAGTGATGGGACAGTTGTGAAGGAGTGCTTAAACGCCGTTGCTGAGACATTATTTGAGGGAAAACAAAAAGACGAGATGTGCGAAAAAATCAAACTAATCCCGATGTCAGCTACAACAGCAACCAGAAAGTCAGAAATATTAGCAGATGATGTAATGGCACAGCTTGATGCAGCTATTCAGAGTGCACCGTGCCTTTCTTTGGCCATTGACGAGTCTACAGATGTTACTGACAATGCCCAGCTTTTGGTGTACGTGAGATTTTTTCACAAAGATAAGAAGGAGCTCTGTGAGGACCTGCTGGGTGTAACAACACTTGAAACACACACAAGAGGAGAGAACATATATGCAGCAATAAAAGAGATGCTGAGAAAGAGGGGCATAGATATGAAGCGGGTTGTCTCTGTCACCACAGATGGTGCCCCTGCCATGGTGGGAAAAGAGAGGGGAGCTGTGCCCCGGATGAAAGAGGACAACCCAGATCTTATTGCTTACCACTGTCTCATCCATCAGAGTGTTCTGTGTGCCACTCTATCAGAACAATTTGCTGAAATAATGAACACAGTAATGAAACTCATCAACCTCCTTAGGGCATCCTCATCCCTTCAGCATCGCCTCCTGAAAGAATTCCTGGCAGATGTTGAGGCAGAGGCTAATGACCTGCTACTGCACAACAATGTGAGGTGGCTGAGTAAAGGCAACGCACTGGGACGTTTCTGGTCTGTTCGAAAAGAAATAGCAGATTTCTTAGAGCAGATCAAGAGTCAGAGAGCAACACAGTTTTTGATGTTTCTGCAAAATAAGCACAAGATGGAGATGGTTGCCTTTTTGGCTGACATTACATCACATCTTAATGAGCTCAATTTAAAGCTGCAGGGCCAAAACAATTCAGTTGCTGACTTGATGACAGCTGTTCGCTCTTTCCAGAGGAAGCTGGACATTTTCAAAGAAGATCTTGAAGGGGAGTGTGAACACTTCCCAAAACTGCAGGAACAGATTCAGGGTGAGAGAAATTTTTCTCCCTATGTGGACTTCATTAACAAGCTGATTGGAAATTTCAGTAACAGGTTCAACAGCTTCTGCCTTGGGGAACAGCTCCTCCTGCTAATCCAGAATCCTTTCCTCATCAGAGAAGTCAGAGGATTTTCGAAGGAGGCGACTCAGACATTCAAGTGGGCACATGCAGGATCTTTACAGCTTGAGCTCATTGATCTGCAAGGAAATGCTGCATTAAGAGAGCATTTTGAGACAACTGACCCTGCTACTTTCTGGTTACAGACTGTTTCTGAGAGTGTGTTCCCTGGTCTAACCAAAGTAGCACTGCACACCTTGACTATGTTTGGATCAACTTACAGCTGTGAGTCAGCTTTTTCCACTATGAACATTATCAAAAACAAGTACCGTTCTAGGCTTAACAATGAACACCTACATATCTGTATGAGAATGGCACTAACTCCATTCCAAACAAGATTTAAATTACTGGCAGGGCAGCCACATGCCCATTTTTCTCATTAAGAAAAGTAAAAAAAAGAAGAATTAAAAGAGAAAAGTTCAAAGCTGTGTTTGCATTTCGCCCCCTAAAAAGCCACTTGTTGAAGATGTGGATTTTTTTTTCTTGAAAAGTAAGCCCTCAATTGTTTTTAGGCTGGGATCTCCTTATTTTAAGAACAAAGAAGAGAAAATGTTAAGTCAATGCTATGTTTGCACTTTTTAGTTATTGTTTTCTGAGTTGACTTTTTTACTTGAAGTGTAGGCCTTCAATTCTTCAGGTTGGGACCTCTTTAATTTAAGAGAAAAGGAGTTATTCCACTCTTTTTTAAATTTATTTTATTATGTTTCTGTTCTTTAATCTAAAATAAAGGCCTTGAATTTATTTGCTATAAGGGGAAGGCTACAAGACACAAGATGGAGTTTGGTTCGGACCTTCTACTTGGACGAAATTTAATAACTGGACCTCAGTGACTTTTAATTGAATACCCCTAATCTATATTGTCAATTCAGTTTTTCTCCACTCATTTCATTCTAAATGACTTGAAAGTTGAGCATATTCTATAAAGTATCCAGCTGCCTTCAGCTCTCCCATACTCCTGTACTGCTTACTTGCTGACTTGCTGACATCTTTTTCAAGGCAGTCTATTCACCACTGCTTTATCATACATTGCAGAGACAACATAATTCAGTGATTTGTTCCTTTCTTTGTTCCTCAGCATTAAATTATGCACTTCAGCATGCGACAAATCCTAATACTAAAAAATGTTCTTAGAATTGTCACTTCTGCAGTTTCAGTGACAGGTATGCTTATGTTAGGTCATTTAAAAAATGACTCCTGATATTTATTAAACCCAGCTCATTATCATGTAATTTATTTTCCTGTTTATGTTATCAACCAATGAGTAACTAATTTCTTTTTTTCATTTGAATGTAGATAATATACAGACACATTGCATTAAAAAACAGGTTTAGAATATATTTTTGTTGTTAGTCATATTCAAACTATTACTGACATGGCTAAATTAGTATGTTTATGTACATTTTAAAATGTGTTATTACTTACAATGAACTTTAATATGCTTGCAATGCATATTATCACAAAACAAAATAACTGTTAAGTATAAACCTACAGTTTAACACTTCTTAATAAATCCAGGTTAAACACATTAGACACAAAGGGCCGGATTTAGACTTGATAAGGCCCTAAGCTATTTGAGACATGGGGCCCTTTATAAGTCCAGATATGCTGTAGTATATTTAAGTATATATGACAATTGCTCACTCAGACAATTTGTTTTGGGGGCCCCCAAGAAGGCGGGGGCCCTAAGCTATAGCTTGTGTAGCTTATACGTAAATCCTGCACTGTAGACACATAAGGAATAGATAAGAAGCCGACAGATATTCATTGTTTTGTACCAGAAAATACAGTCTCTTTCTTACCAGTGCTTTCTGGAGATTCTGGACTTTTGAGTTTTACGTTTCAGTTCATGGAAAGCAGGATTAATTTGTCTGCATATTTAGAAATGTGAACATCATAATTTTTCTTAGAGAAGTATTATTCTGTTTTTCCATTTTCAGTAAATCAGATTCAAAACTATTAATAACTGTCAAATCATGATGTGGGTTGAACATTGATCAGAATAACATTTTTTTAAAAAAAGGCAAACAATTCTCATCTAATTATATTTTTCACCTTTAAAAGCATTTACCAGTATTTACTGAAATTGAAAACAAAACAATACAAAGAGAAACTGTATTCAGTTATTAACAATGAATAATTAATTTTTGAAAGCCGCTAAAAATGTTAACATTTGAGAAATGTGGTGCATGACAGAATACCATTGAATATGTGAAACAGAGAAGAGCTGGTTGTTCCTCCATGCAACTATGGTCGAACATGAAAGACAAGAGGTAGGTAATGCTCTGCTGGAGAAAAGTTTGTATTGAAAGGGACCAGAATATGAAATGTAACCATACTTTGAGTAAGTTCAAGACCAGAAATCAAACCTATCTTTCACCAAAGCCAACAATCAGAAACCAAAGATGTAGTCAATAATTTAAAAGCACAAAGTCAGTATAAAGAAAAACAAATCAAGAAAATACACTTGCCACATGCTAAAACACTTTTTTTTCCCAATATTGGATAAACTGGAAATGTACAGTACCAACCTTAAATGAACACTACAGTGAAGTCAGGTGCTACTATTCTTGTATAATCCATAGCAACTCTATAGCAACCATACACAGAAAAGGTAGCATCCAGTTTAGGACATTAATATTATCACAATCAGACAAAATACTTTTAACATCAAAAAGCATTTCAGAAGTTGAAGTAAATACAAAAATTGAAGTGTTCACCTAAAAATCTAAATCAATCAAAAACCTGCCACAAATAGCAAAGGTAATGTCAGAAAGAAGTTTAAAGTAATAAGATCATAACAATTAAGGGGTAGGTTTGAGATGTTGAGATGTGCAAGTGGACGAGTCACTACACAATGACAGAGGAGGCTGAGTCCCTGTAACTGAAGTGCTTAGTGAAGAAGATTGGATTCTTCTTTTGTGCATCTTTGGTTATGGCATTATTTGTATTTCATGCTCCTAGTGAGTAAACTAGAAGCCTAATTTTCCATACAGACACAATATATAAAGCATGTGCTTTACACCTAATGACTGAACCATCATTATTGAGTGATGACCACTAAGGGTGATGTACAACCCAACCTGGCTTCCAAGCAGCATGTTCGTTAATAGTCTGTAATAAAAGAAAGTAAGCACAAACATTTTGTTGTTTACAAACTAACAGGTCTAAAAGTTTTTATTTATTAAACAGTTTTACCAAATTTAACATTACTGTTGCTTTAAATTAATAATAATTAAGTTGTTCATTTCCTACGGCAGCATTTTTGCAATCTGAGGTAGAAACACTGATGATCACTATTTAATCAGAAATCAATGAAAAATGCTGCAGATTTGCAGTAGTAATTAGAAAAACTTTAAAGCACTCTTGTTTACGGTTTAAAAACAGTTCCATTATACTATATCCAGTATACACTAGAAATTATAAAGGGCCTGGCCAGACTGACAACCATGCTGGATCAGCAAGTTTGTTGGAAGAATCACTTAATGTATTTGTTGAGTTTTTGAATTTCAAAGTACATGTTTTCAGGAATCTCTCGAGGATATCTCTATCTGAAATGACAATATAAAGACACATAAAATTTACAATCGAATAGTGTCAACGTATTAAGTTTACAATTTAATTTACAATCTTATGTAATAAGATTATATAATCTTATCATTAAAACGTTATGCCACAGCAATTGTTTGACTTTGTGTAATAAAATAAACATTTGGAAGCAACTAATACAGTTGAACAAACATAAAGATGGAAAATCAGTCATAATAAGAAAAAAACATACGTACTGTATCTATACCACAATTCTAGTTTTATTTTGTCCAAATTTATTGTAAACTATAAGCTAAAAATCTAACTATTCATCCACAGCCACTTAATTCATCATCTTTTCATCACTGATTTAATGGCCACCAGATTTACACAGTTTAGCTGGTTGCCCCTAAATATTTTTCCTCTACTGTCTGTGGTGCTGGACATCATTTGGGGTAACAGACAATATTTTCATATCATCTGACACCTCCTCCAACCTCATCCCCTATTTCTCCATCATGATGTACCTCTTCACCCAATCATTTTGCTTCACATCCCCAAACCATGTATGCATATATGCATCTCATTACTAGAACACTTATTAATTCCATAAAATGTTTACCTCCTAACTCAGAATTCATCTTCCTCTAACTCTGGGACTTCCTGCACACTCATCTGCTCATTCACATCATTTTATCAGCAATGCCTCCTTTCCACAGAGCATATTACTCTCCCTAACACAACAAGTGCATAAAATTCATAGAGACAGTGGCTATGATTGAACTAGGATGAGATCTAATCAGAGGTCCAAGGAGCTATGAGGCTGCACCATTAACTATTGTGCTACAAATGCTACACGCAACAGATGCTGTAAGGTTACAAAAGATGACAGTTTATTCGGTAGGAGAGGTAGTTGTTGAAATGTTTTAGGTATGACAATTTAATTTTCTGTTCGGTTGTCTTTTCCATAAAAGTGAAAATTAAGTACAAAGTAAATAAAATAATAATTTACCCTTTAATAAGATACATTAGTCTCCATGTCATATGCAGTATAACAATTGCCTGTGCATGAACAAGATTTTAATCATAAAATACAAGTATTATTTTGATAAGGTACCCACCTTTTTCAGGTACATTACGTAGGTATACATCAATATCTGTTGGATGCATAGTTTTTAAAACTTTTGAAATGTCGACATAATTGCTTCCAAACATTCTTTGATATGTGGTCATCTGTTTCTTGTTCTCCTGATTCGTGATATGAGCATATGTTACAGTCGGTACTAAAATATAAAAAAAAAAAAAAAAAAACCTAAAATGAATTTACCACTAGGTGAGGCAATTCACTTTCATATATATGCATCTTCTTCCATTCAGAAGTTGGTCTTTTTCCTCTATGAAAACCTGGGTAGGGTAATAAGCAGTCAATGAAACAAAGAGCTTCTGCTCCCAGTTTGTATATGCACATGCTTTCCCAAATGTATATAGTATAAAAGCCTGTGTGATAGAACCAAATAATAGTATTCATTAAAAAATAAATTGTACTACTTGCATTTCAGCTTTTACCTAAATATTCTATGTTTTAATAATATAATCTAAAACTGATTTTTTTATAAGATGGATAGTACACTACTGATTATATACTGTAACATGAAACCTGAATTTATGCTTCTTCACTTTATGCAATCTCAATATTACATGCATATTATCACACCTAGAACTACTAAAATGAGGTACATTTAAACTTACTGTCATGTGTATAATGAGGTTCTTACCTGACTGTCTGATGTATAATAATATAAACATGTAGTAAAACATCAGATGGTTATATATATAGTTGCCTGCAGGGGGCATCCCAGAGACCCAGGCCCCAGGTACATTTACTCCAAAGACAGGTCCAGGACTCAAAAGAACTTATTTTATTAAACACAGTACCTTTAGACAGGCCCTCTTCCACAAATAACACAATAAAAATCTTTTTTCTTTCCTCCAAACCTCCCCAGTTGAATATTGCTCTACTCCTATCCTGACTCCAACTCTTTTATCTTTTATACTTGACCCTGGAGAACTTCTGTTTCCAGAACATTACTTGAAGGAAGCACTTCTAGGTCAGTTGAAAGCCTCCCAAAGCAGTGAGACACCTAGTGTATCGCTGGAGTATACAGTCTTAAGCTGTCTCTCATAGTCCCTCCATTACATTGGCCTCCCGGCCAGGTAAAAATCATCTGTCAAACCCTACTGGGATGCTACTCTGGCATGTCAAGCCAGCCTCCTAGCTGAGACAGGGAATGAGCTTCGTCCATGCTGGGACGCTGGTGTATCCATGCTGGCCTTCACAGTACATATATCTATACAGTAGTATAAACTATACTATATATATATTACTATATATATATTGTGGAAGATCAGCCTCAGCAAAGACAGGCAGACGCCAATGGTTCAAAACCCACAACACATTTATTTACACTATGAACAAATAGTCAGTCCTGCACACAACCCAGTGCCCCTGCACCATACACCCTCAAGTCCGGGCTTCTCCAAAGTCCTGTCTTCGCCGCCTCCACTCCTCTCCTCCGAGCTTCGTCCTCTTCCAGCCAACTCCATTTGATGACATAAGGGAGGCTGCCCCTTTTACTCCCACCCGGATGTGCTCCAGGTGCCTCCTGATGAGCTTCCTGCGGCACTTCCGGGTGTGGCGAAAGTGCTGACGTCCAGGGCTTCACAGTCTTCCAGGCGCCCCCTGGCGGTGACCACAGGCCTCTATAGGGTTGAGTTTCCAAGCTCAGTTCCTGTGGCCCCCATACAAACCAGGGCGTCTCCCCTCTCATGGTCCGGGGGAGGCATAGTCCCTCTCTCGGTCCTTCTCGGCATCCCAGCTGGGCACAGCCCCCAGCCACCCGCCACAATATATATATGGGTGGCATATTTTACAATGCAGTGTCGCTGGATTGAATATTTTTCCTTGTTGGATTCTGTGTGGAGCCTGCACAATTTCCCATGCTCACATGAGTTTTCCTTCTGATATTCAGGGTTCCCTTCCACATCCCCAAAGACATGCAGGTTAGGTTAACTGGCAACTGTAAATTGGCCCCAACGTCAAAAAAATGTGATTTTGTGTAAGTGAGTCCTGTCCAGAGTTGTTTCCTGTCTTGTGAACAGTGCTGTTTGGCAGAATTCAGGAGGGAGACAAGTAGCTGTGCAGGACAGCTGAGGTCTTTAATTATACTATTTGCCTTTCTAAGGAAGGATGTTTTACAGTACACTGTATATGTCTTGTAGAGAGGGGAGCTGTGTGTCAGTTATAATCCAAGGCAAATTCACTACTTTCTATGTATTAATTTGTAATTATCAGCTAAACTCAGGAAATTACAGTACAATGATAATTTGTTATAAAAATAATTTAAAAGAAACTTCTCCAAATTCACAATACCAGGCAAAAACAATTATATAAACATTCTGCAGAACAATAAATAAATTTGTCTAAAGTTTACTTTGGAGTTGCCAAATTACGTAATATATGCATATTTTTCAGATGTACTGTACAATAAAACGTAAATACATGAAAAAAAAATCCATTTGATTTTGAGAATGTACACTCCACACAGGCTGCAAAACAACCAGCATTTCAACTCAGGCCCCAGAAGCTGTCAGGCAACAGCACTAACCCTACCCTACAATATTGTGGTGCTCACACCGAGTGAGAGAACGGATTCTTTGCACTTTACGAGAGGGGGTGGTTGGAAGCATGGGCTGATAGTGCGTTTACAAGGTGGCCCGCTTATTTTAAGAGGTACGCTATCCTTAAAAGGAATGCCACAGTAGCTGGAATTCTGTATACAACGTTGCAAGCTTGTTGTTTTTAAAGGCTCCTCTGCAGCTGGCTGTAAAGCTGCATACTGTGGAAATAGCGGGTCAGCGGTTGGGAAATTAGTGGCGCATTTTTAAATAAATAAATAATTGAATGGCTGGCTCAGTCTCCATTGGTGTGTGTCCTCACACAGCTGCGGGCATTTGTTGAAGTATTTGGGGCAAGACGCACCTGCACGTGAGAGTGCAGTTTGTCTTGATTGCTTCATCGGCTTTCTGCGGTGCGCAGTTGAGACGTTGCACCCACAGAGGCATATAATTGGGAGCCAGCATGGAGGAAAGGGAGAAAAAGGAAAGGAAAAAGAAAAGAAAAGGAGAGAGAGAGAGAGAAAGAGGGGGTGTTAAAAGAAATGAGCAAGAGCCAGTGTAAGACAGGAGGAAGCAGGCAGACAGTAATGGAGCCCCAGGCGGGAGCGTGTGGCCGGCAGGTGGGGACTGTGGGATAACTCCTATTGACCAACCATATACCAGAAGTGGCTAGTATGCTCAGGATGCGCTCTTCGCTGGGTGAATCTAGCGATTGGCAGCCTTGTGAACAGAACAGGGCTCAGCAGCTCCCCTTGGCGGTGGGGACATGGGCCGGAATAAAAGGTTGCCTGCGCCTGGTGGTTGACCTCTCTCCATGTTGTGAGTTCTGATTAGGGTAAGATGGAGAGACGTCAGTTTTGAAAGGAAGTCAACAGGGCTAAGAATTGTGAAGGACAGGTTCCTACCTCTGTTTTTTACCTAATTTTAATGGATTTATTTATTGGGATTTTTAACCTCAAACAGACAATTTTTATCAGATTATTTATTTATTGAAGATTTTGCACACACTTTGGACACTTTTGTTTTGGCTGCGTTAATAAAAGCACCAAGGCACTTTTGCTACCTCTTGCTATGTTTGTGTGTTGTGTCCTCATCTGCTGGCTCATCCCTTAAGTATGTTCAAGTGGCTCACCAGAAGGACCTGGTAGCATGGGGCTAAACTGCACTGCCATACTTACATGATGGAATGCTAGCTCATAGTGCAGGTACCTCATCTGTGGCAGATACAACAGCACCATTACATAGCCCTCCCTTTAAAGCACTGTCCCTAGCAACCTCTTACAACTCTTTGAAATAGCACACAACCAGGTGATCTTCATTTCCATTGTGGTCATGAGGCTGATAAAACCACATCAGCAGGGGTCTTGAGCACTTCGTTGTCAGGTAGTGCAGTAGGAATGGTGAATGCTGGTTTGTCAGATAGTGCAGCAGGAATATGTTGTGCTGTGCTGTCATGCAGTGCAGTAGAGGTGTTAAACACTATACTTCTCTTGTCTGGAACTGCAGATGTAATAGTCTCTTGGCTGTTTTCCTTCACTGAATTGATGCTACAAACAGCATTTGAGGTCCACATCTTGACTTTGAGACTCATTATCCTGCTGCTGTGTAATGTCTCTGCAATCTGCCAAGTTCTTTGAATGCACAGTTTACCACCTGCCCTGCTTCAGACAGCTCATCTAGAATCAGTGAAAACTTCATCTTCTAAACTTTGTCCAGCTCCATGAGCTCAAAGCTTTACCGCATTCAGACACCTTGGCCAATGGGCCTTGGCAGATGTAGTGGTGGAGCATCAGAAGTAGCAGTCTCTGAAATTGTACTGTCCTTCTTGTAGATCATCGTTCTAACTTGTATGTTTTCTGATTACATTTACTGTACCGATGCTGCAAACAGCACTTTATATCCCAGATCTCAGCCTTATGACTCTCTGGCAACTCATCAGAAGAGCCAAGCAGGTTCATAGTGGTCTCTGTAGCACTGGGCACTTTACTAAACTTTTATTCTCACCCTGCTTCTACACCAATGTAGCAATGGCTCTAAGTGCAATTTTTACATTTTCTTCAGTTTTTACATCGCTCTTTAGGTGCCCCACTGTCCTTACAAGGGCTGTTCATCCTTGCTGTATTAGCTGGAAGTTTGATTGCAGCTTTGCAGGCTTCTTGTATTTCTAAACTCCCCTGCAACTGGTTCTGAAGCTCCTCACTTGCATGATGGTATGCCAGCTCACAATGTGGTAGACTGGCTGGTGCAACTTGTTGAGGCAATTACAGTATTACCAAAGACAAATCCCAAACTGTTTCACATCAATTCAAACCAAGAATCATGTCTATAAATTACACACATTACAGAAAAACAATAATTATTTGATGTATATTGGATGGAATAATGTTAATGAAAAATATTAATGAGAAATGAGGCACTGATACTACATTTAAGTTTGATTTAATAGAAATCACTATAAAAAATCATATGACCAGCCAATACTGTAAAGTACAATACTATCACAAAGAGAAACAGCATTTACTTTATTTTTTTTAAAAAGTTGATTTAATTGTGTATAGGATTAATTGATTCATGTAACTGGAGGAATACATTTTGCATATCTTAGAAGGAAATTTTACTGTCCTTCTTTGAGATCTTTGTTCTAACTTTTCTGTTTTCAGAATGCACCTTTGTAAACCTCAAGTCCTTTGCAAACACAACTAATCTTAGCCTATTAAACTAGAAGATAACGACATTATTGTTGTTAAATTCTCTAATGATAGTGTTCAATATTTCATCTTTAATTTCACAAGCATATTGGATATGCATGATAAAATATACAGTAGAAATGCGCATAAAGAACTGTATTTGCTCTGCTTGATAAGGTCAAATTTTGATTGGTTGTAGACTGATTAATTGCAAAATTACAAATTTTACATATAAAAGGAAAGATAACAAACATAATCTTAGTTTATTACCTGCTCCTCTTGTTGCCACTTGATGTTGCACATTGCTGCCATAACGAGTAGTTTTGACCATAAGCTCTGAATTTTGCTGAGGTTGCTGGAAGTGCCGTCTAAACTCAGTCTCAGGGCACTGCAAGATGCTCTTTTTCCAGTTTGGCGGTACAGGAATTGCATGTTTTATTTGAAAACCTAGGATGTAGGCATAAAATAATACACTAGAAATGTATTAATCTGCAATGGTCAAACATATTTTATTTAAGTCACAAAATCTGAATATAGTCAGGCACTGGAGAACAAAAATCAACAGCAAATTGTTACTTAAATAGATATAAAAATAGACATTGAGTATTACCAAAATAAACACAGGAAATGCACAAGTAATATTTTCTATTTACATATACGTTCAGATAGATAGATAGAATTTGAATCATTACAGTGTCCTTTCATTTAAAAGCTGAGTGCACTGTGCATGTTAGGATTTCTGAAATTAAGCTGCAAAATGTTACTATAAATGTGGCAATAATATTGTTTTACTAGGCTGTACTATTTGTGATAAATGGGCTTTATTGCACCCGACCCGGCACAGACTGACCCAGAGGCACGTGTCAACACACAAAGATTTTTTATTTTTCTTCACCTGTGGGGCACGTCTTCCCCGTGAACCCCACAGACAATACACAGTCCCAAAAGCACTTAACTCCACACTAACAAGTCTCCACCTTGCACCACCACTCCTCCCAGGCAACCTCGTCGTCTTCCTCGTCGTGAGATTTCTTGGTGGAGAGGACTTTGTGTATGGATGCAATGACAACAGTCATATTTCACAATAACTCAACCTCTCTATCCACATTAGTAGAAATTAATAGTTTCATTAAGCAGCTTATTAAAATTTTAGGAAATATATTAGAAAAGATATTATATGAGATTAATTTAAAGTACTAATCAGTGTGGCCAGTGTGGTTGAGTGACTAGACTTTAAACCCTATTGGTTTAATTCCTGTCTTTGCCTTGCTGCACGTGACCCTGAAGTGCCTATGCTCTAAATGCAAAAACTGTCTATAAAGACCTGTAATGTAACCTGACAGATATCCTAGCCTTACATAAAAGTATCAGAAAAATATACAATTAAAGTTATATTGATTAAAAATTTGAATACATAGTAGTAGTATGCAGACTTTTCAGCTTCCTGACATAGACTACACAGAAAAGTGTTGTACCAAAACTAAATTACAACTGAACTTTTTAATTTTACCACCAAAAATTACACTATAAATTTTTAAAAACCATTATATTTATCTTGGAAATCAAATATTCCTTCCATATCCAAGAGGCATTTGTGTTGGGTTGATTGGTGTGTGAATACTGGTGTGTGTAAGTGTGCCTTGTGATGGACGGGTAATTCATCCTGTTACATATTCAGTGCTACCAAGATAGGTTCCAATACCAGCTTCCTCAGCCTTGTATTGGAAAATGTACTGCATGTACACACAGTGGATGGACAGAGCACTATGAGGCCAAGTTAACCAGCAACCCTATACATTCAGATACATAAAGTGCTGTAAAATTATAAAGAATACAACACAGTAAATATCAGATAACATTAAAAACATATCATAGCATGTAGTTACAATATCCATCCATACATTGTAGCAAAGTTACTGTGAAGCCAAAGACTATTTCAGCAGGCACCTGGGGCAGTCTCTGGACAGGGCACTAGCCCATCGATGGCTGAACACACAAACATACATCAGGGACAATTTAGCATCATCAATCCACCTAATCTGCATATCTTGGGACTGTAGGAGGAAAGACACACTGAAACTGGGAGAACGACTAAACTCCATGTAGGGAGAACCCAGGATTTGAACCCTAGTCTCTTTGTTAAAAAGCATCAGCACTATTACTGCATTACCATAGTTGTAATATATCTTTTCTGTAAGACTATAAAGCAATAGAATAAATACAGTAAGAGTTTTACATTTACTTATTTTGATGACACCTTTATCCAAGGTGATTAACAATATTTCAGATACAATTGGTAACATTTCTTGCTAATGATCACACAGTGGAATTTTAACCCACAACCTCAAGGTTTAAGGCCCAAAGCCTGAACAGTTATGCTACATGTTCATTTAACTACAGCACTGCAGAAGATATAATTGGAACCCACCCTCCTGGCATCTACTCTTATACTGAATAATGCCAAAAAGTCCAAATGTATCAAAGATATATGTGTATGCACATTTTTAAAATACAGCACACATAAGGTAGGATATCATATGATACAAGCAAGACAAAATATTCTTCTTAACTGAGGTTTCTTAATAGTCTTGAACTGTCTGCTGGAGAGGATTACTCACTTGGCCACCTCCAAAGGAAAACACCAAAACACTTTTTTTGTAATCTTTCTCCCTCTCTGAGTACACTGAAATTTGAATTACACCAGTAGCATGGCTTTTAAATCCTCTTACAGCACATTTTTAAGGTCAAGAACAGCCTTCATTGCCTACAGGAATACAGAGAAGCATGAGTCCTGCTAAGTCCTAACATCAGGGGTCTTTATGGCAGCTTACAGCTGGCTGCCTTCTCAAAGAGGCAACACAGTTCAACTCATCCCATTCAGAGGTGCACTAATATTTTATATGCTGAGAAGGAAAATACTGGTGTCATAGGAGCCCTCACTTGTTGTACCCTTAAATGGGCAACATGGTCACATTTCCCTGAGTAACTCTTATGCATCTTACTAGCCCTCCATAACCTCTTCTTTCTTTCTTTCTTTCTTTCTTTCTTTCTTTCTTTCTTTCTTTCTTTACACATCCACGATAAGGAAATGGCCAGGCAAACCTTGCTGCATTGCCTATCCTTTAGCTTTCTAGAAGACTTCTTCAAAAATCCTTTCAGGACCCAACTCTCTCTTCTACTTTGAAGCTCCTGGAGGTTATACTTCTGGATCACAACACTTCTGGACAGGATCTTCTGTGTCACTACTCTCCCACACCGCAATGCAGAGACACTTTTTTCCTCCCTAACATTGGATTTTCAAGATAAACACCTGTGATAGTTTTCACTGGAGCAAGGCAAGAAGAAAATGAAGAAATGATAGGTTCAGTATTAGAGATATACAAACGAAAGACGTGTGTGTATGGAGAAGTCTGCTCTACTCATGCTCAACCACAGTCACTAGATTGCACATGCATGCATTTTTACATTTTTTCAGCACTTGCATGCACCTCACTTCTCACTACGAAAGACCTATGTGCAGCAAATTCTGCTGCACAACAACAGTACCGTGCTAATGACACAGAAGAAGAGACACAACATCAGCACAAAACACCATGGCTCAAAAATGTTCAAGTGAAACACATCAGCAATGGAGGGCAAGGCTTGAATTTTTCACTAAAAAATCTTCTCGAGACAAAGATTAATAGCCAGCCATACAGCTAAGATATGTTATTGCCAGTGTCTTCTTAAAAAGGCCAGTGGGGCAAGAAGCACAGATGGGTCCATGTTCTCTGTACTGGGCAATTCTTAAAAGTTAGCTGACACCTGTCCAAGTTTATGAATATAGTAAAACTGCTAGGGAGGCTAGAGGGTTGTTTTTTGTCCCAAAGAACACATAAAGCTAGTTTATTCATAAATTGTATCGTATTTAACTGAAAAGGTAAAAATAAGAAAAAAACAGGTACCCATAATATTGAACAAAATATAAAGGGAGTGTTCATAATTTAAAATCAAAAAATATAAATCAGAATAGTTAGAAATCATAATACTTAATGGGAAAGATGAATAACGGCAGTTTGACTACACTGAAACTTTAAAGAGCATTTTATAAAGTACTTTATGAAGTTCTCCCTTATTTGCAACAACAAAGGAAAGCATAAAGTCAGTAAAAGAAGATCTGTTAAAGTTGATGAAAGAAGCAGTGACCTGTTGATTATTCGTTTTTTGTGCAGAAGACCACTAACCATGTTATACATTAGATCAGAGGAGCAGTAGTGGCTAAAACGGGTGGCAAAATGGGGTGTCAACTAGCACTAGCACCTCACTGGATTTTAGCTCTAGGTTTAAGTCCAGGGTAGAGTGATTGCTGTAAGGAATTTAAAACATTGCATGTTGTGCAAGAGTTCATGAGGGCTTCTTCCCACAGCCCACCTAATATACAGTTAGGTGCTTTTGCTTGTTTGAACATTACAATGTACTGGATTGCTCCTTATACCTTGTACCTTATGCTAACAGGATAATGAACACAGGCAGAATAAAAATGCTAAGGTAGATTAATTTTCTTAAGGGGACAAAACTCAAACTCAGTTATTTTCAGTAATTAGGTAATGGAGAAACTGGCCAGGTTTTAAATTTAGATATTGAAGAGTATTTTCAGGGGAAGCAACTTGATTTTAGGTGCTGCTGGTCCTGTCAGATTAATGTGATTAAATACCATAAGGAGGTAATGAATACATTTTATGTATTTTTGAATTTTAACCAAAATGGATTGTGGGAATATAAAATTAACAACAGAACCATCTATATGAAAGAAAGTGAGTAATTCCTAGGGGTTTGACCTTCCCATAGGAGGACATATGTATTGATATTGACATCAATTAATAATGAATTCACTGATTCAGAAAAATATTGGACAATATAGCTAACTAGTGAAAATATGTGATGTTTGATAGCAGTAAATGGAAAGTAATTGATAGCAATGCATGATTGCCTTATAAAAGAATGAGGCAGCACATATTTCTACATTATACAATAACACTTATAATAGGAGTACTAGAGGGAATATCATTAAGAAAGCTAACAGAATTCTGAGTTGTATCTCTGAAGAGAAATAAGTATATAATGTAATGGAGTAGGTGATGTTAAACATGAGCAATGCATGGATGAATGTTCTGTGTGTATATGAGTTGTTTTGAGACTATTAAAGGAGAGACACTATAGAAAGCACTAGAATAAAGAAAAGACATTATAAGAGCACTAGAGTAAACTAAAAGTGAGCCAGACCACAGATGCCTACGCTACAAGACATGGTTTGAAATAAACAAGTGAACAAACTAAAAGCCTGGAGTAACGAGTGATAAGGTGAAACAACAGAAGCATTTCGTGTTTCTATAGCACATTTTCATACAAAGGATGTAGCTCAGATTGCTTGCTAGTGAAATCCTAACAGATGTATTCAGAAAGCCACTTTCGGAGTTCAAAACCCATCACGGTCACTGTCTGTGTGCAGTTTGCTAGTTTTTCTTGTTTATGAGCGAATTAAGTTGGACTCCATGTTTGTATGGATGTGTATGAATACAACCTGAAATGGATGGTTTCTGCTTTTCACTCAGTACTGCCAGGATAGGCACAAGCTCCCCCTCAACCCTGAACAGGTTAAACAGAATGGAAAATAGATGGGTTTAAAGATTGATGTGCGAAGCAAGGATCTGTATAAATTTAAAGATACTTACATGTTTCATATTCTGTTTCAAATGAAACTAAATACAACTGAAGGAGTTGTGTTCCTGTAATTCTAGTTAAATTAATGTATAATTATTATCATGTCATGTTCTATAGCATAATAAAAAGTTTTAAACTTATGCTATTCAACAAGTAGTCTGTGTCTTCCCCCAACAAAGAATGCATTTGAACACCAAAACTAAGTTCTAGTAAGTACATCCAGAAAAGAGGATCATGGAACAAACTAATAATATGTGTAAGTCTGGTCAGCAAAGAGTAATTACAAAGACAAAGAACAAATATGAATTACAGTAACATATATTAGAAGAAATTTTAAATAATTTGTCTTTCACCTTGAGGTATTCCCATATAATCCTCTTCATAAGTTGTTCGATACTGTGCCTTCAAGGCCCTTCTCAGTTCTTCTTCACTGTATGTTTTTCGCCATGGAGACTTGCTATTCACTGATATCTTCTGTTCTGAATGAGGTATCCTCCACACTATAAAAGACTTCACATAATCTACATACATTACTATTAGCCAATTAACACTGCAAACATACCAAAAAGACATTAATATTGTTATTGACTAGTTTAGAGGGTGGATTTGGATAACCTCTCATATTCATTTTCACATTTTCAAATCAGACACAGTTTCTTCTTTTAACTTTAAAATTTGTTAATTTGTACAGAGGAAAGGAGGCTACCCTGGCAGCACAGTGTGCAAGACAGGAAACAGCCCTAGACAGGCCACCAGTCCATTGCAGGTCACATTTATAAGTGTTATGTCACTTCGTAAGTGCTATGAAGACCGAAAGAAGTGTTTATTAAGGTCTTGTTACATAATAGTAAATGAGTAATAGATGCATTTTTTTTTTACCATATCTAAACTAAAGTGATGCCAAAACTAGTGTTTTTTAGTCTTTTCATCTTTTCAGTTTTTGTTATTTAACATAAAAATAAGTAGCATCACTATACAATAAAATTATCATTTAGTACCTGACTTGACTGAGGATTATTCCTTCGGTTTCCTGAAGAGGATCCACTTCGAATGGGTTCAGGTTTTGAAAATGGTTTCCAGCAGAACTCTTCACTATATGAATTATTGCCTATAGGGTCACTCCTTTCATAGGGGTATGCATATGCTCTGGAAGTTTTTGGTCTGGGATTTAAAATAAAGATGTTAAAAATCAGTACAATTATTATTATATACCTAAAAATTTGCTCACCAGGTAAAAGAAGTAAATGAGCCTTTTCCATAAGTCTGTTCAGCACTATAAAAACAGACTTTTTTAGTATAAGCTTTGAGCAGAGCTGTTGGTTGCAAGTCAGTGATTGCCATGACCAGTTAAAACAGTCTAATAGTATTTACATAACTTTGTAAAGGCATGTTGCTAATAGTGATGATTTTAGCTCAAGTGATTTATTAACTTCTTTCATATCTTGGTTGCATGCGAAAATATTTGCATCAACAGTGTTGACAAAGCAGCACACCAAAGACCATTGAACGGTTGGTTACCTCTACTTGAGACTGCAGCTTCCATTCTGGTGAGTTGCCAGATTCTCATCTTTTAGTTTTTACTTACTGTATGTGCATAATAACACAATGTTTAAAATCCAGCCATACAGTCATTTAATGAAAGAATTAAGAAAGTTGATCTATGGTCATCAATTACCGAATAGCTTCTGTAAACGTGTCTGGTGTGTAATTAAACTCTCTGTTGTTTGTAGTTTCATATGGATCCCAATGCTTCTTAACACCTAAAAAAAAGATAAATTGTTTAAATGTTTACTTTAAATGCAACTGAACTTTTAATTCACTTCACGCTCAACCCCATTGTTTTGTACTCACATGCAGGACTAACAATAATGCAAAATTAAAACATAAAAAACTGTATATCATTTAGTTCCTCATTGCTATAATTAAAGTTCAGTATTTTGTAATTAAAATGTTATTTTGCATGCCCTGCTAACACATTGTAATGTTTTTCTTTCTTACGTGAAAGATGACTGTATAACTACATCACAGAAACACACATATCCCCATGTCTTTCTTAAATGTACTGATTCAATTGCATACAATTTGATGGACAAACTATTACATTTCAAATTACACCTTATTCCACTTTCCATATTTTAGAATTTTTTTTCTTGTAAAGTCATTTTCAATTCTTCAAACTATTAGTGTTGTAATTTGGACACAGTTCAATTTCTTTACCAATTATATATATTGTAACAGAGTAAGATCTGCCCTTCTAAATGATACATACTGTATGTCGTAATAATGAATATGTATAGTATGTATACTTATTTGAAAACAGTAAAAGTAGTGAAAGAATCCTGTTATTTGAACTGTTTCAAAACAGCCAAACTAAACATATCACTTGCAGATATTTCATAATAATTTTCAGCCGGTTGTTCCTGACATATTCACTGACACTTACATAGTATTTGGAAGCTTATTCCAACACCTTTGGAAGTAAGAATAACATTTAAAGTGGATTTTATGGTAAAACATTATTCAATTTTGTAACTTATTCTGCTGTAACATAGGTGTACAATAAAATCTAAAGTACAAATTCTGATGGAGAAATGGCTGACCTTTATTTTCAGGGGAAGAACATGAATATTGAGTAAAGGGTAATGAAGTTATAGCCATTTAAATCAAAGTAGCAGAAAATGGACAAATATTTGTTTAAAAGTTTAAAATATATTTAATAAAAGCTACTATATGTAAATTGCTGTATACTGTATCACATTCGAAACCAAATATCACACAAACTTCAAATAAGCAACATTTTAACATAACGTTCTTAAAACTGCTTAATTCAATCAAGGCCATTAAGATTGCGATCCTATACCAATATAACTTAATGAAAACACAAGAAACAGCTCATAGCAGTCTAAGCTCACACAGTATACTGAAAGTTTATGAGGTTTATAAAATTCTTACTTGCATATGCTAATCAACATGCAACACATTGCCACTCTCTAACTTGATTATAACCTTCCCCCGAAATTCCTGTCTTCCTTCCCATACCTCTTCACTCAATTTGGAACTGCCAGTTTGCCTAACTTGCACATCTTTGGAGATGTGTTGTAAGTGGGTGTAGCCACAGAAATACTGACACCGGGAGAACATATAAACTTCATAGATGTATAGGGTCATCACTGTCATATGTGCAGAATAACGTGAAACTCATACTTGCAACTACTGTTCAATATACAACATGTCACCATTCTCTGGTGTAATGGTTAAAGATTATAACTACCTTATCTCAAAAATTATGATTTCTTTACCTGAAAAATCACAGAGAATAAACATTAACATTTTCTGATTTAGTTAATATGTTAAAAGCTTCTCTTGCTCAAAAGGTGTGAAATACCTTAATTATCTTCTTCTTTTTCATTTTTCCTTCACAAATTAACTTACATATGCCACATAGACCATGTTTTAAGAGTGGGATTTAAACTCAGAATGCTAGGTCACTCTAACAGTTTATCATCAAGAATTAAAACTTGTTCAATTCCATTTTCTTTTCCTTTTAAATAAATTAATAAGGCATGCAGACTCCAACAATTCTTTAAAGGCCTTGTTACTGTTGTGTAGAGTCTTCACATTCTCCTAGCACCCGCATGGACTTTCCATGGTAACTCCAGTTTTTCTCCCATGTCCCACAGTACATTCCTCCACTGCAATGAAATGGTTGAATCTTGCCTTGTGTTGAAGTTCCAATATGGGCTTTGTCTTCCAGTGTCCAAACATCCAGTTAAGTTAGTATAGTAAAATTAGTATAATTAAGAATGAATGAATGCAACCTAGCAACAATACTTTTGCTACACTCAAACAACATCAAGAGAATGGACATTTGTTCCACTTATACATATACTTGACAGGTTGAAAAGTGATCTCAGATGAGTATAGCACAAGAAACACAATCCTAGTACTTTACAACAGGAAAGGTAAATGACACACCTACTGATTATTGTGAGCAGGCAGAGAATATGATTGATATTAAGAGAGAATTATATTACGTATACTACAAACAAATACATTTCACTGTACTATAATTTGCAATGACAATAAATTGAATTATGTACTAAATTCATGCTTCCTAAGGTCTTTTTGGGTACATACAAATGAAATTTATTAGTTTACTAATCCAACTTAAGAAAAAGATAAATGTCCTTATCTATGTTTTCGTCCAGTTGCTATGTCTCTGTCATTCCAACAGATGATGCATTACAAACATTTGTAATAATAAAATGCATTGGATTTGTCATTCAAATTGATGGCATAGCACAAAAATTAGCATTGCTTTCACAAATCCCATATTGAATGGCATTAACAGAGACATGTATTGCATTTGTCATTTCAACAGACAACACATCACAAACATTTGTAGTAATTTAGTCTGTGACCCAAAGCAGGGTCAGCAAAGGGTAACCTGCTTGTGTTTGTCCATTATGCAAACCCACACTGTTGAAGTTATATCCCCTAAATTATCCACTGACTCCGCCATTGAACAGGAAACACCATATGCTATGTTTCATTCTGAAATTAAGTTGTATGGTGATCTAGAGATATAAGTGATACCACTCTGGGATGACAATGGACTCTGTCGCTAACAGAATCTTCTCTTTCACCACTCAACCCTGAATGTGACACCCAGAGCAGTATCTATAGCATCTATACTAATAAAAGGCAAAGCCCTCACTCACTCACTGACTGACTGACTGACTGACTGACTGACTCATCACTAATTCTCCAACTTCCCGTGTAGGTAGAAGGCTGAAATTTGGCAGGCTCATTCCTTACAGCTTCCTTACAAAAGTTGGGCAGGTTTCATTTTGAAATTCTACGCTTAATGGTCATAACTGGAAGGTATTTTTCTCCATTTACTGTAATGGAGTTGAGCTTGACCGCCGTGGGGGCGGAGTTTCGTGTGACATCATCACGCCGCCCACGTAATCACGTGAACTGACTGTCAACGCACTATGTAG
>JANRMT010062834.1:30566550-30579247 GCA_026402145.1 Polypterus bichir lapradei | reverse complement strand
TGTCTGTGTATGTATGTATGTATGTGTGTGTATATATGATGTAGATAGGTATGCATATATATATGTGTATATGTAGATATGTATATAGATATGTATTTTGATATATATATATATATATATATATATATACTGTATATATATATATACACACACAACAATTACATTAACAATCATGTTACGTTATTTTTAAAATTTTTCCTTTTCTTTTTCATACCTTTTTTAACACACTACTTCTCCGCTGCGAAGCGCGGGTATTCTGCTAGTATTATATATATTATAGTATAGTATATAATATATATACATAACATGTACTTTTGAGTGTGTGTATATATCTTACTTAGTACTGTCTTATTTTCACTGTTCTGAAAAGACATCCAACCATCCATCCATTACCCAACCCGCTATATCTGCTGGAGCCAATCCCAGCCAACACAGGGCACAAGGCAGGAAACAAACCCCGGGCAGGGCACCAGCCCACCGCAGTCTGAAAAGACATGGAAACTGGAATTTCATTGTACTTCACACACTTTATACAATGTACTTGAACGTTGACATTTGACTTTAAAGATGGGTTTTTGATGTAGAACTGAAACATTTACAATACACTGTAAGTTGGACATTTTAGATTTAACAACAGATTTGCCATATAAGGTAGAGATATGGGTCATTTGTCTTATAAGGCACATATTAGGCTTAAAAGATTAATATTTGATATTTAAGTTAGATATCTGAAATTGCTATTTGTCATTTGTATCTTTTCCATAGATGTGGTATTTGTCACATAAATTTGGTTATTTTGCCATTTTGCATGGGAAAAAACTAATATTTGAAAAATGACACTGTTTTTACATTAGGTATGTACAGGGTGTAATAAAAAGATATTACAAAATTAGTTACATTTTTACAAACATTATGCCATAGTAAATGACTATACAAATAAAGTAAAGACTACACATTAGCACAAGTGGTTAGCTTTGTTGCCTCACAGTGCTTGATTTATAACAGGTGTTGATTTTGAACCCAGATCACACGTCCCCTCTTGTTTGTGGGAGTTATGTTCACACATTGCGAACACGTATGTGTTAGTTACATATTGGTGTCCATGTGTATGCCCCACGACAGACTGGCCCACATCCACAGTTTACTCCTGCCCTGCTCCTGATGCTGCTGGGAAAACAGGTTCAAAAATACATGGATGAATGAATGGATAGGTTAAAAAACTAAACTGTGTTTTCACAAAACCCATTCCACAATATAAAACAAAAACTTTATCACCATCTGCAGTATATTCATGTAATATTTACTAAGTAACTAATATCTGAAGGGCAATAAACTGATAAAAACACTACTTAAAAACATTTATAGGCAAAAGCCGAGTGGGGGCTGGCTGGTCTTTTGGCCTAGAACCCATATAGATTTTGTTTTTTCTCTTTTCTGTCCATCCTGGCCAACTGACCTTATCATTGAAGTGTCATTTAGGGACTTAAAAAAACAATTGTACTTTTAAGGACTCTATTTCTCTTAATTACATATATAAGAGTGTGTTACATTTTTTGTGTATACTATGCATTATTATTCTTATCCAATTAAATTTGCTTTTCTTTGCCTGTAACCGCCTCTTCGACATCTTGTACCTACACAGTTTGTATGTAAATGTGCTACAGAAATAAATGCTGTGTGTTAATGCATAGCTGCATCGTGTCACTTTCATCTTTGAAAACGGTTTGCAAAGGATGGACAAGTGTACGTTGTGTGCACTTTTTACATTTACAACCTTAAATATAAAATATTTGACCTCCTATGGCTAAATATTGCATAACCCAATTTACAAAGAGCATCGCTTGTTGGGATTTCAGGCAGTGACAACTGATAAGGTTGCTTTGGCTAATCTGTCATATGCGTTGTTCCACCTACCGAGTGCAGCCATGGCTGTTTTTGGCCTCTTTGCAGCGTCCCCGCTCTTCATCCTCTCCTTCTTATTTAAGTGTCCTGTTAGTATGAGCGATGCCGCGAGTTTGTCGCATTTTTCTCTCTCCACCTCAGATGTAGATCGCAACTTTAGAAACTGCAGCTGTTCGCGAAACTCCGGCTTCAAGATATCCTCGTTCAGCTGTCACGAATGAAGAACAGTCAGAAAAGAATAAATAAATAACACATCATCCGGATGTTTTTAGTGTTGATATTTCTGTCAAGGGGCAGTGACCCTACCTGAGTTGTGACAATGCCCTGCGCGAAATCCATGATAGAGTGAACGACAGGCGCCTTCTGTGAACAGTGAAAAGCAAAAGTGAAGGCGAGACCGCAGCGAGGAAAGATGGGCGAGCGCGCGGTACTGTTGCTAAGCACCGGGACAACACAGCACGCGCCCCGCAGTGTATCACACGAAAAGAAAACTCCAGACCGCACGCAATGTGTCTTATCTCGTCTTTATTCAAGAATAAAAAATAACGCAATACTGACTTTATCGACGTAAACACATTCCACTCGTTATGATACTGGTGAAGTCTTTAATGTCTCAAGTTTAAACACAGAAGACAATGGTGCTGTTCACTGCTTGATGTAGTCAAAAAGTTCAAAAAGTTTATTGAGATGTACACATAGGAAAGTGCAATGAAATTCTTTTGTCCTACGTGTGAACACATAGATTACTAAGTCAAAAAACATTAAAATTACAGTACTACTGCAGTGTAAAGGTGAACATTTTTTTAAGAAAAAAAGGCTAATAAAAATAATCATTTGCATCTGTTATCTTTTATAGCAGTTTTTTTCTTTCTTAACTCTGTATATACTTACGTCTGAACATTAACAGACATCATTTAGGAAACATTACAATTGAAACATTGCAGGGCAGCAAAGTGCTGTTTCTTAAAACAGCTAGACACAAAGTATGGTAAGTGATCAAGAACAAAATAAAACACTGAACAGAATAAGACACCACAACAACATAGCTTCAAATCATCCAGGACAGACATTCTCACATAGTTATCCCCAAATTTAGACAAAGAATTAGAATTTAAAAGAGAAAGCCTGGAAACTATTTAAATTAAACATTCTCTTCATCTACAGTATCTCTGCAAAAGGTTTGTTCAGTGCAGTTGGAATTTAGGAAGTCACTCCTTAGCTTTAACTTCTGCAGTACATAAATATCCATCTTGGGGTGGATCAAGACCACCACAGGCCCCCGGGTGATTTAGCTCTTTAACAGAGAGCTGATCATACTTTTAAAAACGGAGCACACAGAGTAATGCAACAGGATATTTCTCACTGTTGATTTTGGTGCGTGACTTGTTTGCTTCATCCCCCCATTCCTCCTCGATCGTTGCAGCTTGCGGATACTCAGTCGATTCATTGAGCAGGGTGGGGGTACCCTGCGATTATTTCGGTGTGCAGATATTCAGACATTTCATTGAGCCATCATTTCAGCCCAAGGATAATTGAGTTGGGGGGGGGGGGGGGTGTTTCCCCTTTGATCATATCTGCCAGCGGTTAATCTATTGTTTCATCAAGCAGGGGGGTGTTTGGAAAAAAAAGCCCCTTGCCATCACGGCTCCCTGGCAGTGCACCTGGATGGGAGATCCAGTCCTGGTCCATCTGAACCAGGGAATGTCTTCATTTCCTTGCCGAATATTTATATGCCTCTTGTCCAATGCTTAAATCATCATTGGTACTTTGCTATTTCTGTCATAAGTTGGGCAGATGGTACAATATCGTATATGAAGCCCGCTTAATCCTGAACCCGGTCACCAAGGGACTGGAGCCTATTCCATTAAGCACATGGCACAAGGTTAGAACAATCCTTGGAAAAGGGTGTCAGTCCGTCACAGAGTGAAAACTACTAAGGCCAATTTAACATCACCAATCCACCTAACCTGCATGTCTTTGTAGTGTGGGAGGAAATGGTTTGGCAGATGATGACAGATAAAATTATTCCAGAAATGAACAGGAAGAATCTAGCTATGGTGCCAATGACATCTCCCAAGTATACTGCAATATGAATGCATTTCCTGAAGAAGTACTGCATCATACAGACCCATGAAAAGTAAGTTTGGGGTGACTGGGGCAGGGTCTGCAACATCTGATGAAACATATCCCAAGAGTTTGGAGTTAAAATACCCTTTACTTCAACCAGGATAGTATGCCATTCTGTCTTAGTCAGTACCTGATCCGTCAGAAGAACTTGGAGAGCTGCTTTCACTAACGTGGATCTCTGTGTCCCAAGTACCTCCCTTGAAGAGTTCAATTTGAATTCAACCTTATGACCTGCAAGTTGCTGCTTAAGTGAAAGTTACAGAGCTTCAAAAGCATCATGGAGTTCAATTGCTCCTCCTCTGAATTGTGTGCCTCTATTAGATAAAATTTCAAATGGCTTACCACATCGGGCTACACATTGTCTTCAATGCTAAGGTATCCATGTCAGTGCAGTTTAAGAGTTGTAGATGGACACAATTCATCGCCATACATTTAATTATAATGTCTCATTATTTCTATGTATGATGACCCACCATCATAAGGACCAAAATGATCCAGTCCTATAGACTTGAATGGTAACTTGTAGAGATGGAGATGTGCAAGTAGAATGTCTGCTATCTTGAGGATCATGGTGTTAGCATACCATATCTGAAACCTTTGGCACTTATACTGATGTGTCTTGATGGTCTTTCTCCCACCTGAGATCCAATATTTCCTTCTAATTCAGCAAACACACATTCATTCGCATTGTGGTGGCTATGTGGCTAAGGATCTGTGTCAGTGTGGCTCCCATGCAAAAAGACAATTTCCCCCCAGGGGATTAACAAAGCAAATTCAAAGCCAGGATGGAATAATATTTCAAGTAGCTTCATGACTTAGTGCATGTGATTGAGTATAACTGGATAAACAATATCTAAATACAGACCGCCTGCTCCACAATGTTTTCCTCCAACTTGTATTAAGTCAAGTTGGTAAGAGGAGCAAGATTATTTAAACGACTCTGTGGTTTTAAAGATTTACCTGCTGCCAGGGCATGCCGTTCTTTTAGGAAGATGTCAGTTTGTCCTCCAACACTGCAGCTAAAATATGTGATAGTCACAGTCAAATTCACTTCTGCAATAGCAGAATAGACTGGTGAGCAGTCTGTGACATCCAGATTGCTGACTGAACGGCTTTAGTTTAAAGAGACATGGGTCCGCACTAGCTGCTGTGAGCACAAGCTCCTCTGAGAATAATAACGATTTTGTTTGTTTTAACAGAAGGTTTTAACGTACTGGTAATGGAAAGCGAAACAGATAGTGTGCGCCCCCGCTGCTTCCAGTCTGTGCCTGAGAAAGACCTTCAAAGTTTAAAGACAGCACAGACTTACCTGGATTGGCAGTGGTGTAGTAAAAGTAAGAACCTCAAACATGTCTGAGCATGCTGACCTTGCTTTAATATTGAGGTAAATTGACATAAACATGTTTTAACGTGTCTCTGATATCATCTTTTGGTATGTTTTAGAATAAACACATCAAAACAATTTTGGTGGGGCATAGTTCAAACTCCAGATATTGTGTCGATATATTATATTGATATTCAAAAGCGTCAAAACGTCAATGATGTGTATCTCAAAAACCTTATGTGCCAGCTTAATTCCGATTTCATATCAGTGTAAAAAAAACTGATCTGAAGTTCCCAGTAACAAACAAAAAATAGTTTATTTGTAGACCAGTGTAATCTTTGCTAGCTGTGTCCCTATGACAGAATACTTTAGCGCTAAGTGGAGAAGTATGCTAAAAGGAAATCTGTGTGGAGAAATAAAATCAGATGGTCACTCTTGCTGGTATCTCATTCTCTACTGACTATTAAACATGCAGCTGTTCCTGCCACAGTCACACTTTATAATCCTGACCAGAATAAATACAACGTATTAAAAATGAATGGATGGCCACAGACAATCTGTGTATTACTTAAATATTACCTCTTGAAGGAAGACAAACGGCCTGGAAACACAGATAACATGAAAACCATATTTGACACACATGTAAGTAGGAGGCAGCTAAAGGGCCTGAGTAATTGTAATACTCCCTCCAACCAGGGGGTGGTGGAGTGTGCTGTCTGTCTTTCTCAGTTACTTGACGACCGTTACCGGGAAATCCTGGCAGGTTCTGGCACCATCGATGACATCACTTCTGGCCCCAGAGATGACATCACTTCTGGGCCCGGCAGCATCACTTCAGGTTCTGGCCCCAGAGATGACGTCACTTCCGGGCCCTGACAACATCACTTCCGGTTCCCGGTCCTAAAGATGATGTCACTTCCTGACCGGGCCTTTAAAGCCACCATCTTTATTGTCTTTGATCAGTTCTGTTTTGGACTCAGTCTTGTAAACATCTCTGTTCAATCATTTCAATTTTAGCAGCCAGTATTCAATATACGGGAGGGTGCCCCAAACCTTTATCATGTCTTTTGGCATTTCTTGTCACAACAGTTATAATGATATATAACAAATATGTTTGACTGTATATATAACAAAATAGAACAAACATGACTTCTAGTGGCATTTCTATTGTAGAAACTCTTGTGGGGTCATACCAGAACTTTCCTATATATGTGCACATTTCTCTAATATAAGCATGAACCTACCCAACTAATAATGTCTTACCCTCTTGTAATAATGATTGGTGAAACATTTGAGTTAAAAAAACCATCAGATTTCCAAAAAAAAAAAAAATCAGTCAAACAATGGAATGCTAGTGTATCCATCAGATACCCACTGACAGCATCATCATCTGATAAACTTACAAATTTAGACTAAGTAAAATGAGAGCCTCATAAATACCCACTGCTCAGGAAAATCTGTTTGTTGCAAGTTGCCTTAACTGAAATAGCAACACCTCCATTTTGGGGTTTAGAATCGAATGGTTATTAGAAGAGAAAAGGCAAACTGCAATAACATGGAAAGAGTACGGAGACTGCACACACCTCACAGACTCAATCTGCTATCTGCACATTTGGCAGCAGAACCAACTGTGGCTAAGTGTTTGTTACTCAGAACAAGGTCATTAAACAATCCAAAAAAACATTTTCTACATATAGTACATGCTTGTTCTTTGTCTATGATGCTTCTGATTCAAACAAGTATACAGTAGAACCAGGAGTATCATGCCTTTTCCTATGAAGTTGAAACAATACACACAGACTTCCCCGGTGGCATTTTCAAATTATCATGATCCTCTTCAGCAATGGATGAAAATCAAGATGAGGCATAATGTCTTGTGAACAATGAATTCCTGATATTGATCTTGTTTCTTTTTTTTTTTTTTTTTTTAATTATTTTGGCTACCTTTAAGGGTGCAAACAGCAGTAGACTTTTCATACCTCTTCACTGGTATGTTAACATGTCTTTGACTGGGTGAAGCTTAAACGAAGTGCAAACATGCGGTAGTTTGGGACACCCAACAGCAGGCAGTGCTCATTTTAAAAAAGGGTAATGACCTTCCAGTTTGATTGCTAAACTGGAAAGTTTAGATTGCACATAAGCACAAGCACCCAATGGTACATAGAATATTACAGGGCCAACTGGTTTGGCCCCTCCACAGGAAACAGACATGCAGCACCAGCAATAACATGGTTCTTGTATTATGTGAAACTAACATTTCCCTAAAAGATAATTGCTAAAGAAAACAAAAGCCGAGGGTTGTCACAAACATTTCACTAATAAGTTAATTTACTTAGTGAAACATATTACTTAATTTGCCCAGCAATTTGGTAGAACTGCGACTATAAGGCAGAAACGCCACAGAGGACTTCAAAACAAGATGCAAAACTAGTGAAAAAACAATCAGAAAAGATGAGGAGGGAAAAATATCAGTGGCCTTCAACTGTTAAACCATTCCTGTTTTGGGGGTCGTCTCATTGTTGCCACTGTTGTTAATTCCATTAACACCAAAGCAGCTGAAACTAATTAACAAACCCCTCTGCTACTTAACTGACCAGATTGATAGCCTAGAAGTTTCCCTGACTTGATGCTATACTCTGATTAAAAAGTTTTCCTTTAATTTTTTTGAGCACTGTATATACATGTGTCCCATCATGTGAAACAAATACTCCAAAACAGAAACACATGAAATTTCAAGGTAGAATTAACAAATAATTTAGGACCACCTCAGACATACTGTGTTTGGTTAGGTGCATATTAAAAGTTTTTCACAGTTTACTACAGGTCCTTCTCTTTCAGGATGGAATACAAATTAGTCCTCATCCATTTTTCTAGCTTGCATATTCTAATACAGATTTTTAGTGGTCAGGGCCTGTTTAAGGAATCCAATGCAGGCTATGCTGTATGAGACTGAGGTTTTTGTCCTTTTATTGTAAGTTAGGCAGAGGTCAATCCAAGGATGGGCACAATTCTGGTGCAAAGCAAATTCACCCAACATTCTCATCATACATATGATAATAAGACTCTCCAAAGGCCAGTGACCAGACCAGGCAGTGAACCTTTAATTATATTGCTGCTACAAGTAAGTGCTAAACCACTGGGCTAACACACCAGTACTGCTGTAATAAGGCAGGATTAAGAGAATGGACAGCATATGCAGATTTAACCTGCACTCACAAAATCAAACACCGATAATGGTATATTGAAAACTCTGAGCTTGTGGGTAATTTTTGGATTTTATTTTGCCTATTTCTTCGCTTCTGTCTTTATACATTTCTCACGCTTCCTTGGTTTTATTGTTAGTCCATTTTACAAAATCTTCTTTAGATAAGTACTCTCCAGTGCATATAGTATTCTGGTGCAAAAAAAGAAAGTGATTCATCTTAATCAATCTTTCTCACAGCTCATGTTTTTATACACACCACTTCTTGATGTTCAACACATTGGTGAAATGCACTGTGAGTCGTGGTTTCCCATTCATTCCGTCCAATCTCTTTAATGTTCACATTTTGCTTTATAAAAGCATGCTACACTGCAGAAAGGATCTATACAAACAACGACAACAAAAGCAATGGTATAAATGAAACAGAAAGTCTATCATCACTTCTTCCCTCTGATCCATTATAGCTTTTTGGATGTTCCTTCTACTGGAAGCACAGAGAACAAGTTCAAGCTGGAAATAAAAACTCATCCTAAGTGTATGCCTTAAGATTTAGAAGAACTGTTTTTAATTAAATTAGTGAAATTTTATTTACAGTAAAGTCAAAAAGTATGAAGACAGACGACTTTGAATGCACAAGTATACCATTTGATCCAGTGATATTAAACAATGTAATTTTTATTTACCCATGATACCTAAAATCCACATAGCCACAGCCATTGCATGAAGAAAATGATGAATGATAACTGAAACTATTCATTAACTACTAGAATATGCAATAATGGATGATCTGGGAAAAAGCTATATTTAAAACAAAGTGCCATGAAAATACAAGGAAAAGAATCATTCAATAAATGTTCTTTTATTTATTACATTGGCTCAAAAGAAATACAAAAATAAGACTGAAAAAAACTATTTGAAAAAAAAAGACAGAAGAATCAGTCCCAAAAATATGGCAGATGTATTATTCATAAATTGCAAGTAAAGGACCTTGCCCTACAAGGGATGCTCTGGGATGTGTAGTACTTGGTGAGCCACTGAAGACATCATCATCAACCGAGCCTGCAATACAAAGGCAATATAAAATATTGTTAGAAAAATAAAAAAAAAAACACCCACCTATCCATTATTAAACCATTTTCAATCAAAGTCAGAGACAGCAGTGTAATCCAATATACATTTACAAAAAAAAAAATACCGGTGATATTTGGCAATTATAGGATGTAGAGCAAGCATTCATTTATTTGCTAAACCCATCACTGGGCACAACTATACTTAAAATCGCTTTTAAAAAAATTAACTGAAAACATGCAGATTAAAAGCAATACTGTTTCAAATCATTTAAAGCAAGTTGTGGTTAATGCCAGATTTGTTCAAATTAGACTGAGTTAAGCAGATAGGTGATGACTGTAAACATTCTCAAGCTCTTAAGGTTGTATGAGCTGAAGCCTATCTTTGCAGCACAGGGAGCAAGGCAAAAACTGGCCCTGGACACAGAGAGTGGGTCCTTAACATAGCCCATCATATTTATGTGGATGGGGAAGGAAAACCAGAGTAGCCAGTGAAAAACTCACAAAGACAATAACTGCCCACAACACAAAGGCCAGGCACAGGATTCAAATCCAGAACACTGGATGCAAGAAGAAGCAGGGCTAAGGTGTATATCTGTAATTTGTTTTTGTTGTATTGAGAGTATTAGGTCCTCATTGTAAATGGTTGCCTTAACTGATGAAATATATCTTAAATAAAAACATGAGATTAAATGTGAGCCACACCATTAAGCATTTAGCCAGAACTCCCCAAAAACTTCCAGTGAATTTTAAAAGTTACTTGAATGACTAGCAACAGACAAAGCATTAGTTAAACTAAAGATCCAATAAAACATATTTTGCACAAAACACAATGTAAAAAACTTGAGTTGCAGTTTATAAACTTTGTTCTTTTGTCTAGTTGGTTAATTAAGCCACCTGACTGAAAATACCTTTTGGAATGTGCAGTGATTCTGAGATACTTCTTTAATACTATATATAAAATACAGTACATACACATAATATAAAATGAGCATTAATACCATTTATCGGCAATAGTTAAATATTAGCAGAATTTCATCTTTTTTGAATGTGGTTTGGTAACAATTTGCACAAACTATATATTCTATAAAAACTGTGTAAATGCTGTTCTCTTTATTTATTCTTAAAGAAATGTGTGCAGAACAATTCATTCCTAAATGTTCCAGCAGTTATTTTCTCAACCTGCTGGAGGGAATGTGCTTTTGGAAGATCATGTTTAGTCTCTAGAAAGCACACCACAGAGAAGGACTGTGAATTTACCAGCATGGTAATTTCGTTAACTTTTTTGATTCTTTTTATAGAGTAGCTTCAGTTGCTGGCTTCCCTTCTCTTTCTCTTTTGTTTTGATTTGTTAAAGTTTGACTTGACTGTATGGATGCCGTTTCTAATTAAATCAATAAAAATATAAACTTTTTAAACTCTTATAAATATTTAATTCCCTCTGCTGATTTATTATACTCACTTCATCAACATTTAGAGGTGCAGGGAGGAGACTACTCTTAATTTACCATAAACCCAAATTATCTCATGCCAAGCCAATGTACAGCCATCATTTAAACTAACAGATACATTTTGGGGATGTGGGAGTAAAACTGGAGTAGGTGGAAACTGACCAGACCGGGATTCAAATGCTCATCCCAGAATTTGCCAAGAAGCAGAGCTAGCTAATAAAACACTGTAGTAAATTTACTTGCTTAGTGTGTTTTTAAACAAAAATGCTTAACATATCCTGAAACAAATCACTAAAGAAAACAGCAGTAGTGTGAGTTGTACTGTACCTGTGGACAGGGAGCTCATTCTGCGATCAGAAACACTGGTTCGCTTTATGTAGGGTTCACTAATTTTCTCCAGGAACATTTTTACTTTGTTCTTCTTTTCTTCAATAGAGGAAAATAGATTCAAGACTTTCCCTTTTACTGGGACTTTTTTGCTACTGAATCCCAACATGTAGAAAAGGTCAATGAAGGTATCTGCTTTGAATCTGAAGCTAAAACTCAGACCTTTAACATCGGTGTCATAACCAGTCATTGTGAAAAACTCTTTGATTGTTTCTGCAAAGTCAAACTGAAAAGACAAAATAATGAATGTGAGTATAAGAGCAAAGGAAGAAAATCACTTTGATAGCTGAGAATTAAAAAAAAAAATATATATATATTATATATATCTATACTAATAAAAGGCAAAGCCCTCACTGACTCACTCACTCATTCACTCACTCACTCACTCATCACTAATTCTCCAACTTCCCGTGTGGGTGGAAGGCTGAAATTTGGCAGGTTCATTCCTTACAGCTTCCTTACAAAAGTTGGACAGGTTTCATTTCGAAATTCTACGCGTAATGGTCATAACTGGAAGCTGTTTTTCTCCATTTACTGTAATGGAGATGAGCTTGAAAGCCGTGGGGGCGGAGTTTCGTGTGAAATCATCAAGCCTCCCACGTAATCACGCAGTACGTAGAAAACCAGGAAGAGCCCCAAAAAGCGCGGAAGAAAACATGCATTATATAATTGAGAAGGCAGCGAAACAATAAGAAGCGAGCGAGTGACATATACAACCATATTCATGAGTTCTGCTACTTCGGAAACAAAGCACGATGTAAACCTAAACTTTAAATTAAGTTCATAGACAGGCTGCCGCTGGCGTTTGTAATTTAGTGCCTGCCCATATAAGGCCGTCCGTCAGCAGCAATCCAATAGAAACACTGCCACTAAATATTCAAGGGTGAAGGACTGTGCTTATGCAGAGGAAGATGAGATGGTCAGGGTGGTGTTTGGCACAAACTCAGCGAAACTGCGAGAGAAAGTTTTATGTGCCGGGACTTAGGTAACATTAGATACAGCCATGGACATAGCACGACATGGCACCAGCACAGCTGGGAAACTTCAATGCAAGAACACCAAGCGGCTCACGTGAACTGACGCAGTGCACAGACAAAAAGCAACAGTTCCAAAGAGCGCTGAACAAAAACCGAATTACACAATTGAAAAGGCAGCAAAAAAATATGAAGCGTCTGATACATACAAGCATATTCATAAGTGCGGAAACAAAGCACACGGTGGAAAAAGTCAATGTCCC
>JANRMT010062834.1:30476698-30551154 GCA_026402145.1 Polypterus bichir lapradei | reverse complement strand
TTACCGTTTCACAGTAAAACATCGACCAGGTTCTGAACACGTCAACGCAGACGTATTATCAAGACTAAATGAACCTGGTACAGAGAGTCGCTTGATTCACGGAAATGTGAATAAAGCTGAGGGGGAGGGTGTGAGCTGGAGGGCTGATCGCACCCCAAGAAGATAGACGCCTCTGGGAAAACCACAACCCCTGAAACACAGACTACCCTCACATTGCTCCTTAGTTTCTCACTTGCGCCATAACGCGTAATGCAAACCTCGCGCTATACTCCGCTAACTTAAAAGCCTTGTGCAGCGCCTGTCAGTTGAAAATTGATTGTTTGCTTGCTTTTATCGCTCTCTCTCTCTGCTCCTAGCGGAACTGTCATCTCTGACTTGTCATGGAGCACGTTTAAGCTCATGTGTTTGCAGTGTTTGAATAAAAACCCTTCTTGTTTCTACGACCTCCTGTGTTTCGGTGCAAATCTGTGACCCAAGCGTGACAATATATTCCGATGCTGACTTTATATATTCAAGATTTGACTTTATATATTCCAGCGCTAAGTTTATATATTAAAGTTTTTACTTTATATATTCAGAAAAAAGTTTTGACTTTAAGTATTGACTTTATTTATTCCGACAGTGACTTTATATTTTTAACGCGTTATGGAGCACATGCATCGAAGCTTCTCAGCTGTGCGATTATCAATGTAACCTTTTGTAAGTAGTGCCTGGAGGATTCAGTGTGGAGAAACTAGAGACAGCGTGTGTATTAACTTGTGGATTTTTCTGTGACTATTTGGTGGCAGTGTGAGCTCAGCTCAGAGCGAAATGAGGTAAATGGGAGGGGATATGATGACGTGACTCCCCCACCCGCCTTAACTGTCAATCCCCCACAAACACAGTCTCTCGGAATTTGCATAAGCACACCCCTTCACCTGCAATTTTAACTTAGTTACAAAGTGATCAAAACTCTCGTTTATATCCTGCGTCCTCTCATTAAACTTGTATCCCGCATTACCCGTGGGCACGAAAAGCACCAGCGGCAGCCTGTCTATTAAGTTAATTTAAAGTTTAGGTTTATACCTCACTTTGTTTCCGAAGTAGCTGTACTGATGAATATGGTAGTATGTCACTCGCTCGCTTCTTAATGTTTCGCTGCCTTCTCAATTATATAATGCATGTTTTGTTCAGCGTATTTTGGAGCTCTTCCTGGTTTTCTACATAGTGCGTTGACAGTCAGTTCACGTGATTACGTGGGCGGCGTAATGATGTCACACGAAACTCCGCCCCCACGGCGGTCAAGCTCAACTCCATTACAGTAAATGGAGAAAAATACCTTCCAGTTATGACCATTACGCGTAGAATTTCGAAATGAAACCTGCCCAACTTTTGTAAGGAAGCTGTAAGGAATAAGCCTGCCAAATTTCAGCCTTCTACCTACACGGGAAGTTGGAGAATTAGTGATGAGTCAGTCAGTGAGTGAGTGAGTGAGTGAGTGAGTGAGGGCTTTGCCGTTTATTAGTATAGATCATTAATCAGTGTTAAACTCAAGCAGTTATCTTCATGCTGTGGAAGTTATTATGCTTATCAACATGTATATTTATCTCTATTATAAATTTTGCTTTATTGCCTTTCTATTCTTTCTACCATAAAGCGCTAATGAGGAAACTTGCTGAAACTGGCTTCCATCTGCACATGAAGTCAGGTTCCACCAATTCACTCCATCAAACCCCCAGGGCTACTCATCCGCACAACCACTTGCATCTACACCTGCTCAGAATCCTTCACACTGCCATGGACTCCTAAATGCTATCATCACAGACTTTTGTTTCACATTAACTTTTTATCGGTATACTTACTAAGCTCATTCTTGCCTATTGTTTGCCATGGAGCTCTTCAGGAGGAATTGTCAAACACACATTTATCTTATTTCATGGTCTCAAGGATATGTTGGTTCAAAACAAGGCACTGTATTGAGACAGTACAACTGTAAACATCTGATAAGAACTAATTAATCAATTCCCTAATTAACAAAATTTTTTTTTGTGAAGCTGAATCATATGCTTCCTGTTTTTTGTTCATTGTTTTTACAGAGCTAGCCATAAAACCATGCATAACGTAAGGGAGAATAAAAATTTTTTAAATATGATAACCAACAGCACAGAGGTTGTTCAGATCTTATCTTCGATACTGTATGAGTTGCATCATTCAATGATTTGTAATAAAGAACCTCCTATTTAATAATTAACGTGGCTTGTTTTTTTATATATTGCCTACAATATGCCTAAATCATTATTAACAACTATGCACTACAGATATTGTTTATTAAATTCTGTTTTTTTTTTTTTTTTTTTTAAAACACAGAGTGGCCACTATTCACCTATTTTTTCTACAAGATTGACTGTTTTGTGAGAGGCATCACCATTTGTGCAGAAAATGTAATCTAAAATATGTATTAAAGGATCATGTGTGCACATAATCCAGTGAAAGAATGGGCAAGGCTAAAGGTTTAATTAGCTTTGAATGCAGTATAGTGGTGGGCACCAGGCATGCAAGCTAATGTATATTAGATTAAGAAACCTTAAGTAAAATCTGAGGCAAACACGACTTGGCTATAGTTTGTAATCTAAACAGTTCAGGACAACAGTGGTGCTGAATCAGGAATACTAAAATGCTTAGTTCTCAAAGGAATATTCCACCCAATAATTATATATATTTTTATGTGCGACTTACCCTGTGTAGTTTGTAGTGATGGACAAGAAAAAATATTTACTCTTACTGTATATGCAGAACAGAGATAAAGTCTCCAATAGAATAGAATTCTATGGTGACAACCATCATACAACAGCAAATAATATTAAATCATCCATTAAAAAAATCTCAGATCACTTGTTTCATATAACCCTCACATCAAGTCATATGCTTACAACAGGAAAAAAGGAAAGCACTTTACTAAAATATTATTTATATAAGTCACTTCCAGAAAGAGCTCTTGCTAATTAAAATGTAATGTGTTGAAGCATACTCACTCATGCCAAATGAATTCCAGCCTTCTTTCATTGGTCATGAGTCCACCCCAATAACAGCTTAATCACTGGCTAACACATCATTTCGTTTAACATCAACAGTACAAATTTCACAGAGAGTGTGTACAACTAAAAGTTAAAGAAAAGCAAGTGAAAATGTCTCGTATGTGTGCATATCCAATATGCTTCACCAAGCAAAGGGTCAGTTCACCCGTGATGTGTTATAGCCTGCTGCTAAAAAATCCCAAAGGTGCTTCAGTTGCAGATATGATAAATGTAATGACAGGAGAAAGATCTACAACTGAAATGCTTAAGCATATAAAGGCGTGCTTCACTTTCGTTCACAGGAGTGTTTTCTGGAAGTGCTTTATTTAAGCAAACTTGTTGACTTTTTTGCCATCACTTACCTACTACAAGCTTAAGTAGATAGATAGATAGATAGATAGATAGATAGATAGATAGATAGATAGATAGATAGATACTTTATTAATCCCAAGGGGAAATTCACAGAAGTAGTAGGGCTGGGTATCGATTTAATTCTGATTCATAATGCCCCAATTCGATTCGATATCAATTTTACCTTGACTGAATTAGCGTGCACTTATATATTTGAAGTGGTGGCTTTTATTAAAAATTATTTAACCATGCATGGAGAACATTATTATAATGTGAAACATTTCAGTAACACTTTATTTGAATGATGTCTACATAGTGACTTTGTAACATAATGATATTTAAGTAGAAATACTTGATTAGCAATGAACAGTTAACGTCAGTATTTAGAAGATGTGTAACAAAATATCATTGCTATTTAAAAAAAAAACTTTTTCAAAGGACTGCACTCATTTGAAACATATGTATGGCCACTTCAGACTTAACACATATTATGGGGCAGCTCCTTGTTTTAATATAATGCAATGGCATCTGCTTTATAAAACATCTATATCACCTTGTGAAGAATATTATAGAATAATCAAATATCGCTCTTTAAATATTAAATAATATTCAGTAACCTATTTGTGCGTTAAAGAATCTCTATGCAGACACACTTCAACTAGACTGTTAGCCAAATGTATTCCCCTCTTGGACATTTAAAATAATCATGAATTAGTTGCAATTAAACATATATAGGGAAGATTCGCATCTTTCTATAATTCTTCAGTTGCTCTGACTTGTAGCAGTCACATTAATTAGTCTCGAAAATGTGTCCTCACAGTTTTCAAACAAAAAGAAAGCATTTTAAAATGAGGATCTAGAGCTGATGCTTGTTGACAGTGGCACTGAATGAATGGAACATAAAAGAAAAGGAACTGGCCATTGTGACTGATAATGCCACTAGAATGGAGCCAATTCAAGTCGGCTGCTTTGAGCACAAGCACACTTTTGTATTGCATGCTGCTCTGAAAATTCCAACGGTTGTCCTCTTGCTTTGCTGGGTAAGGTACATTATAATTTGTTCCACCGTAGCAGTACATTTAGCTAGCCACATGTCTAAAGACAGGCAATGTTTATTGGATTTACCAAAACACAAACTTGTACTTAAAGCAGTCACACAATGGAATAGCGCATTGGAAATGCTAGAAAGGTTTTTGGAACAACAGCGAGTCATTTCAGCAGCTCTGCATATAAGTAGTGAGGTTGCTCCCGATGTGTCTGGCATGCAGAACGCTTGTCTGAAACACATCTCCCACAGGTGCCTAGTCATTTTTAAAGTGTGATTGTAATGTAGGAATCTGCTGCCCTGGATTTTCAGGTGTCCACACATCTGATTTAAGTGTTGATGATGCCGATTTCAGTTAAAGTGGACACACCATATTAGGCAAAATAGTAAATTGCTTTTTCTGCAGCAATCCTTAACAGGAGCATTAGCGCCATCTACTGGATCAGAAAGCAAAATGAAGATGAGCAAAAATATACATTTAACAAGCAGGGCAGAGATTCATGAGACTGATCTTGAGACTTTAGGAATCAATATTGAATCGTTTAAACGAAAAATAACGATATTTTTACCAAGGCCTACTAAGTAATATTTTTTTAGGATTCTTGGACAAAGTATTCTTTTAGGAAGGATAGGGTATGGCAGGTGATGACGCTAATAAAATTCTCTCTGTCTAAAAAAGGAGTGGCTACCATGGCTTAAGGGTAAAGGACATCAGTAAAACAGAAGGGCATTGCTTAGTTCGATGAATTCTAGTTCCTGCTGGTTCATACTAATAAAAGGACCAAGATATTATAATAATAATAATAATAATAATAATAATAATAATAATAATACAGTTTATTTATATAGCACCTTTCACATGCTCAAGGCGCTTCACAAAAAACAGCAGGGTATATGTAACATTGGATACAAATGTTTTCCTGAATTGAACAATGAAAAAGATAACAAAGCATTAAATAGAATAAAGGATAATAAACCAGAGTAAAATACTAAATACTAAAGAAAAACCTAACAAATAACCTAATTTGTGATATACCAGACACACAAATTATCCTGAGCACCTGGACAGAGAGGTAAACAGAAAGAAAGGGCAGAAGGTTAAGTTAAGTTAAAAGCCTTCCTAAATAGATGAGTTTTAAGTTGTTTTTTAAAAGAATGAATGGAGTCAGCTGATCTAATTAATTTCGGGATGTCATTCCAAAGTCTGTGTGCTATGGAACTGAAGGCCCTGTCACCTACAGAGTGCAGGTTAGTGTGAGGCACAACAAGATTACCAGAATCAGAGGACCTTAGTAGGCGAACAGGAGCATCGTGATTTAGAAGGTCACTGATATAGTCCAGTGCAAGGCCATTTAAAGCTTTGTAGGTTATTAATAGAATTTTATATTCACTCCTGTAAGAGCCAGTGAAAGCGAAGCAGGATGGGTGTAATGTGCTCACTGTTGCTAGTTTGAGTAAGGACTCTTGCAGCAGAGTTTTGAATCAACTGGAGCCGTGATATAAAATTAGAAGGGGCACCTGCCAGCAACGAGTTACAGTAATCGATGCAGGATGTGATAAAAGCATGGACAAGTTTCTCAGCATTAGAAAAGGAGAGGAATGAGCGAACACAGGATACTGTATGTTACAGAGGTGAAAGTAAGAAAGTTTCTTAATGTGGTTTATGTGGGCGGAATAAGAAAGGGAGGAATCAAAAATGACACCAAGATTCCTTGCATCAGAAGAAGGTCTGATGAGATCACCGTCAAGAGTGACTGAAAAGGAGCTCATTTTCTTAAGTAGCGCTTTAGTGCCAATTTGCAGGAGTTCAGTTTTATTGCAATTTAATTTTAAAGAGTTCTACTCCATCCAGGTTTTAATTTCACTGAAGCAAGTTGTGAGCTGAGAAAACTCTGATTAAGTTGCACTTTTGGCACTGAAGCAGAGTTGAGTGTCATCTGCATAAAAATGATAACCCAGTCCATAGCTATGAATAATATGGCCAAGGGGAAGCATATAAATACAGAAGAGAAGAATTGATAGTTTAGTTTAGAATAGTTTACACGGCTTCTCAGGGGCAACAATGCAGGCTGGTATTCAAGTAGTAATGGCAGGGATGTATTTTTGTAACATACTTTGGGTCCCTTGATATGAACAGAGAAACATTTAAATGCCACAGAATATATTAACATTGTTGCCAGCCAGGCGTATTACATTATGGTAGCAGTGTTCACATTTTCCTTCACAAGGATAATGATTTATTTATATCAATTTAACAAGGATAGAAAAGAACAGAAATAGTTTCATGAGAGTTTTAAGAGTACTTAACTGTTACTTAACCCTGACAGATCTGCAGTACAAGTATGTGCAGAAGGACAGAAGCCATACCTGAAGTTCATAACTCTCTCCCCAGACTGACGATATGATATTGTTCAAGCCATTTTCAATCGCATAATGTATAACAGGATGCCTTGTATTTACAATTACAGCAAACGTTTTTCCTTAAAAAAAAAAAAAAAAGTCACTCATCTGAACAGATCTTCTAAAAACTTTCCAAGACTTTCCCAAAATAATACAATAATTTAATTTAGTGCAAGAAATTAAGACATCTTTTAAAACAGTTCACATTTGAATTACATGGCATGTTCTTTCTTATGTATCCCTGCAAGATATAATACCACTCAGCTGGGAATTGGAAGTTAACACTATACAGTAAGTAAAAGTCACCTGTCCTATATACTTTAAGAATGACAGAATGAACAAAACATTTTGAACTGCCAATAAATTAGTTTTTTTTTTCCAGATCTGAAGCTAAGAAAAAAATGTTTTCATTAAAAAAAAATTTAACAGTTATAATAAGTGAAACTAGCCACTGCTATTCCGACAGTTTCTGAAGTCGTGTTCAATCTTTAAGTTTTCAGATTGTATTTCATAGTCACACTCTCTCTGTGATCCTCCTTTATCTTCTGTGTGATTCGGTTTATCCGGCCTGTAAAGTGTAATGTGAATGTTTCAGGGATTCATGGAATGCAATCACCCATCCAACCCGCCTATTTTCACGGTACTATACTGGCTACTACAGTATTATTCTTGACGTTTTTGTGAAGTGGTAACAATTACAAGCAGTTCAGTGCAATATCCTGCCTTATTATGTTTTACATATAGTTTTTTACTTCTTCTTCTCCTCCACCTGCTACTTTAAATATTATTGTTACTACTATAATAATAATTCTTTACATTTATATAGTGCTTCTGTCACTACTCAAAGCACTTTGCAAACTACACACAGAGAGAACTCAGGATGCAAACCCACGTTCATCTTACTGCAAGGCAACAGCACTACCACTGTGCCATTAATATTAACATCTCTGTTGTGAAGTCTTAGTGTTAGTATCAGAAAACATCATGATTTCCAAGGAAATTACAAAATGCCTTCATGAGTGCCATTTAGTGGCTCAAGATACCATAAAATCATGATGTCATTTATTCTCAAATGTGAACTCCTACTCTTTGTTGGAGTGAGTGTAGAACTCTTTGTAACTACTTCTTATATCCTACTCTAGGGAATGATAAATAAGTATCCTATTCAGACCTTTACACTTAAATACTAACACAGATCAGTAAATCTTAACTATTTTTCAGACTAATGTTTTATTTATTTCCCCATCTTCCATTTATCCTTTTTCAAACCTACTTAATCCAGTTCATTATGTCAGATGCATCAGTCTATTAAATGACACACTAAAAAAAACCCAGGACAATGTAGAATCACCAATTTAACACAAATCATATGGCCTTTGGGTGTGGGAGGAAAACTGGAGCATCCAAAACAAAAAAAAAAACTCAAGCACAGATAGGGCAACATACAAACTCTACACAGTAACCTGGCATGGACTCGAACCCAGCTTCTTGGTGCAGCATCTTGGTTGGGGCTGTGAGGCATCAGTACTAGGACCTACTCCACTGTGCTGAATTAATATTATATTTACTTAGATTATGGAAAGTCTATGCAAACTTAAAATAAAATTTCCAATATTTATAAAGTACTATGATATATTTTTTTTCAAGGCAGAACAAGTACACATGTAACGTAAACTTGTAAAATATACAACTACTTCAGACGCAGCCTTTTTGGAAACAAAAGCACAGATACAGCCTTTGACAATTTGTTGCATCAATGTATTTTTACCCTGAACGCTTACTGTCTCAGTACTTCAGGCTATTCAATGTGTCCCAGTCCATCTTCATTCATCACCTTATGTTGACTCAATTCTCATTTCTTTTTAAGTGGGTTAAACAATTCTCATAAGATAGATAAAATCTTGCACTAGAAAATTCTGAGCAATAGATTTATTTATTTTTTTTAATTGTATACATAAAAAATGGCCTACCATTATTTTCACAGTTAAGCAACACTTTCTTCATCCTCCAGGCTTTTGTAAAGAGAATAAGAGGTTTTGTTAGCAGATTTTCCCTGAAGTCCTTGTAATCCTTATGACTTTTGAGGACAATAAACCTGATTTAAGAACATAAATAAAATGTTTATTATAGATGTGGCATTTGTCCTAAACAATCCTAATTAAAAATAAAAACAATTTAAACACAATAATAAAATTTAACAATGAATAAATACATACATATTAAGGGGTATTCAGATATACTGGGATCTAGTTCTGTCCATTTTTTTGTGAAATGCAGTAGCTCTGTTCTTATTATAGAACACATTTTAAAATAATAAATTGGTATCCACCATAGTTATTCCCATGATAATTTTAATCACTTTGACCATGCCACCTCATAATTATTCACCTCCTCATAGTGTCATATCACAGTTCTGGAGTCATGTTTTTACCTGTACCCTATCCATGTTCCCTACTTTTTGGCCTTTTCTGGCTTTTCTTAAATCCACATGCAAGTTCATCTCTGCATGATCTCTACCCAGAACCACTGTTTTCTTGTCTAGCCCATTAAGCAATGTAAGCCTGTCTGTAACAGCTGATATTTATGCTGCATTCACATGCTAAAAGAAACACAGGAAATACATGTTTCTCATTTAGTGAACAATAGTGTGTTTGTCTGCTCGTCATAAACTTTCTCCTTATCTTTCACTTGACACTGTGTGAACATGAACAAGTTAACTCACCTGACTGAGCTCCAACTGGGGAAAAAAAGAAATTTAATCAATTGTATCTCATGTTATAGATCATCTTGGATAAAGGCATCAAACATAATTAAATGTTTTGTTTATGCCATTTTCTTTTTAAAATATTTTTGAAAACTGCAGCTGAATATTTAATTTACTATTGTGCTCAAAGTCTAGTGTTTGCAAATTCTCCTCATGTCTGTAAGGTATGTCACCATTTATTTTGCGTACCTCCCACATCCCAAAAGACACAATAAAATTAAGTTTGCAGTGGAGCCTGTTTCAAGAGAAGTTTCTACTTTCCTGGAATAAGCAATAGCCCCTGTCTCCTGTAGAGGAGTTTGTGAGGAAGACCAGAAAGGATTGAATTACAATAATCAATACAAGATATAACCAGAGCATTTACAAGAAGAGCAGTGCTATTAGCTATCAGAAACGGGTGTAGATGTCTGATATTACGTAGATGAAAATATGCAGACTGAGTGATATCATTAATATGTGCTTCAATTTTAAGGTACTATCAAGAATGACACCTAAACTCTGAACTTGAGAGGAAAAAGAGATTTATCAATAGTCAGAGAAATACTGTCACATTTGGCCAAAACAGTTTCAATTCCTACTAGAAGAACATCTGTTCTATCACTGTTTAGTTTGAAAAAGATAGCAGGCAACCATGATTTAACTTCCTGCAAGCAGTCAGAGAGGGAAGAAGGTGGAAGGATGGAATCAGGCTTAACAGACAGATAAACCTGGGGGTCATCAACATAACAATGAAAATATATATCAAATTTCCTAAAAATACGATGAAGAGGCAGGAGGTAAATAATAAACTGAACGGGGATTAAGGAGACGTAAAGTACACCATTAACAACTGGGCAAACTTGTGATCTGAATTTTTTTCACTATACAAACTGAGTATGATCCAAGAGATGAGATTTAAACCAGGCATGTTGAATGCCAATGATACCAATTGATTTTAATCTCTCTAGGAGAATATCGTGAGAGATTGTGTTAAAGGCAGAGCTCAGATCAAGAAGTACAAGTATGGTTAATAGCCCAGAGTCAGCTGCCATTAACAGATCATAGGTGTTTTTGACTGGGGCTGTCTCAATACTGTGAAAAGGACAAAAACCAGACTGAAATTGTTCTAACAAAAGGTTGTAAGTAAGGTAAGAGTGAACCTGCATGGCAAGTTTTTTCAAGTGTTTTTGAAAGGAATAGTAAATTTAAAAACGGATGATAATTATTTAGAATGTATTGGATCGAACTGGAGTTATCACAGCCACTTTAAAAGGTAAAAGAAGAACAGATATAAGGGAAAAATGTATGATGTCAGTTATTAAAGAATAAAGAGAAGGCAAACAAGATTTAACCACCTGAGTAGGAAGTGGATCCAACTGACAGGTGGAAAGGTTTAGATTTTCAAATAATACCAAATATTTCCTTCACACTTGGGAGTTTAAAATTAGAAGGAAAAGAAGATGAGGGAATCATAAAATGTTCCATGTGCAGGGTTTCCTAAAAGAGGTCAACTGCTGGTGGATATTGCCAACCTTTGTATTAAAAAAGGGTCACAAAATAGTTACATTGATCAGTGTTGAGATGGAAGATTTGCAGGTGGCCGTAGAATGCAGTTTACAGTAGAAAGTAAAGTCCGACTATTCCCTTCTCCAAACCTAATTACTGCTGCATAATATTTATTTTTGCTGCAGACAGAGCATCCTTATAAATAGCATGTGTTCATCGTGCATATTCTTATTGACTGTAAGGCCTGTCTTTGTATAATGCGTTGCAAGGGTTGACCCTTAGCTTTAAGTTGGTGTAGTTCCAGGGTAAACCAGGGGGCAGAATGGGTGAAAGAGACAGACCGGATTTTCATATGAGTAATGTTATCTAAAAGACTGTATAATTCATCATTGTAGTGGGAAATCTGCTCATCTGGGGTAAATAAATTGTTGCTGCTGGACAGCCTGTCAACTTCATTGGAGAAGAGAGTTAAATCAATATTCTTAATGCTGCGAAATGAGATAGAATGAAGTGGGTTTAATTTAGATAATATTAAGCTGACATTAAAGGACACCAGTTTATAGTCAAATATGGACAGGTCAGATGCTGTACAATTATAGTTAGTAACACTGGAGCCACAGATAAAATCAAGAATATGGCCTTTGGAATTAGTAGGAAAGTCTATAAATACCAACTAATACTTTCGAGAGATGATATAAAATCCTCATAAAAGTGTTAGTGACAGTGTCCATATGTAAATTAAAATCACCCAGTAAAATAACATTAGAGGACATAGAACAAAGGGAATATGCAAACTCAAACAATTTATTTAAAAACCCCTTATTCATCTGGTACAGTGGCAAACATACTGGGAGTAAGTCAATTGATTTGTAAAACAATTAACTCAAATGAGGCATTGTAAGACACAGTTTTCAAGGATACTCTCCACTTCTCAATGTATAGTATCATCAAGACCGCCATCCCAACCAGAGGCACGGGGTTGGCAGATGTAAACAAACCCTGAAGGAACAGCTTGACTAAGCTGTGAAAAATCATTGGGTTGTTGACAGGTCTCAGTCAAACAAAGAAAATCAAACTTCCAGTCAGTTAGCAGATCATCAAGGACAGGGCCGTAACTGGTGAGTGAACGGATCTTAAATAGCCCAGTGGCAAGATTGTTTTTCACAAGTGCTGCAGTAGCTGATCTAGCCAGGTTTGCTAGCACACTATGGTCAACAGTATGTCTAAATCTGCATAAAGGTAGAGGAAAAGCAGACCAAAAAGACTAAATTCCATTGAGACCCGCAGTAAATGTATTTCTGATGAGAATGACAGAGAATATCCTGGTGCCGATACAGAGTCAGTGGTGGCTGAGAGGGGTGAAACCAACATGTGTGTTACTACTTCCTAGGACTATTTCCTATGATTTCATTTCACATTCCTTTTACTAGAAAAACATTTCCAAGCAACTAGTTGTAATCAAGGAAGTTGATCTATAACTGCATTACAGGTAGTGATCAAATTCAGAAAACAATTCAAGCACAACTTCAAAATCTACTGTAAGAGGATAAGAATTATGATACATTGTTAAAACTCTCCTATTTGATCATCAGAAATGGATGCTCTTTTACGCAGGTTTCACATCTGAAGCCACTAAAATAGCTTTAACAGTCCTTACATTAAACAGCCAAGTTGTATTTTACATACCAATTAACAGAGTTTAAAATTTCTTATCATATGCATCCCTCCAACCATTATAACAATGAACATGCAACACGGAACCAATATCCCTTGCCCATATTTTTTGGCCTCAAGTCTGATTTGGAGTATTATAAACACGTATTTTCATTTGTGTGCTGACTTTTCCTGATTTCTGGTAGACCTTCAGCCATGTAATGCTTTCTCCAGAATCATCCCCAATGTTAATTCTAATGGAATTGCTTGTTACACTGCTGATTCACTCTCTACTTTTACTAAAATTCAAAACCTCTGTAACATCCCTAACAGAGGTATTATTCTATGTAAAATGAAAAAAATAAAACGTATTTAACAGATATCAGCCCAATATAGGCTATAAAATGTACAAGGCCTTATTGGAAACAGTTCCTTTTTTCAACAACCTTCAGGAATATTAGATTTCAGACATTTTCTGTTATTTGCTTCATACTGTCTCACCCACATGAAGCAGAAACAGAAAAGCACAAATGCAAAAATGTAATATCACAGGACAAATAAAATATGGGTAACAATTTTAATTGTACAGGTTTAAAAAAAAATAAAGATTAATCATAAAAATGTGACTGCTTATTGTTTGAAATCCATTGTCCAATCTCCACACTCCAAAATAAAACAGTTTGTTGTTTCATACTACCACATTTTAAGATTCTTGCCAACTCCCACATAGCTCATTCAACTGCTGCTCATCAACTTTCCCACTGGCTCCGCCTGCTGAACTATTAACCAGAATTCCTGGCAGTAACATGGGTGCTAGGAAATGACAAATAAATAACATTTTACAAGTTCAACTGCTTGTAAAAATGAATATTTAAAAGCAATCATTCAAAAAGAAGCAAAAGTATGTGAAGAAAAAAAAAAGGTGGAAGGCCTATAGTATGTAGATGCCACATGGGCCGAATGGGCATCCTGGCCAGAAGAGGGGATGGTTCCTAACCCGGACGGGAGGCTCCCAACAGGAACATAGGCATCCCAGCCGGTGGAGCAGAAGGGGATCAGACCCGGAAGGAAAGACCACAAGGGATGGCGGACAACCCACTTAAAAAGGAAGATGTCACTGAGGGCTTTTTACTCCCCCAGCACGCTAGATGGCAGCATCCCCAGATATCAGTGCCCAGTAGGAAGCCAGCACGGCATGCTGGGAGATGTATTTCAGCAGAGCAGCCCTGCTGGGGTCACTGGGTGCCGCTGCAGGGAGACAGGCTCCCTGTTATAATGGACTTTCACATGACCCGGAAGTGTTTCCATCAGACAGTGGTCCTGGCACCAGAAGTACTCCTGGGTCCTTAATATAGGGACTGCACTCCCTTATCCAGGCGAGTCAGAGCCGGGAGGACCATTTAAACCATGTTTGCGAAGAAATAACTAGCTTGAAAAATACCAAACTTCCCCCTTAATGTTTGTGATGTGCCATCTATTAGAATGATAAATGCAATGCATTTTATTACTAAAATGCTTGTGATGCACCAACATTTGAAATGCCAGGAATACAGCATACATGCAAGCACACAAACTTATCCTTTTTCAAAAGGTGGATGTGTTTTGCACTCGAGGCAGTTAACTTGAACTGGCATAAATATGACACGGAAAAATGTGTTGCTTCACTGTTGTTTGCCCAGCTGTCTACTCTGCGCATGTTCTGTATTAGGTCAGAATTAGAGAACCAAACGCCACAGTAGAAAAGGCAAATAAAAAAAAAGTCAATAACTATGTTTTTAAAGCCAAGTCGAAAATATAAATGTCTCTTTTAGACTAATGTAAGTCAATCTTAACTACTGCCTTTTTCTGAAAGTTGAAACAGGTAAAGCTAAGTAAACGTTATGAGGTAAAATGATTCACTAATTGTGAAACTGGATGCAACAATGATTTGCCCCAGGACAGAACCCGAGGACCACTTTTTTTAACACTGTTCTGCCAAAAAGACTATAAAACACATCGCACGCAGTCCGTCTTAAACCTACCGGTATGCTGTAGTAAGCGCGCAGCACAAAATTGACATTAAACTCGTTGTCAGATTTGAGCTCTTCACTATCAACCAGCTTTAATCGCGGTCAAGCGACTTTTCTTACCTCTCCATGAAGTTTTCCACCTCGTACAGTTTTCCATCTAGCACCACGTTTTTCTCGCAAAAAACATTGTATCCTCCAAAATGGTTTTGGATTTTAAGCTCATTTTCTGTTTTCTCGAAGTAGTTCCCCTGTAGCTGAATTAGCAGCTCCAGTGGCAACACGGCAATTTCACAGTTGCAGGTGGTCAAAGAACTAAGTTCTCCAGAGGAAATCGAAGTAAAGCCCACCGAAAAACCGCGACTCGTGCTACCCCTGAAAACACGCCACTTGCCCTCTTGAGACATGTCGAGCTGTGCGGTAGGAGCAGATCGTCGCGTTTCTCCGCACCTGCTGGTGTAAGCAGCCCGACACTGAGGACGCGCGTTTTCTCCGGTCTTACGTCACTCGCCAGAGCGCTCTGACCGGTTCGACCCGGAGTGACTCAACCTGAAATCGGAGTCGGGAGGCGCGGGCAGACGTAAAACGTGGGTGAATTTCTTCAACAAAGGTAAAGAACGAAATGTTCTGACGTTTAAAAGGGTGGGGCAAAGTTGACGACAGGTGTACTTTTGTTTAATATTTTATCGTATTTAATTATAACTTTGCTAAACGTATTTTAAATTTCTCATCTTTTTTGTATTTGACAGTTCTCATCTGTTTTGTATATTCCAAAGAGCAAACCGCTTTGAGTTTCAGATCGTCGTACGCTGAGGCTGTCACACTTTCCTAAATCCTTTAAAGTTTTTAAGTTCCTGTGACTCAACTTTAACTTGGACGAGAGGAGGGGGATATTAATTTTAATTGCACAGCAGTAATGTTCACGGACTTTTGGTGGGCAATGGTTCGAACGCAAAGAAGCGTCACTATACGGAACACGCTCCATTTTAATCCTTGACACAGATTAATGCCCACTTTTATATTTCAAGGGATGTTTGGATATAATTCAGGGGCATATTAACATATGAACAGCCCTGACGACAAATATTTGTCCATGATTGCTGATAATGTTAGAATATCAGAAATACACTACACTACACCTCCTCAGTTGTATGTTCTTTATTTTCCTAATATAATAGGAGATACTTAACAAGATGTAGGTCAATAATTCAGGAAAAACCCACGAAGCAGGGGGTGTACTAAAGAAAACAGAATTTTCCAGTCCAGCTCATCATCATTTGCCTTTAAAGTTAAGTTAACAAATCAATATTATATCAAATCCCACCCAAATTTATTTTTACAGAAAATGAAAGAATGCGAACCGAGCAATATTTCATTTATTTAAGTTCAGTCCAAATCATATGCAAAATCTCTTGTTCTAAAGAAAAAGCTAATGTCCCATATGGAAACTTGGTTGAAGAATCTTACTTCCCAGTTTAGGTCTACCATACCAAACAAATATAATAGTTTAATAGTCAATGCAGTTTGGGATTGTCATCTTCCTCTTGTGTTAAACCTAAAAAAAATTCTAATCCAGTGGGTTCTACATCAGAGGATGATGAAGATGGTATAGAAGATAGACAACCTGATTTTTTAAAAGGAGGTTTTTGTCTGGAGAAAAAATATGCTACTTGCTTTGAATGAGATGGTGGTAACCTGGGTTTTCTACCTCATCCTTTATAAGTAAGATTATGTTTTTTGAATAATACCTTATTTATGGGGAAACGTGTATATATTCAATAACATTTTTATTTTTCAGTTTGCCCTGAGAAGGATATTGGGAAAATCAGATTATTTAATTTGGGTTTTGTATAGTAGTCTTGGTACAGAGGGAAGCAAGATTCTTCAGGTTTATTGGGACCTAAACTTTTTATTTAGATCATAAACATTTGCTAATCATTTAGGACTAAGCTTAAACAAATTGACTATTGCTTTTTTCATATCATTATTTATTGTAAAAAATGTGTAATTATTTTGGATTCGTTATAATATTAATTTGTTTCATGATATTTACAGGCAAATTATGATGAGCTGGAGTGGAGCTTATCCGATCCAATAAAGAAATTGAAAACAGTCTTATGATTCTGTTTTCATTCCATGCACCAACTTCTTCTTGAGTTCTTATTATTTAATTAGTAGTGTGGATGGGTTTCATTGAAGATGGTTTATTATTGTCAAATATTTCCTGATCATCTGGTAATATATTGTATATTACTATCTTTTTTGTTTAATTGACTTTCATCAAAGGAAAGCAAAATGTAATATAATCCAGGACTCTGAAGTACAATGTAAAATGATTTTAAATATTGCTGTATGTAAGAACCAATCACAGTGTCTGCTAATTTCAATAGAATATCAGTTTCACATAGTTACTTAGATTATACACTGTAAAAAAGTCAGTAAATTTAACGGTACAAATACTGTAAATGGTGAAAGTAAAAGACCTTTTCTGAAAAAAAGGAAAGTTACCTTATGTTCTACTGAAAATTACCTGTATATCTTAAACAATAAATTTCATAATTTTTTACAGCCAAGTTCTGTAAAATCAATATTTTTCTACCGTCAAAATATGCTAAATAACGTTTATTGATGCATTACAGTTATACTGAAAAAAATCTGTTAATTTTACAGTGTAAAACTGTTAAATAAGGAAGGTAAACAAGCGTAAAATGTACAATGGTAAATCACTGTTTCAGTAAAACCGCTTACTATATTTGCATAAGGACACGCCCCTTTTTACAATATTGTTCCTGGTGAACCGCATACCTTTGAATAGTAGGGAAAAAAACTTAACATAAGTTAGCAGACTTATTTTTCCCCACGTACTGAAGGTTTTTTGAGGTTATGGAAGCTGATTTATGGTGGGTTGTATTCGATAAGTAGGACACCATACACCACAAAAGAAAACTTTACTTCCCCACCAGACAACGTGCCGTAGCTTCCTTAAACATTGAATTCTTTTCAATGTGTATAATTAAGTGGTACATGCTTGCTATTGGTTGTTGTTCTTTAACTGATGCAAATTGTGTACTGTGGTTTGAACCTGCCAATACATATTGTTTATTGGTTGTCATATTTATTACACAACATGAATTTCTGGTTATGGTTAAACATTCACTTCTGGTGGAATTTGTTGTAAAGACCAAATAGTTTTTACTAGAAAATTATACTATAGACCTAAAAAATATAGTCACCTTATTTATTACAGTAAAATTTTGGCAACCCAGCTGCCAGTATTTTACTGTAAATTTAACATTACCAAAAAATATTGTTACCTTCTCTTTTACGGTAAAATCCTGGCAACCCCAGCTGCCAGTTTTTTACCATAAATTTAACATTTTTTTTTACAGTGTAGTATAATCCTTTACTCTGATAAAAGTTAGTGTGTAATAGAACTTTCTTATTATAGTCTGTTAGAAGCAAGGAGTGTTAGGTTAGTTTACAAACTGTTTTCTGACGATCTGTTGATCATTTTACAAATGTTATATGAACATTTGTAACTATGACTATATGACCATATACAAATGAGAAATGAAAGAAGATAAATAAGCCTTAAACATAACTTTCTTTAAACATGAACCTTTCCTTTCTTTGTAATATAATTTTTTCTCTATTTTTGGGTGAACTGTTTTTCTTTGAATTTTCTAAAACATAAAAAAAAATACTTGGACTGTGGAATTATTTGAGCATGTGTCACACTGTTGCCTGAATTGTTCTATGAAGTAAGCTGAAGTAAGCTAAAGCTGCAGAACTCTGGAAATTTTAGACAAACGCTGCTACACTGTATGTCTTAAGATTTCCCAGTAACAAGAATAAAACAAACACAATAATACCTTTTGGCTTTCCAGGAGCAGTCAGCCTTTGGGTTTTAGAGCAAAACCCAAATCCCATGGTTTAAAACATTGTATAGACTTTATCTAATAAGTATGCTAATAACAGTAACAGAATCAGAGAGACATTCTTGCCCACATTGTATTTCTGAATATTGACTTCCAAATTGATTTGGAAGAATGTTATTCAGCATTTGCTGCTGTTACAGGAAATGTGGTATAGATTTTCAGTAACTAAAATAGTGTTGGGAATGCTAAATTAGCATCAAACTCGATATACACTATAGTAATTATAATAATTGATAGCAATAATTATCAAAGACCAACACTTTATATGGTGTATTTTAGCCATTTTAAGACATTTCAAGACACTGAAATTAAATAAGCTGTGTCAGAAAGTGGAGAGAGAGTGGAGGAATGGAAAATCTTTTAAGGGATGTGTCCAACAGATGACCTATTTTTTTGAAGTATATTACCCATATAGCTGCATCCTATTGTAGAACCTGTGCAAATGGCTGAACTAGGAGCAAACCTAACAAAACAGAAATGCATCAATGTCACACAGACATTTTTTATCTGCTTCAGTGTTTTCAGTTATTGTTTGCAAAACATCCATATCCATTAAATTCTCTTCCTGTGTATTCCAATACATAGGCTTTAGACAGGATCAGAAAAGTTCCTGATGGGAATTCAAGGCACACATATGCACACAGACACCTTCACAACGTTAATTTGGAGTTACCAAGCAACATACGATGTATGTTTTTGGCATGTGAATGGAAGCTTGACTACAGAGAAGACTGTATATAGGAAGAGTGAGCAATCTCCACACAGAATGTGAACAGGGCAGATATGAGACAGCAGTGCCAACTACTGTACAAACATCCCAACTGAAACTCCAAACTGCAATAGCTGGAATGGAAATGAAGAAAAAAAGAATTAAAAACTTGATAAGAATGCAAAAGGAACTATTCCACTTAATCATCAGACTGCAAGGCAAAGAAAGGATCATTTACCATGGCTTATCAAAAATGGGCTGTCTTGAGACTCTTTGTTAGATGTTCATTAGAGAAACTTGATTATATTTTTTACTTTAATCATGCACAGTATCCATTTTGAATCTGTTATAACTTTGGTTAACTGGTATCTTAAGTAAAAAAATTAAAGATAAACAGCCTTATCTTAAAAAGGCAAGTGATGAGCATAAATTTGTTCTATAATGGTGTTAATATTTTTTTCATTTTTATTTATTTCACAAAATGAACCAATATAAACAATATAAAATTAATAATACTGCCTCTAGCAACTCAAAAATAGATTAAGCACAATTAAAGTCAGTAGTGGATGCACTGAACTAATATGAAATTATTCTCTGTAATTAGAGTGTTTTATGGCTACATTGTAAGCCTGTTTTTGCGCTCTCTCTCTCATTACCACCCTTAAATGTAGTCTATATCAATTTTTTCCTGGGTCATTAGACTGAAATTATTCTCTAGAAATTATCCTCTGTAATTAGAGTGTTTTATGGCTACATTGTAAGCCTGTTTTTGCGCTCTCTCTCTCATTACCACCCTTAAATGTAGTCTATATCAATTTTTTCCTGGGTCATTAGACTGATACTATTATGTAGCAGAAGACGTTTGGGTGGAGTATTTTAAAAAAATTGGTATGTTTTTTTAACGTGACATCTTCCTCCCTGAGGTGATAAGAAATGACGTGTTACTTTTTCAATACCATTTTCTGACCTTTCCTAGTTTTAACTGAAGAGAACTTCTTGTCCATGATGTTATATATTGATAAATACCAACAGTACAAATGTTTATATAAAATATGTATAATGGTATAAAGTAGGTGAGGTTCAATGCATATGGGGGAAGCTGATTGACTCCTGTAGGCTTGCAGGAATAGCAAGTTGAACTTGAGGGAGATTGTGAGCTGGTGTTTCCGCTCTTAGGGACAGGCTGGCTCAGGGTCCAGAAGTGTTTTTGAGGAAACCAGAAGTAACTTTGAAAGTACTTATGGGCCAGGGATTAAGAAGGGCCAGAGGGCAATTGAACTTGGAATCTCAAGGAGAGTTGGGAAATGGTTTCAGCTGATGGGAGGTAAAGAGGCCAGATACTTTTCAGGGAATTTGCCACAGAGTCATCAAAGTCCTGGGTGAAGGCATCTCAGTATTTAAGTCCTGGGTGAAGATCCATTTCAGTAACATAGCACAACCTCTGTGGTGGTCATCCCTACACAGAAGGTTATGTCGATTGTACTGTTTTATTATTTGACTAGGCTTGGTATAGGCTTAATAAATTTCCAAAGAGTACAGTGCTTCAGAACAACTGTGCTTTATGTTCCCAGTGCAGGTGGGATACACATTTTCCATGTCGCCCTCATCCGTCCTTTTGCTCCTGATTTCCAGTTTTAGTATTCCTAAGTACATGATACAAAGTATTTTTATATAGGAATATATACAAATATATATATTACTTATAATATTTCTACATGTATCATGAAGACATTTGTGAGGCTGGTCCTAGAACAGCTTCAACCTCTGGTCTCAAAACATCTAGATCCTCTGCAGTTTGCCGATAAAAAACATATAGGAGTGGAAGATACTCTCAACTACTCGTATGCTCCACAGAATCTACTCCCACTTGGATGAAGCCAGCGCCATAGTCAGGATAATGTTCTTTGACTTTTCCAGTGCTTTTAACACCTTTCTGCCTAATTGACTAGGAGAAAAGCTCAAGGCTTTGGATCTTGATACCCCCACAGTCTTCTGGTGGTGTGTAATACTGGAGCACCTCAGGAAACTGTTCTGTCTCCATTCCTGTTCATCCTCTACATAACAGATTTTCAGCATAATGCCAGCACTTGCCATCTGCAGAACTTTTCTGATGATTCTTCCATCATAGGCTGCATTAATAATGGAGATGAGTCAGGGTACAGGACAGTTGTGGAGGATTTTGTTTTGTGTTGCAGGGACAACAACTTTCAATTCGACATTAGCAAGACAAAACAGCTGGAGGTGGACATTAGGTATGCCAAGGAGCCTCAGAGACCTGTCACTATCCAGGGGAAGAATGTGAAAGTGGTACAGAGTTAGTACCTTGGGGTCCATATAAACAACAAAGTGGACTGATCTGACAACACAGTGGCACTCTATAAGAAGGCCCAGAATAGATTGCACTTGCTAAAGAGACTCAGGTCTTTTGTTGTGTGTAAGAAACTGCTTGAAGTGTTCTGTCAGTCCATAGTAGCCAGTGTGGTGTTCTACACTGTGGTCTCCTGGAGAAGCCACTTGAGCTCAAAAGAAGCACAAGAAACACTACGTCATTACAGGACAAACCCAGGACACACTGAAAGCTGTTGTAGAAAAGAGGATGGTGGCAAAATTGGAGGCCATCATGAAAAATCCCCTCCAGGTGGCACTCTCTTAGAGTACTTTTAGCCACCAGGGGCCTCGTGTATAAACGGTGCGTACGCACAGAAATGTTGCATAAGAACGTTTCTACATTCAAATCGCGATGTATAAAACCTACACTTGGCGTAAAGCCACTCACTTTTCCGCGGTACCTCATACCCTGTTGTATGCAAGTTCTCCGCTCGGTTTTGCAGACTGGCGGCACCCAGCGTCAAAGCAGTGCTACTGTTCCTGTGTGATTACCCTTTATTACTTAGAACCACATTTCTTATGTGGCTTTATAAATACACTGAAACTAAAAGCATATTGTTTATTAGTGTAATGCATCTGATTGTAGATTACCTGTAACAATATAATGGCCCAGGGAATAGCCGTAGTATTCCAAATACCATAACTGCTTTAACGTTGTTACTCTCACTGCACCATCTTCTTCTTCTTTTTCTTCTTTCAGCTGCACCTTTTAAGGGTTGCCACAGCGGATTATCTTTTTCCATATTACTCTCACTGCACCACTCAGAGTATTTATATCACTGTATCTGAGTGGGGAATCACAGCAGCAGCTGATCGGAAAGAGAATTATCAGTATACAGCATCAAGCACATGCTGCCAAAGCCACGGCAAAACGTTTCAAAGCCTTTTCTGTACAGACCTCGCAGTTCAGAAACAGTTTCATCCCAAGAACTATAAACGCACTCAATCAGTTGCTCCTTGTAGAACTGTTTGTACTTATAAGTACAATCACCCCACTGTAAACTTGCACTACAGTTATAATATTACACAACCTGAGCCACTTTATAAAATGCGTATTTACATATGATGACAATATCATTTTTAAGATGAAATGCAGCAAAATATGTTGATTATATTATACAGATAAAACTTTAACTTCATTTAAATAATCTGTATTGTTAATAATTAAACATGTGAGGACACGGTGCTGCAGCGCTAGCAAGTTCACGTATTGTTCCTGCCTTGCACGCTGTATATTTTATGAGGCTGGCGCGACACTGGAAGGATAGATTGATAGAATAATTAAACACGTACTATGAAGATATTTCAATGTTCCTTAAAAGTTTTGAAGAATCGTCGTTGTAAGCTTACAGATGGCTTAACGTCTATTACAGAGCTGATTGTGTGGCGATTGGGTATTTGGGGAAAGAAAAGTAACGACAGGAATTGGAGGTTAGTACATTTGAAAGAGACAGTACTGCCACAATAAATTATTTCATCGAATGTCACGCATGGCACAGCAGCATCTTGTGTGAGACATGAACAATCACTGCACCATCGTGTTCCCATGTTTTAATAACATGCTTTCATTCCAATCATCATGAAAATGATATCACGTATACATCTCAGTATTTTAATTATTCAGAGAGCTGTAATATCACAAATGTAATGGATTCTGTGTCCTTTCGGAGAAAGAGAAAGAATGGAAGCACGTTTGTGATTCACACACATAGAGCACATTGAAGATCAAATACAAAACAAAGCATTTAACATGCTACTTTAGTTACGATGGGATTTGAGAAACTAGTAAATTAAATGAATTTAAGATGAAGTTTATGATGTTCTACTTTAATGACGAAATAAACTACGTGATTAAAGTGGAAATTTCGAGATTAAAGTTGACATTTTGTGCTTTTTTCCCACTGTGTGCCTATTTTTTTGTCTGTACCCTAATAAGCTCAGACGGTGGGCTACAACTCGCCTTTTCATGGCGACTTTAATATGTGACTTCTTTTCTATGTTGCCACTGTGTGACTTTGTGAACTTGAGCTTTCAAGTTTCTCCAACACGCTATGTCACTCGATCAACTTCCTTTTGTTGTTTATTCCACTGTTTAAATCAACAAATAGTATGTTTTTCCTTTGCCTCCACTTGGTATTTGCTGAAATTCTTATATTTTCCCCCTTGCTTTTCCCATTGTCTTTTCACAGAACGCTGAGCTTAAGGGCTATTTATATTAATTTGCATATTCAAAAAGGCGTAATTCTGGGAGGAGTTTGGGCGGGACAGCATGCGCGTGCACGAGCATTACTTTTCACGTTGACTGGGATTTATGGAGTGGAAGAACGCAAAAGTTGGAGTACGCACAGATTCCTGCATCTGGATTTTTCTGTGTGTAAGCACATTTCGGCTTTTGTGCTTATGTTATGTTATAGTGCGAATTCTACGCATGGCGTTATGCATGAGGCCCCAGGTCATTGAACCATGGTGTTCTAAGAAGCACCTCTGGGGTTTTTTTTCTGTCCAGCACTACCAGACATTTCAGTGCTTCTTCCCTGGGCACTTATTAAGTTTATTTTGAAATACCATTTTGAAATAACTGAAAAATATGCATTTATTTTCATGTCAATTGATTGATTAGCTGTATTATTTGTTGTGTGAGTCTGTATCCTTGTTTTTATATGAATTTCCCCTTGGGATTAATAAAGTTTATCTAATCTAATCTAATTCTAGTATCCACTCTCAAAAACAATGTTCAAGTTTGCTAGAAGAGCCAATACCAGCACAGAGCTCAACACTATGGGGAAGGCAACAGCCAGTACTAACAGAGACACAGGTTTCTATCCATCCAGTTGACTTAGGCTTCATAGTATTTATTTGTTGATATTTAAAAAATATGTTTATTGTATATACAGTAGCTCTAAATGCTTTTAATGTTTTGTATCCATGTACCATGCATCCATCCACATCCTCTTATTTTATTTGTGTCCGTATTCCATTTAAAGTACTAAAATATGTTTTCAGCACATCTCAACATTAATATGCATTTACGCTCAATGTAGCAGATTCTGGGGTCTAAAAAAATTTTGCTTAACTGCTGATTAAACTGTTCCTATTGCAAAACATTTCTAAGTTATGTTTTGTGTCAGATAGAGGGCGCTATCGTCCTCTTGGACCCTCGGACAATATGTCAGACACCAGGTAAAAGTCTAAATATTGACTTTATTAATACTGCACAGTGCACAAGGCACCCTCCTCTCCACAATACTCATAAATTAAACAAAACACTAATGAATAAACCAATCCTCCACTCCCAGACGCGTTGCCACCCTTCCACCCACCTCAGCTCAACATCTGGGATTTCCCATCGTCCTTGTACTGTCCCTGACTGGGAAGTGTTTCCAATCCCCCCAGTCCATGTGATCTCCTATCACTTCCGGGTCAGATAAAAAGTCCTTTTCTTCACCCCGGAAGCACGTCATTCCTCTTGTCCATGTGACTCGGACGTGCTTTCTCGGCATAGGGCAAATAGTCTTTGTTCCTCCCTGCAGCTCCATTTAGTGGCCCTTGTGGTATCCAGCAGGGCTGAGGATGAAAACTCCATTGTCCATAACTCCTTGCTGCCCTGGTGGGCATCTCCACGCTGCAGGGAGGGCTCCACCTGGCGGTCTGGGGGTACTGGCCGGGATAACTGGCCGGCCATAGACCACAGTTTGTAAAATACATCTATGGCAATAATCATTACTGGTTTTTACTAACCATTTTCCACTCACTTTGTTTTCCCACATCAAGAAGCAAAGACATCCATAGCTGCTGATACAGCACAGAACTTTCATTTTATCCTGTAATTATTTAATCCATATCTATAGAGAAAATTCAGGAATCTCATTAATACTATGTTTGCATGTATAGATACTGTATGAGAATAAGAAGGATTATGAAAAGGATTTAGGAGTCATAGACAGTGTTCAGAAGCCATTAAGATGGCTGACAGAATATTGAGTCATAGAGCACAATGTATAGCACGCAAGTTCAAGGAGGTTATGCTCCAGTTTTATAACGCACTGCAGAGTCCTCCTCTGAAGTACTGTATGCAGTTTTTTTATCACTCTTTAATATTTTTTTTTTATCAGTATGCTGCTGCTGGAGTAAGTGAATTTCCCCTTGGGATTAATAAAGTATCTATGTATCTATCTATCTAGTAAGATAGGCAGTAGGACTTTAGGGTCCTTCAGCGCTACTCTAGACTTGATTTTATTTTGGAAGAATTTAGTGGATAGGAATGACAAGCTTTGTTGGGTGGAATGGTCTGTCTATTCTTGTCTAAAAATTCCTAATGTTCTAACGTTCTAATGGTTCTGATGTGTAGTTTTTATGTAAATGTTAAAGAATGATATACTGTACGTTTCTGTTACTGTGCTGTATGTGTTAATCTATATAAATGAGAATTAAATATATTGATTTAAGTTGAATCTTTAAATGCACAGCAGTCTGCTGTCATTATGTTATCATCCATTGGTACAGTTTTATTGCATATGTTAGAAACATGAGTTAATTAGTGTATTTTCTCTGTGGTCTGCACTCCAAGTAAAAGTAGATTTCAACATGTGTAGATAAACAGTCTTTGTAAACCAGTATAGTTACAGATAAAACCATCAGATTCTGATTCTGATATTTCAGTAAAATCTGAATATTATGAATCAAGAACAGCCTAAGTCTACAATTTTTTTTCTGCTCAAACTTAAAAAAAACTATTTGGAGAATAAATAATCACATATGTTTCATATAAAAACAATTTGATTCACTTAGCATTCATTTTTTGCCTGCTAACACTAAATTTATTGCTTCACCCCATATAGTTAATCTTTGGTAGGTTTGTTGAGCTAATTGTGTTTTCTATATAAACAATACAATTTTGTAGTATTTGATATTTTTTTTTAAATTTCTGATCAATCATACAAATGTGAACATGTAGTTAGATGGGTATTTTAACTCACCCTGTGGGAATTTTATTGTATGTACAGAAACTGATTTTAGGCTACATTTACACCATTAAGGTTGGTTCCTGCCTTGTGCTTGATTCTCTTGGGATCGTCTCTGTTATCTCATGCCCCCAAATAGAATTAAGCAGTTTAAGGGACTAAATGGATGAATGTTTTTGGAAAGATGTAAAAATTTACATTTAAAAATGTGTAATTGCTATAAGGTACTGGTCAGTTTTATTTGAAATTATGTCATTTGCATAAAGAAACATATTTTGCCAGTAAAATGTTGAGAAGGGTGTCTCACCTCACTCAATGCAAGAATTACCCATGAGTAGTAAAGTGACACCTGTTCTTGTGCAGGTATGATGAAAGGGAAAACAACACAGTCTTGTGAGAGAGTTAAACCCATCCATCCATCCTCCAACCCGCTGAATCCGAACAGGGTCACGGGGGTCTGCTGGAGCCAATCCCAGCCAACACAGGGCACAAGGCAGGAACTAATCCTGGGCAGGGTGCCAACCCACCGCAGGACACACACAAACACACCCACACACCAAGCACACACTACGGCCAATTTAGAATCACCAATCCACCTAACCTGCATGTCTTTGGACTGTGGGAGGAAACCGGAGCGCCCGGAGGAAACCCACGCAGACACGGGGAGAACATGCAAACTCCACGCAGGGAGGACCCGGGAAGCGAACCCAGGTCTCCTAACTGCGAGGCAGCAGCGCTACCACTGCGCCACCGTGCCGGCGAGTTAAACCTTATAAAGCTATTATTTTCTAAGGGCTTTACACTAATTTTTCTTTGCGAAACCATCAGCCCTTTTGACACACTGTCTTTATGAGGTAAATGCCAGGGTGTTCTTTGCTTTGTCAATGAGTCAGTAACAGTTAAGAAGCTGAGACAAACGCCTCACTGAAAATACTGCTCAGGAGAGATGCTGGTACAAACTCAATATCTTTGCTTTTCACAAAGATCTTATTATACCAAATGTTTTGAAAATCTACTGATCAAGAAATGTAATGATCTTGATGCTTTAAAGGTAATGACCTAATAAGCAAGCAAAAGCCAAGCCTAGTTGATTAGCACCTGAGCTAGAATGTTCGTGAGATCCTTTTTCCAAGTACTGAAGTGAAGTTTCACACAGTTATAACATCTCCTTATGTTATAACTAAAATCAGGGTCACATTGTAGTCCAATCTTTAACCAATCTGCCTGGCTAAGATTGAGAAGATTGTCAAGTTAGTTGGGCAGCTACAATCACAATTCTCTTTGGGGTCATTGTTAACACTATACCATACAGTACCATATGCACATTGGGTACTAAGATAAACTAGTATTCATTCAGCAATGTTGTAAATTGAGACAGGTTTATTTTATTTTATTGAGAAATGTTGCCTGCCTGCTTGCCTACTTAAAAGTAGGCTAAAACTTTATACTACTGATGGGCATATAATGGACCTCTGATGGTCATATTCAGTAAAAAGAATTAGCAGTTTTTATTCACTCAGTAGTACTTCTAGTATGTAAAATTCAAAGAAACCTTGGAAAAAAAATCTGCTAACTCATTTATGTCATTGAAAATGGACCATCCACCTGTTTTCTAACCCACCTATCTAGCACAGGGTCACAAGGGCTGGAACCTTCCCTGGGAGGAAATTTAAAGATATTGGTGAGGTTTATACATGTAAAGAATTTATACAGGAATGTCTTTTACCCATACTTCTAATTTGTATAATTTAGACTTCAAAGCCCTCCCTTCGTAATATAAACTACATGCACATTAATATGTATAAAATTAGTGAGGCATCATTATTTTAATTGTTCTTCATTATGTTATGCATTATTTTTTCCAGATGACTGTGCTTTTACAGCACTATTATATAGTAGATGAAGAGTTATTTCTAATTTAATTGAATCATTTACAGCAGCAAAGGCTCAAGAGAAGCTCTGCTGAGTGTTCTTATAATAATGATGATAATACACAGAATTCAGTAATTTGTGGTATTTTACTGGCATTAACTGTTAAACAGGTGTGCTTGTTGGGTGTCTTGGAAGCTTCAATGTTGTTTGATATGTCTCTTTATTACATGTTGGTTAAGCAAGAAATACTATCCAGAATTAGTGGTCTAATCTGATATATATGAAACAGGTGACCAGAGCCAGTCAATTCATTAGGCGACATAGGTAGCCAATCTGGGTGCCAATACCAGTGGAGTTCCTTTTCTGAAAGTTAAGGGTGCCACGCTCCATACCTTTCCATTGTGTCTGCACTATGGACAGCAAGGGAGACCGTTTTTGTAACCCGAGTGGCATGCACCCCCAGATTTATTGCTTAGGGCTTCATATAGACTTTGACCGAAACTGCACGTGACACTTGAGAAAGAAATGATTCCAAAAGTATGGCAAAAAATATTACACACTTTACAAGATTGAGATATGTATTTAAGTTTTTGGTATTGTATAAATGGTTAGTATTAAAAGCTGCTTTCTGGAATGTGAATAGTGGTATTGAAAGGTGTCCATTAAGCCACCCATTGTGCAGCTGCTACTCCAGAGGCACAGTCAGTGAAGAACTGAAGTGGATTTCACACATCATTTTAGGACATGGTAGCATTTTGTGGTCAGGCATTGTACTTTTGGAAGGGATGAAATGAAACATTGTATGGTAGGTGGTAGGATTGCTTGGGCTTACTTTTGTGTACTCAGACTACCCCATATAAGCAGAAAGGACTTTTATCAGGAATGTCATTCTATACCATGACATCTGCTGTCCTGTTAGTGTGCCATTCAAGAATGTAGATTTTGTCATTTCCCACATTGCCTTTATTTTAAAATTTGGTTATCATCAGTCCCAAGATATCCAAGCTTCTTGTCCCTGACAGCAGTCCAGATGTCAATGATGGTGAGCAATCAATAGTTGGTTTATTAATCATTTCCTCCTATTTCTCCCACAGCACTGAGAAAATGCCTGATATGGGGCACCTGACTCCGCCACACCCGGTTTCCCGGCAGTGCATGACACAGACAGAACTCCTGTGATATATAACCTGAATACGAGACCAACTGAGGCTATTTTGTTTGGTTTATTTTGTTACCTTAGTGTCATTGTTCGCCTGTATTTCTCATTAAAATTCTTTGAAGAAAACATAGACGACCAGGTTGGCACACCAACATTTCCTTGTCTGTGACTTGCAGTTCCTTACTCATCCATAATACATGAGTATTTAAATAGTTAAAAAAACCAGAACTGAACAGGTGAGTAAGTCACCCTTTGTGTCAAACAGAATTTGAATTCAAGACTTTTTCAATTAGATGGTGAGCCACAGCTTGGTGAGAATGTTTGGATTTGACTAGATAGCATTAGGGATCAAAGCCTTGTGAGATTGTAAGGCTGTGAGAGGTGTTTCAGTTCATCCCAGTTTTCACTGAATTAGTTTATCCAAGTGTTCAGAAATACTGTATATTTATCCTGGAAGAGAGAAGCATCATAAGGGATATGAATTTGCAGTGAAATTGCCTCATATTTGTTGGCCATTAACACAACTATGCAGAACAATTATCAGACCTAATGTCCTGGTTGAGATGGCTGCCCATACCATTATGGACCCCACACAATATTTAACAGTTGGCAACAGACATTGTGGATTATAAAGGCATCGTTTGTTTTTGTTTTTTAAATTTATATCTGACTGGTTGAAGGAAATATGTTAAATGGTGACAGATTAGGCCACTCTATGTTTTTCAATTGTGCATGGGTTTTCTACTCCTTAATCCAAACTATGTGTCATTGTGTGTTAATCTTGAATTCAAGTGCTCTCTGATTGGCAGCTTTGGGAAGCTCTTACTGAATAGTTTTTGTTGAGATGGAGTGACAGAGGTGCTAATTCAACTCTGCAGTATTTTTTGAGACTGTACTGTTGTGGCATTTAGCAAATATCCCATGAAGTGTCCATCTCTCCCAGTCTTTGACAACCTTTTCTTCTCTTTGTTGATTTACTTGTCTGTGCTTGGCATCTGCTGTGATTATTTTTTAAACTGTTCCCTTTCACACATTAAATAACCTTTTCAGTTGTTGTGACCAATGCATCTGGTATTTGGCTTCTTTGGAGTTACTTCATGAGACATTAAAAGCTCTCATATCCAAGTGCTAATTGTAGTAGTAATAGTAGTAGTAGTTTATTTATATAGCGCCCTTCGCAGACAAAAGGTCACAGAGGGCTGAACAGCAAATACAGTACACATACAACAGTTAAAACAAAACATATACAAAACCAACAAAAACAATAAATAAACAAACTGGAACTATTCAGCACTGATTAAAAGCTTGTTTAAAAAGAAATGTTTTTAGTTGATTTTTAAAAGAATCAGACTCGACTCCACGCAAACCACAAGGCAGGCTATTCTATAGTCTTGGTGGTTTTTAGCCGAGTGCGTGGGACAACGTGAAGGCCCTGTTGCCCAGATCTGAGAGTCCGACAAGCTGTATGGCGTTGGAGCAGGCTGGTTAGGTACTCAGGAGCATGTCCATGCAAAGCTCTGAAAGTAAGTACCAAAACTTTAAAATGAATTCTATAAAACACTGGGAGCCAGTGCAGTGTGTGCAAAATGGGGGTGATATGATCACTCCGGCTAGCGTGAGTTAGGAGCCTGGCAGCTGCATTTTGGACTAACTAAAGACGTGAGAGAGAGGACTTGCTCAAACCAGTACAGAGAGCATTGCAGTAATCAAGCTGTGAGGAAATAACAGAATGATCAAGCATATCCAATTCTGATTTTGAAACAACATTTCTTAGTTTTGAGAGATTTCTTAAATGAAAGAAAAACGAGCGGCTGACTGACCTTACATATTCATCAAGTGTCAGGGACTGGTCAAAAATAACCCCAAGGTTACGTAGACTTGACTTAATAACAGGAGAGACAAAAGATAATTTTAAACTGATCTCAGAATGAAGAACAGGATGAGCAACAATTAGTACCTCAGTTTTTCCTGAATTCAACTGCAGGTAATTACTACTGAGCTAGTTGTTAACCTGAGACAGACAATCAACCAATGTGACCAAAATATTAATTTGGTTAGGCCCAAATGAAAAATAAAGCTGTATATCATCTGCATATAGATGATACGAGATGTCCTTAAAAGAGTTAAGAATCTGTGATAGGGGAAGAATATATAAAGAGATAAGTACAGGTCCAAGAACCAAGCCCTGTCTCACTCCACATGTCAAAGGAGCAGAATCTGATGAAAAGCTAGCTACACCGACTGAGAAACTCCTATTTGACTAATAAGAGGAGAACCAGTCCAAAGCAGAGCCAGAGACACCTAACAGCTCTAATCTATTAATTAAGATCCGATGGTCCACTGTATCAAAAGCTGCAGTAAGAAATAACAGTACAAGCACAGAGCACCTGCCAGCATCAGCATCAATTAAAAGATAATTAAAAACTTTTAGAAGAGCTGTTTCTGTAGAATGTTTCGCCCCCGAAAACCAGATTGAAAAGAATCAAAGAACCGCTGCTTTTCTAAGGCACAAAGTTCCTGTTCAACCACCTTTTCCAAAACTTTGGCAATAAAAGGCAGTTTTGAAATTGACCTGTAATTACTCAAAATAGAGGGATCAACAGTTGAATTACAGCATGTTTGAAATACTATGGAATCACACCAGATCTCAAGGAGCAATTTATGATATTCAAAAGGCACGGACCTATAAAACTCAAAAGATCTTAACATTAATGATTTTGGCAACAGGTCAGCAGGACATGATGAAGGTTTCATCTTCCTGAGCAAGTCAGAAAGATCAGGAAGTGAAACTTCTGAGAACACAAAAGACTCAGAACATGAGTGAATGAGAGCACTAGGTAAGACAGCTGGAACAATATTAGCCCGAACAACATCAACCTTGCCAATGAAAAAAGTAAGAAAATTATTACAATTACTATCAGAAAAAAACCTGAGTAATAGATTGAGATGGAGAAATAATATTGTGAATTTGTCAGTGCTTATTCATAGCTCAGGCCTACTAGTAGTTGGCAATCAGCCTAATATGGCACACCTTTTCTGCTGCCTTAGTAACTCAAATTTCGCAACTTTAAAATTAAACTTTTTTATACGGTATTGTTATTATTTTGTCCAAGGTCTGTATTTAACAAATATTTAGTTATTTTTGATGAAATGCATTTTGTAAGAAAATGTTTAAAATATTCATTGTTGGTGTAGTTTATTTTGGTGGTAGCAACAATGGGCTCCCCTCGAATATCACTCAGAGTTAAGTTTCATTTCTCTGGAAATCATGGAGCAGGAAAAAAACAGAGTCTGTAAGAAAATGACTATGGGTGATGGAATTTGCCAGGTGGCTCTACCTGCTTAGGCTGTGCTATTTTATAGCTCCAAGGCAGGCACATGCCAAGAATAGTATAGGGTGGTACAGGGAGATTTTTTGAAAATATTGCATTTTAAATAGAACATGTAGGAATTCTGTGATTTGTATCAGTCAGTTTCAGAAACAGCTGCCATCTAATGAGTTTTTCTTCAGATATATTGGTCTTCTTACCATGTCACAAAGACCTATAGTTGACTGGTTATTTTAAATTGACTTGCTGTGAGTGTAAGTGAATCCTTCCATGGAGTGGTTACCCATCCAGAGTTGGACCCTACCTTGTCCCAGATACTGCCAGCTTTGGCTCTGGTTTCCCTTGAAACTGATTTGGATTAAGCACACTCAGAAATGGAAGAATGCAATTATCACCCACACACCTGTTGTGTACTAAGGCCCATGAAAAAAAATGAATGTCTTAAACTTTTAATTTGCCTTCAATCAATAATGTAGCATTGTGCACAATAAATGTAATAATCACAGTATAACACAGATTAGCAGGGAATAAGTCCAAGTGTGAATGTAGAAAATGAATGAAGCATGCTGTCAGCCCTCTCCTGCTGCTGTGTAGTTGACAAGAAAATTCTAAACCTCATCTTTGAATACCTTCCATATGGCTTCCTCCGGCCTCACTAGCAGATCTTCAAACTACTTGTTATTGATGACATGTCTGACTTGTGGACCAACAAAAATGCCTTCAGAAATGTCAAAATCCTTTGCCTTTTTTGTTTATTGTTTTCACAAAATTTTTAATCAGTTCAAGTTTTACATGAAGAGGAAGCAAAAATATCTTTATTGGGTCGACAAGTGGTTTACTTTGCTCCCCCGGAACCAAATACTTATAGCATGGCCAGTTCTTTTTAATGAATTGTGACTCTTTAGCACAGCTGTCCTATTTGTAAATGAAACAACAGTCCCTGGAATACTTTACCAATAGAAATTCGCCTGGCTAATACTGTGGAACATTTTTTAAAACTGCTTAAAACCCATTATTTGTTTTGGCTTTTTCGTAGCTACATTTTAGTTGTATTCCTAACAGAATATATGAGCATAGAATTGTCATATTCTTCAGGGAACTGCAATCTTAACTAATCCCACCATTCTCTGCTGTCTTTTGCAGTTCTTCTGTGGTAGCAATCTGCACCAGCACCACCTGATCAAGGTACATGCAGCTCCCTGAGATGATGGAATGAAGGCAGGTGTCTCAGCTGGCCATGAGACCAACTTCATCAACTCCTGTCATGTGAAGCCTGAAAACAAAGAGGATTGATTTACAGTGGGGCTGTGTGGTCTTTTGGCATTGGAATCCCTGCAGATTTTGTTTTTTCTCTCGCCTAACTGGAGTTTTTTTGCTTAATCTGTCCTCCCAGCCATCTGACCTTACCTTTATATTTTGTTACTTGTTCTTTAATACTATTGCCTACTCTTGTTTTGTTCATGTAACTTTCTCTTTAACGTCTTGTAAAGCTCAAACTTATTTTTATGAAAATATGCCATATGAATAAATGTTATTCCGTTGCTATACTGAGCCATGTTGCCTAAGATGGCACTTTCAAAGCCTGATTTCTGTTGCACCACTGAGCGCTTGTTTCTGTTCATTTTTTCGGACAATTGCTTTACACAGGTGGCCCAGATGGCACCCCAACTTTTTTTTGGGATTTCAGTTGTCCATCTGTTTATCATAATGTATACTTATAATATGAAAGGAAACTGCAAAAATTTGTAATAAAATGATACATGACAGGAACAGGACAAGGTATTTTTTGTGATCAGCAGGCCAAAATCTGAAAAATATATCCAGAAGTGTTCAAGTAGGAAAATCTTCAGTTCCAGTGTAATGGAAGCTGTTCATTTTAATTTAGGGTGAAAGTGAGTTAATGCCTAACCACGCCTTACTGGGTCCAGTGCAGGGACCAACCCTTGATGGATCCTCAGTCTGTTGTCACATTCATGACCTATGGGACAAGTGAGAATCACCACTCAACTTAACATGCATTACTTTGGAAAATGGGAGGAAACCAGAGTACTAGTAGAAAAAAATCCACATAGACAAACAACACAGAAACAATGACCAAAGGTAGGAGTGGAAACCCTCGTCTTGGGAGCTGTGACACTACAGCCACACTCAACTCTGTACAACCATACTGCTTGAGAGAAAGTTTATTTGAGATGAATTCCACTGACAATCAGACAGAGAAGTACGTACACATCTGCGAAAAGCCATCTAAATATAAGCAATATGTGCTTTAAGCAGAAATAACATTGATATTTACAGAGCAGGCACTGAGGTTTACAGTAATTATTGTAAAAAATGAAGAAAGCTTGCACATTTATCCAGCTTAATAAAAAGATACATGTCTGTGCATCCATCCATTTGCTATGTCTTTGTCATTCCCTCATTCCAACAAATGGTATATCACAAGCTGTACACAAAGTGTATGGGGTAGCTGTACACATGACAATAATCCACCTTAATAAAAACTTAAGTGTCTGTGTGTCTGTCTGGGTGCTATGTCTCTGTCATTCCATCATTCCAACAGATGACACATCACAAATATTTGTAGTAATAAAAAGAATTGCATTTCTAATTTCAACAGGTGGCCTACCACAAACATAAACACTGTTTTTATTAATCCCATACCAAATGGCATACAACAGAGACATTTGTTTTTCCAATAGGTGGCACATTACAAACCTTTGCAGTAATATCTTTTCTTAATGCAACTTTTTGTGAAGTGCCATCTTGTGAAATGACAAATGCAGTGTATCTTATTACTATATGCTTTACAAAATGCATTCCAATAGATGGTGCACTGCAAACGTTAACACTAAGGCCTACTTTGATTATTTAGGTTTCAACCCATCTTATGGAGCTAGTTTAAAATAAAATATGTTAAAGCAGTAAAAGGCAGACCCCTCTTTTGTACTCATTCATCATGACTGTCCTTTAGCTTTGAAAGAGCAAAGCTTTAGCAAGTAGTACAGCCTGGTTGATCCTCTGATGTTTATTAAGATGAGTACAAAGTGACCCACATCTACTATCACTCTCCCACAGAACTGCTCTATTATCTTTTCTTGTGTGATTCATCCATTTTCAGGATCAGCTTTTGCTGGACACAGTTTACAGGAAGCACTCTTCAAACAATCCTGGGTAGGAGTTCATCACAGAACCCACCTTTGGGCCAATGTTAATTCTCGAATCTCAGGTAAGCCTAATAATCTGTCTGTGGAAGGATGCTTGTTGGAACATAGGAAGATGCTGCAAATTAAACACAGGAAGTACTCCAGCCTAGAACTGATCCAAGCACTACTGGGTTGCAGTGCTACCTGCTATAACATCATGTCATGCTGTTATGAGATTTTTTCCAAATGGTTGTGAGAAAATGTTTCATAAAGATGAAATGACATTCCATCCTATCCCTGCCTTCAGCCAGACACTGTAAAGATATGAGTCCAACCTATCTGCCATGACCCTGAAATTGCTTTAGGCAGGCTTCAAAATGGATGGAAGCAGTGGACATGGACTTACAATACATAAATATTGTTATTTATTGATTTATTTGTGACTTCTTAAAAATATAAGCACATTAGATTGTGAGCACATGCCCCCAGGATATCAGTGCTTTGACAATATCCAATTTTGTGCAAACATTTTCCTGTACCAACACACACCTACAGTACATTGAAAGTTTTATTTCATTAATAGAGAGGCAAAAAATTGTCTCAGGCTTTGTGTCTCTGCTTTACAACCCCATCGATTTGGGTTCAATTTCTTGTCACTATTTTTAAGGCATTTGCACATTCCTTTAATGTACTTGCCTGTTTTCCTCACACTCTGGTTTCCCCACAGAGGTGTGCATCTTAGTTTTAATGTTTGTCTGTAAAGAAGCTGTGAGTGTTCCCTGGAGTGGACTGACACTAACCCAAGTGTACTTTGATTCTCTTCTCTGTATCCTGCTGTGGCACTTAATGCCATTGTTACATTACCACACTACAACTTCTGCCCTGGAATGTGAATCCAGAGAGAGAGAGAGGCAGACAGACAGAATTTCATTTTCAGGGAGGAAATATAGCTTTTTACAGAAGCTGTTTAAATAAATAAATACTTTGGCCTGAACACACACTAGAATGAAGTAAATAAGTTCAGAAAAAAAGAGAAACAGTGATCTTGGGAGCCTTCTTTATGGTACTGATTCTACTTATCGTATTGAAGACTGCAGGGGGATGTAGGCTGCTGCTACTTGGCCCAGGTCATCTGCTCTCTGATTTTGTCTGTTACAATAAGCCATGGAATGCAGATAACTGAAGTTTATTCTTTTCCTGTCGGCCGTCATCAGATGGCCATGTCTCAGTTATAACATTACTTTTGTCATGATTTGTTAAGGTAATATTTAAATTTATTTTGTTTTACTGTGTGTTTAGTGTAATTTCTCAGTTTGTGTAGGTTTCTTTATGTGTAAGCACTCTTTGTATTTTCATTGAAGAGCACTGTACAATGTTAGTCAAACTGAAAAGTAAAATAGATGGGCTTTGGTGTTAATCATTTAATAATGAGATTCCACATACATGCAGGGTGCCATGTGACTGATTCCTCTGTAAAGCCATTGCAACAGAGATAAACCTGCTGAAGTATGAAATTGCACCAGTCACACAGATCTGGAATAAATTATTTCACATCTGCAGATTATCATCTTCCCTTCCTGTGTGACATGCAATTCATTGCCCCCAACTTTTAAGTCAGTACTTCACACTTCATTAAACACTTGCCATGTTCTTGCTTTGGATAATGACTGTTCATACAACAGTTGTAAACCTTTTTTCCAATGCTGGCCTTTATGCATACTAAATATTTAGAATAACTATTAATTTTAAGTGTCGGAATTGTAAAAATGCACAAAACAGTCTTTATGGGTGAGTTTGTGTCATGGGAATTTGACCCTGCAGAGTACTGCATGAGTTTAAAGAACATACCATAAAATAACATAACATTCTTTAACCTGCTTAATCAAATTTGGGCACACAGGGAGTTGGAGACAATCTTGGCAACTCCAGGCAGAAGAAAGGAACCAGTCCCAGACAAGGCCTACACAAACGCTAACAATCACAGGGCCATCTTAGAATTATCAAGTAACCCAACTGTGAACGGAACCCGGGCACAGACAGGCAGACATGTTGTTTTTCACCCACCACACGTTTATTTACAAATATATTTACAAGTTAATAAGTGCTCACACAATCCCCAAAGTCCTGGCCACACACAATGCCTTTCTTTGGGCCGCCTCCACACTCGCTTCTCCTGCTTCGTCCTCTCCTCGCCCGACTCCAGCCTCGAATGAAGGGAGGAGGCCCCTTTTATCTTCACCCGGATATGCTCCAGGTGCTCCCCGGCAATCACCCGCCGACACGCTCCTGTGTGGCGGAAGTGCCGGCTATACTCCCGGAAGCACTCCGGGTGTCCCTGCTACTCTTCCCCCCAGCACTTCCTGGTGTGGCGGAAGTGCTGAGGTCCAGGGTTCCCAAAGCATTGGGGCACACCCTGGCGGTGACCACGGGCCCCTACAGGGTTGGGCTTCCATGCCCTCAATCCGTGGCCCCCAAAGCAACCAGGGTGGCGGCCCCCACGTGATCCAAGGTAGGCCCACGCCCTCTTCCGGTCCCTCAAGGCGTCCCAGCCGGGTCGTTGCCCCTGGCATCCCTGACACCAACACACAGAATTCCAATCCAAACTGGCGTATCCATGAGGCAGTGCTACTGAAGAGGGTAAGTCATCTGCATTCTTACTGACCCACATGCTGAATTTGCCCACAATCATATACATGGATTACAATATATTTAGCTTGGGCCAGCCAGATGTCTTTCTGCAGTACTCAGATTAATGTGGCACCTTAGGGGTGTCTCTAGGATTTGCAACAACTGAAGACAGATGACAATCAAATATGCTGTTTTTCTGTTGAAATCAATGAAATACAAAACACCATACTAGCCTCCAGCTAGAAATATCTTGACATGGTAAAAGTGTATTTTTCAATATTTTATCATAACAGCAATCCACTGCCAGCGTTAATAATGCTTCCTTACCTTAGGTAAAGGCAGTAAACCTCTTGTGATCCTTTGATCTAACAGATCATCACTTTCTAGTTTTTTTATTAAAAAAACTAAATGGCAGAGTACTAGCAAATATCTGGGGAGGACAGGTGGGTTTACAGGGCCCAGAATTAGGGATAGTTGTTATTAATGATGTAGATGTGGAGGAAAACTGGGATCTTATTTATATTTATTTAATACTACTAAAAGATGCCAAGTAAATCTGTTAAAAAAATGAAAAATCTTTATTGTGACTTCTGTACGATGCACTATGCTGTAATAGACTATTATGGAATGATATATCTGCTAAAGGAGAAAGCCATTCATTTTCCATCCATCCATAGATTTTCAAACCCACCAAATCCAGTTCTTGATGTGAAGTGCAGAAGCCTTTTTTAGAAGCACTGAATACAGAAAACAACTGTGGATAGCATGCCAGGGCAAGCTCATCCTGGGAAAATCTGGAATCACCAATCAAAAAACAGGGGTGCCTGGGAAAAATAACAAACAGGTAGGTGAAGAACACATAAACTCCATACGGAAATTGACTGGGTCTGGATTGGAACCCATTACCTAAGGCAGATATCTTCCTATATAATACGCTACCGTGGCTGTCCATTTGTCTGTCCAGGATTTTAAATCACCTGTAGCTCGCAAACCATTTGAACTATTGACCTGAAATGTGGTACACATATACTATGTGAAGTCTAATATCCACTTTCAGGATAATGATTGACCTCCAAGGTCAATGAATCAGTTAACTTTAAAAACTCTCAGTAAATAATTATTTTATGTTATTATAGAATCAACTCTCTGCAGCGGCCAGCAGGGTGGCCGTGCAGCGCATGCGTATGGGCACCGTTCTCATTCCCTACCACCTTCACCGTCACTTCCCCTACCTCTTCATATCTTAAAACATTCTTGAGGCAGATTGAAGATTTAAGTGCCAGCATAAGCGAAAAATGAAAGAAAACATGCTAAGTAATTGCAGCACAAACACTGACTTAATCAGTTTTAACACAAAAAGATGCCGACAAAAGAAAAGAAGAAGCAGGCCGCTAGGGTGGAGAAAAGAAGAGCTGCTCTTGAAGCAGCAAGTGCATCAACCTCTGAGCAAACAAATGCTAAATGTACAGAGAAAGAGCATGAAAACTAGGAATGCTCAAGTCAAGTGTATTCACTGCATGTTATCGTGCAGTGCGCCGTTACTGGTGTATTAATATTTAAACAACATATTACACTGGATTAAATAGGAGGAAAGAAGAAAGCAAACAGACTAAACTGTATACTGTTCTGTTCACAGACATCCCAATTGTATAGTGAGACACTGAATGTGTTCCAGCTCATTCGAACATTATTGGTTTTGACCTCTAAAAGCCACTATTAGATGCCATCATTTTGCCATAGATCACAAACTTGAACGAAGTGTTTTAAAACTGACATGCTTAAAGTATTTTCTTATTAGAGTAAAGAAAAATATTTGCAATTATGGACATAATGTGATAAAATAATATCAACATTTTTGATTTAATTAAAAATGTTTGTCATAATTTGTAACTATATCAAAAGTTGACGGATCTGCGTATTCTGTAATACTACTATGTTAATTTGACTAAAGGCCATATGGAGCCTTGTCATCCTGTCCAGGGATCGCCCATGGACAGAGCGTCATTTTACAGAGACACTGGGTGAGCAAATAAACTCCATACTCTGTGACCAAGCCAGCATTTAAAGCATCACTCCTGGGTCTATAAGGCTGCAGCATTAACCTCTGAACAACTCACACCTGCTACACATTACACTAAAATCGGGTTAGGCATGTTCAGTCATTGGATTTTGAAAAGATCCAATGAAAATCCTCTAGAACGGAAGGAACTGAACTTTATTTCTACAGGGCATTTTATTCATGTGTTGAAGAAGCCATTTTCAGAAGCACAGAGTATTGGTAACACTTCACATGTTAAAGTACAAGGAATTTCATAAACATTTTATATAAAGAATGAGTAAATTGTAAATGTCATGTTATTTTCTAACCCACTTAATCCAGACCAGGGTCATGGAGCCTATTCCAGCTATCATAGGGTACAAGTCAGGAACAAAGCCTGGACAGGGTGCCAGTCCATTGCAGGCCAAACACACACACCAAACACACACTAAGGCCAATTTCGCATCACCAGCTCAACTTTCTCAAAATTTTTGTGAAACTAATAATAGAATAATTAATTAAATATATATTGTGCTTCTCGTGCTACTGAAAACTCCTTATATAGACAGAGAGTAACCACTTCAACCACCTCCAATATGAAGAATTCTCCTGGAAGATGCAATGGCAGCCTTTATAGTGCCAGTATGCTCACCATACATTACATGGTGAAGGGGTGACAGGGAAAGCCAAGTAGAGACATGGCTTGATTAGGGAGCCAAAATGGATGAGACTGTTATGAACAGTTTAACCAGGACATCAGTACACATCCTACTCTTTGCAAAGGATGCCCTGGGATCTTTTATGACCAAAGAGAGTCAGCACTTTGGTTTTACGTCTCATCCAAAGGACAACATCATATTTACAGTGTAGTGTCCTCATCCATTCAATGGGTATTTGGACTCACACACAGACCACAAGGTAAGCACCCCCAGCTGGCATCGCCAACACCTCTTCCAGGAGCAACCCAAGCTTTTCGTGGTTGGTCTCCCATCCAAGTACTGCTAAGCTTGAGGTGGATGACTGTGATGAATGGTCTGTGGTGCAGGGCATGTTTTTAAAATAAATAACAATGGCACTCGCGTCTTTGGGTGGAGTGTGGTAGTGTGTCAGGAGCGGCTTCAGCACATGATGTGGGAACAGATGGTCTTGCACTTTGTGTATGTGTGCAGGATTGCCTGTGGTTGCCACAGCTGCACCTCATCCCGTTTTAAAAGGAAAGTGCAAGTGTTAGAGGGGGAGAACAAAAGGGAAGAGAAAGAAAAGGATGTTGAAGGAGAGATAAGGCAGGAGCGACAGAGATCCGGTGCGAGTGGATGACACAGAGAAAAGGCAGACAGCTGTGCGGAAGTCCCTCAAAGGGAGCGTGTTAACAGCGCTTAGGGAGCTGATGGCCACTCCAGCTGAATAAACTGGGAGCTGGAGTGGCAGAAGAGCTGCTCAATTGGAGTGACTCCTCGGAATAGAGGCAGCACAGCTGCAGGGGAGTGAGCTTCAGAGAGGCATCCTGCAGGTGGTGCCATGGACCACAGTGGTGTAAGCCTGGCAGCAGGAGTCGGAGGCTCGGCGTAGTGCCCTGCAGGAGGCCATAGAAGGCTGCGGGGTCCGAGCCTAGGAGCATGTGCTGAAGGTGGGCCTATCTGCTGATTTGGGGGGCCGAGCTGATTTGTTGTCCCATCAGCTGCAAGGACTCGCTTGGAGTTAAGCTGGGGAGATGGCTGTTTTAAGGTCATGCACTGGGAACTGAGTTTTCTTAGGCAGAGTTTCCTGACACATTTTTAACCTCATTTTAATGGATTATTTATTTGATAGATTTTAGCCTCTGCATGTACACTGTTCTTTTTATTGAAATATTTATTTATTGACCACTTATGGAAACATTGCACTATTTGTTTGGACACTTTTGTTTTTGAATTGTTGCAATAAAAGTACCTGTTCACTCTTGCACCTTATCCTTGCTTTGTGTGAGTGTTGAGCCTTGGTGGCTCATCCCGGTCATGACTATCGAAGGCGTCGGGTTCAAGAGACTCCCGAATGCAACAGGGAGCATGGAGCCGACCCGCATCTTCACAATGACCTGTTCTAAAGTGTTTGTGGTGTGACTCCTGGTAGACAGCAGGTGCATCACTGGCTTTAGCACTTACTAGGGGCTAACCAACATGTGCCATCTGTTGGAATGACAGATATACATAGCAACTTGATGGAAACACAGGCACTTATGCTTTTACAATTATTAAGGTGGATTATTGTCATGTGTACAGCTTCAAGAAGATTTTCAGAGTTTAGTTTTTATTTATCTTAGATTATTTTCTATTATTTGTCTATTTAATGTTGCAGGGTTAATTAAAGAGATTCTTTTTTAATTCTTTGGATTATTGTTATTAGTTTATGAAATATTTTTGATTTTGTCTGATTCATTTAGAATGTATTAGTTACAGTTACTATGGGGTTGGGTTTTTACAGGTTTTTGGTATATTTCCAGTTAGTTGTCCTTCCAATAATTGTGACACATAGTATGTAGAATGTAAAGAAGAGATGGCCTTGCTGGATAGACGTGTATATGACAAATACACTTCCGAGCAGGAATAACGTTCATTAAACTGTGCAGGCTCTTTGACAGGTGTGGTCAACAAACTACTTAAGAGTTGCACAAGAGACTAAGTTAAACACTGTGTCAGTACCATAACTCAGTTTTATTTCTAAACTGTTGACACTCATATGAAGATGTTGCATCTGCCTCATCTTTTCTTTGTGAATGTGTTACATTGGAATGGTTAGAATTACTGCTGCCTCAGAACTTTAGAGTCTCTGGTTTGAGAATTGAGAATTGTCCATGTAGAATTCTCCACATGTCTCTGAAAACTCCAGTTTTCTTCCCTCAGATGTGTTTGTTACATTTCTGACCCTAAATTGGCTTGCCATAAGCATGTGTGGGTGTGTATGAGTATGCCCAGTGTTGTAGTGTATCCTATCCAGATCACTTCCTACATTTGTAGCCTGTGACTCTGACCTCGATTAAGCAAGCCTGATAATGGATGGCATTATAAATAAGAGACAAGGAATCATGCCATGGTTATAGGAAAATAATTTGGCAATAAATGGATTTTATATCACAAGGGGTCAACTAATCTGTGGTGTTAAAAAGAGTATTCCTTTAGAGTAGAGGAAGATGCTGACACTACACCACATCACCAAGACTCAACTAATTGCTCACCCCTAACATTGCACAGATATACAGGAAGTGATAATTTGAGTCAAGAAAATGTGATTTGTGCTACCAAATTTCAAGTATGTGCACCCTAGGCTGTAGGGCTGCGTTTGACATCACAGGCCACAGAGTTGTGACAATCAAGAAAGCCGCCAAAAGTACATAGTACTCCTTCTTATACAGCACTTAAACAAACTACTACTAGCCTGTCACTATGGCCAATATTTTAAAAGTAGTTATTTTGGGAGATGTGCTGAATACATAAGAATCAAGAATAAATTAAATGATTATTATTACTGTTATTATAAAATATAATGTCTCTACATAATACCCCTTTAAAGTGGGGTTTCAGTAAAGTCAATATTCCTCTGTGTGTCATAAAAGGTGCCTAAAGGAGGTGAACATCAGGTCATTAACATTTTTCTTTGAATACCCCTAAGGTTTTGATGGACAACCAGCTAACTTGGGTGAACCCAGAAATATCCTGAGATTATTACCTATATTCAAAACTAATTCTACAGGAATCAGACATGGCTAATTTACTAACACTGCACTTAACTATCACCTTGACTGTTCAAGGCAAGTGGGCTTTATTGTCATACCATCTATACACATACCTAGGTGCAGTATACAGTAATAGAAATTTAAGATTCTAGACTACAAATATGTCAATTTAACAATGCAGAGTGGTGGATAATTTTACATAAGGTAATGCAAAACAAGGAACAACATCTGCACAAATCGACATCATAGACAAACATTTATGTACAGACATGTATAATTATTGTACATGAACAGCAGCACAAGACTTAACTAAATATACACAGTTCATCTTTAAGATGCACAATCACAGTTAATCACCATCAGTAATTAGCATATTAGTATATGTCAGTCTAGAAAGTACAAATATAAACCAAAGTTAAGCAGTCACTCAGAATATCAAAAAAAAGTTCCTTAGAACTGTCTTAAGTGGTTTTCTCTGGGAAATGACTTTTATGTTTTCAGTGAAATCAGTGGCCATCAGAACGTACTTCCAATAGACAAACAGGAATAGTAGTTAACGCCATGAACCAGAACACTCTGACATCCCTCATGTAAATGTACAAAACTTATATATATTTTATAATGTGAGGTATATCATGAATGTAATCCAAGGGACAACACATTTCTAGTATTGTGCAAATTTTTAAAATAAATTTAACTCAAATACATTAAAAGAAGGTTTCTCTTTTACCTGCATTTTTAGGTGTATTCACATAAAATGCGACACACTCTTACTGCGATAGCCATGTCTGTCTGCATGAAGGAACTTGACCCCGTGGACCGATTTTGTTGAAATTTGCCACACTTATTCTTTAAAGAAGTTTCTTGAATCAGTTTAATTTTTTAACATATCTCAAACAAACTACACAGAACAAAGTTTTGAAATTTCAAGATCTCCCATTAAAGTGCATTGGCAATTCTGCAAAATGGTCTGTCTTGAAATGGAGAAGTGTTCTGTGGTGGCTATGAGGCTAAGGACTGTGCTGGTATCTGGAAGGTTGCTGGTTCAAATTCCGTAACTGCCAGAAGGGATGCTACTCTGTTGGGCCCTTGAGCAAGCCCTTTAACTTGAAAATTGCTTGAGAGGTGCTGCACAATGGCTGTCCTTGCACTCTGACAACCAAAGGTAAAACGAAAAAATTTTCCCTTGGGGATTAATATAGTATATCAAATTTAAAAAAAAATTCTGAATCAGTTAACTGTTTCAATTTTACGCTGTTTACTTTGTATCTTTTACTTGTCCGTAAGCTGCTTGGCTCACCAATACGATGCCAGGGAAAGGGTGCGCATCCTAAAGCAGCTTGTACAGCAGCAGCATCTCCTGCCACTTTAGACAAATTAATCATAAAAATACAAAAAAAAGACACTTTCTAAATATGAATGAAAGAGGAAAACAATAATGCAAGCATGCATAAGACTGAATTCACTGATTAATATGATTTAATAATACTGGCTAATTAATATTATCTGCAGATTATTATAATAAAGAACCAATGTTATCACCCTGCAGTTAAATGGTGTTTGAAATAAATAATTACACGGACAGTGTATAGCTGCCCTAACTGAAACTATGAACACAGGACAGGTTTATAAAGAGAACTTTAATTGATCTGTGGGCAGAGGATCAGAGCTGCTGGGCATGCAACGTGCAACAGACTGAGCATGGTTTGCAGTTTCTCCATACCTGAACAACTGCTTTCACTTCCGTGTATCTTTAGATCCTAATTTTAAAATCTTTTAAGATACTTTTACCATTCATATCCCCGTTATACAAAACTTAGTTATTCATATCATTTTAATGAATTACTGTACTGGGTTTTAACTAATAATAATAGCTAGATAGCAAAGTTTTATTTCTTTTTCTGCATTTATAGGGTAATATTAACAGATTTTATGTTAGTGTTAGTAATTTTGTATTAATAGTTATTTTTCTTTTTGTAATTATTAGGTACTTTCCTATTGGATATACTTTCAAAATGTTATGTTTAACAAAGTTGAAAACTAATTAGTGACAGGCCCTCCACCACTAACACACATCAATTGATGCTATTTTCACATCACATGAATATGAATCTTGTGTGTATGAAAACCATTGAATCACCACAGGGCTATTCAAGCTACACTTTTAATTACATGATATTGTAAAGTGTTAAAAAGCACATACATAATGTAATCTACTAACACATGTAATTGAATTCTGTTATCACTGTTATTTTTTTAAAATACTTATTGGTACAGAAATATTTAATAAAAAAAAAATTTTAATTCAGTTGGATGAATTCACTAAAAAAAATCTGGAATGCTCCAACATTCATGTCAGTTAACTTAATCGTTGAATGCACTTGAATATGATGCCATGCATACATTTTCTAACTTGTTTCTTATTAAACTTCTCACATATAATTCATTTAAAAATATAATTATTTAAAAAATGTATCCATTACTGGTTTCTGTTATATTGTAGTACAGAAAATATCTTTATCATTTAATTACAACATTACATTTGTTTTCCTCCACAAAAACCTTGTCACCATAAAAAAACTCTTTATGAAATCACAATGTGAAAATAACGGGTTATCGTTTCCTTCTCGGTTTCAAACAAAACACTGCTCTTGAACATTTTTCCTAAACTGAGCAATTACATTACTTGCTCTGTATGTTAAGTGAATAATTGTAAGACTTTTTATTCTTAAGGTATTAATTTTTGGGTAAATTCCAGACATATTTCCATGTTGTGTTTCTGCATGAAGGAGAGCTACTCCTGCATGCCTTTTTAAAAACGTGTTTGTTTCCACATTTATTATCACTAATTTTTTCATTAATTTTTATGTTCAGATTCCCTTACATAAGTTTAACGAAACCTGTTGGAATTCCGTCAAAAAATAGCAAATTATTTTGTGGCTTCTGGTATCGTATATTTTTCTTATAAATTTTAAATAAACATGAAGCTGGCAATTTATCTCACCAACAAAATGCCATTGTTATGCCAGTTTCTGAAAAAATAAGGGTTTGTGATGTCTGGTGCCTATGATTGTACTCTTGGTCCATTAGCAGAATACTGTATATTAAACCCTGTTCTAGGAATTTGGGTGTGATATTTGATAGTAACTTCAAGTTGGATAAATACACAAATATTATGTGGTTGTGTAGTTATGTGGTATATAAATTATGTGGTTAAAGCTTGATTTTACCAACTATGTGTGTTAACTAAGATTAAGTCCTTTTTGTCTGTTGCTAATCTTGAAAAGGTGACACATGCTTTTATTTCTTTGCATTTGGACTACTGTAACTCATTATACACTGCAGTTACCCAGCAATTCCTTTCTCAGCAAGAACTGGTTCAAAATGCTGTAGCTAGATTTTTGACCATATGTCTTCTGTTTTAGCCTCCCTTCTTTGGCCTACATGGTTGATGTTAAGGTGCTATCATTTGTGTTTAAGTGAGTAAATGGGTTAGCGTCTTTCTTTCTCTCTGATCTTTAACAGCTTTACATTCCATCTCACCAACTTTGGTTGTCTGATTATTGTTTTAAATGTGTTTAATAAATAAATTAAACTATACTAAATTAAACTAGAAGCACAGGAAATAATTGAACACTGGATCTGCATCACACTAGCCATCTTGCCACCAGCGGAAAATTAAGTTCTTATATAATCATCCAGGATGATAAGGCTAGTTTATAAAAGTTTGTTTCAACTGAATCTTGTTATAGTCTACATTGCCAAATATCTTAGAAAAAGCATTTACCTGAGATCCTCTCAAAAATCACCAATCATGTGCATCACAACATAATTTGGAACCAATCAGTGACTGTGATGTCTTCTTGCATCTCTGAGGTGTTTCAGGTTGGCCCAAAATATGAACTGGAACACTGTGGTTTCACCTTCTTCTTAGTGCCATTGAGACATGTTTTACTTTCATTTCCACATTTCATAACTGCTCATTAAAATGAATGATTCGATCAGGAATATCCTTTACCGGTGGTCACCATGTTATGCATTTTGGAACCAGACAGAAGAGCAATTCATTTTTTCAGTGAACAGTTCATGAGAAATCCAAAAGCACTATTCACTCCGATCTTAATCTGCAGTAAGTTTATAAAGAATGGCTGCATGTGAGTGAGTGAGGGTCCTGCAATAGACTGGTGCCTTCCACAGCTGCTTTATCCCCTACCCAGAATTGTATTAAGTGAGTTTGAAAATATTATACTATGTTATGCTATGTTTTAGCTCGCATATTGTAATCTTTTTAGTTAGCCAATAAAAGGTGTCATTTTGCTTGACTTCTCACCACATTCATAATGGCTAACACGGTACAACACCCTAGTACTACTGTTTGTATGAAATTTACCCTTAACAATTTTCAACTGTGTCCCCGTGTTTTTGATGAACTCATTTTAAAATAACAGTCTTGATCCTTTCTACTAACTCCTTCATAATTTTAAACACTCAAGTCATGTCTCCTGTTAATCTCCTTTTGCTTAAACTGTAAAGGCTCAGCTCTTTTAATCTTTCCTCATAATTCATCTCTCTGCAGTCCTGGAATCAGCCTAGTCACTCTTCTCTGGACCTTTTCTAGTGCTGCTGTGTCCTTTTTTTAGCCTGGAGACCAAAACTGTACACAGAACTCCAGATGAGGCCTCACCAGTGTGTTATAAATCTTGAGCAGAACCTCCTTAGACTTTTACTCTACACATCAAGGTGCTAAATAACCTAGCATTCAAATACCAATACAGTATAAATATAAGTCCTGGGCTAGGCCATCTTAGTAGAATCCTGAAATCCTGTGCAGAGCAGCTCAGCTCCATTTTTAAATTTATTTTAAGGTTGCCATTAGAACAGCAGAAGGTCCCAAATCTATGGAAACTGGCCACAGTAATTCCAGTAGCTAAAAACAAAAACACCACTTGTTATGAAATCACTTGAAAAACTTAAAAAGCTAATAAGGAAAACTCAATAGCTATTACATCCATTTCAGTTTGCCTACATGTCTAATGAAGGAACAGAGAATGCTGTTTTGTCACTTTTCTTCATCTGTTGTATAACCTCTTGGAGGGCGTCAAGATTTACTCCTGTTTGTAGACTTCTCTTCAGCTTTTAACACCATCCAGCCCCACCTTCTTGCAGAGTCTTGTAAGATATTTTATTTTGGACTTCAGTTTGGTAGGATGGCTGATTGACTTATTAACAGTCAGGACTCAACAAGTATAAGTCAATTGTTGTTTATCTGACATGCTGTTCTCATCCCTCAGGGCTGTGCTCTTTCACCTGATTTGTACATCCTCTCCGGTTTTCACAGTAAATTTGAATACAAGTTCATCTTCAAATTTCTTGATGGCTCAGTGATTGTAAACCTACTGACAGACAAAGAAATTAGTCATGGTCAAGTAGTAGATGATATTGTTAACTGGTGTGATGAGTCTTTTCTACTCCTAAATCTTAAAAAACTAAAGAACTAATAATCGATTTCAGAAGAAACACCATTCACCCAAGAGAAACAATCATCAATTGTTGACAGTTATAAATATCTAGGAGCAATCATAAACTCAGAACTGATTTTTAATGAAAATACAGAAGCCATCTGCAACAAGTAATAGTAGCGCCTCTATTATTTAAGCAAGCCAAGTCTTTTTAGTGTGAGTCCTACCATTATGTCACTTTTTTATAAACCTTGTATTGAGTCATCCTACAACAAGATAATGATCCAAAATATACTGCTAAGGCAATACAGGACTTGTTCAAAGCTAAAAAATGGACGGTTCTTGAATGGCCAAACCAGACACCTGAATTAAATCTAACTTAGCATGCCTTCCATATACTGAAGAGAAAACTTAAGAGGACAAGCCCCCGAAACAAGCAGGAGCTGAACATGGCTGCATTAGACGCTTGGCAGAGTATCACCAGAGAAGATGTCTGTGAATCAGAGATGGCAAACAGTCATTGCATGCAAGGGATATGTGACAAAGTTCTAAATATGACTGTTTTAATAGACCAATCATTGCTATTTCCCAAACATCATGATGCTCTGAAATGAGGAGACTGTGTATAAAGAGTGCTGTCATTTCTACATGATGGGACCAAAATGTTTCAAATACGTTTAAACGAAAGTCTTCAATGTGCGCTTCAATCATGTCTGAATGGTTTGATTTGTAATTTTAAACTTGTGGAGCAGAAGAGGAAGTCAAGGAAAAATATGTCTTTGTCCTAAACATTATTGAGGGCTTTGTAACTCCATGGAAAGGCCAAACCAGTGAGAAGCCTCCAGTGGCAAAGAATGTGAGGAGGCTTCTGTCTCATAGTCTGTTTAAGGTGGTTATATGATCCCATGAGATCTATTAATAAAAACAGATTGGGTACAGCAGAATAAATCAGACCAGAAAAACTAGCTTAGAAATTGTGAAACCCTTATACAGTGCCTTTGTGCAGCTTTAAAACATTCTTGTCCTGTTTGTTTCCTTAATATTCATTTCCTATTGCATATTCTTATTCTTACAAGCACTCCACCTGATAAATAAAAAAGTGAATTTAAAGCCAAAAATCTTTGCAACAGGATGGGAAAAAGGGAATTAATGAGAGCTTAGTGAGTGTGGGTGTGTCCATGAAAAGGCCCTATGAGACTAGCTCCCCATCTAGGGTGGGTTTATGGCTTTTGGTAGACAATGCCCAGATAGGATTGGGCCCCTGCTACCCAGAGCTGGAGGAAGCCAGCTTGATAATGGACAGGCAGATGGATGTGTCAGGGATTGGGTGGTTGTCACAGATTTATATTTTTCCATCGTCCACTTGTTCTGCAAAAAGACTCCTTAGGGAGTTCCTGTTTAAAAGCATGAGTCAGAATGTGAGTATTTAGGTCAAACTGTCTTGGCATTCACATTCTCAAAACACACAGATGTTATTTATTCAGTTATTTTTGACATATGACAGCTTAGTGAGTAAGAGAACTGAGAGTGTTGCTACATTTTGGAGGGGACACATAAAATGAACTATTTTCCTTAGCTCTCAACCTCCATTCTATTTCAATTGTCTTTCCCAAAGTGTTACAATTAACTAAGGCAAATGTCAGTCAGTCATTCTCCAACCTGCTATATCCTAACACAGGGTCACAGGGGTCTGCTGGAGCCAGTCCCAGCCAGCACAGGGTGCAAGGCAGGAACAAACCCCGAGCAGGGCGCCAGCCCACCGCAGGGCACACACACCCACACCCACACACCAAGCACACACTAGGGACAATTTAGGATCGCCAATGCATCTAACCTGCATGTCTTTGGACTGTGGGAGGAAACCGTAGCACCTGGAGGAAACCCACGCAGACACGGGGAGAACATGCAAACTCCACACAGGGAGGAACCGGGAAGCGAACCCAGGTCTCCTTACTGTGTGGCAAATGTATCATTCTTTATTCTGTATAGCACCTTTCAAAGCACATCACAGCACAACTGACACAGTTTGTTCAAATGTAGTGCTCACTACCTAATAAAAGTTTTTTTGGGTAATTGGAGAGGCAGGAAAAGGTTATGCCTTCAAATGTCACTTCACAGGTAGTGTCCTACATGACTGTGCTCTACCAAAGTGAAATTCTAGAGGAAGTCAGTCAGTCATTTTCTCACAAGGAAGGAATTCTAGAGGAAGAATGCTCCAAAATGAATTAGGTTTTTACTTGTTAGACACAAAATCCCCTCCACAATTGTTTGCCCTTTCCTGTATTTCCCTTGGCAGCAGCCCTTTGAGAGGTCATGACAAGAAACACATATTCAGTATACCACTAGTATATCAGTTGTTTGTTTGACCTTCCTCTTCATTAATAAATATAAACGCTGCTTTACTTATCAGCAGTAAAATGCTTCAATTGCCATTTTCACCTAAATTCACCAGTACTCCAGCTATTTGTCCACCTATCACATCATGCTTCCTTTTTTCTAGTACCAGTGCTAATTGCCTTTTCACAGATTTACTTCCATTTGAACCTCTAGGTGGCAGAACTGAGTAATGCCCCATTTAAGGTTTCTATCTGTCACACCAGGGCCTGTATTTATGAAGCGTCCCAGAATTGCCCCGTGGAATTACAGTAAAAGTCACACTAGAATAAAAATATGTCCTATCTCAGAGTAGTCCTAGTCCCACGCCCAGTAAAGAGTTGGAATTCATGTCTGAGAATGACTGGATTTTATGGCATGCCTTGCCATTTACCATAAATTGACACTTAATGATGGTGTTTTGTAGTTTTCTGATACTAATGCTGAGGCCTCACCCTAAAGATAACAATAATAATAAAGTAGAAGAGGAAGAAGGAGAAGCATCAATTATTTTATTTTTCAGAGTGCTAGGCAGCTGCTTAGAGGAGCTCATGGCTGCTGATTGCTGGGACAAGGTCTGAGGAGTCAGGGAATTTATTTAATTGTACAAAACAAAAGCAATACACTAATATTGCGTAAAATGCTGAAAAGAAAAGTGTCATCTTTAACTTTATGCCTTTTGGTGATCAGTTCATCTACTGCTTACTTAACTATTCACAGTAATAGAAATTTTTACCAAGGGGGCCCAAACACTTGCATGCCACTGTAGATGGTTACTGTGGTTTCCTCTCAGTCCAAAGACATGCAGGTTAGGCGGACTGGTGATACTAAACTGGCCCTAATTTGTGTTTGGGGTGTGTGTATGTGTGAGTGTTCAACCAGCAATGAACTGGCACCCTTTCCAGGGTTTGTTCCTGCCTTGTGCCCTTTGCTGACTGGGATTAGATCCAGCATCCACCTCAACCCTGGTCAGGATAAAGCAGTTTAAAAAATGGCTGACAAGCACATTACTTTTTAAAATCTCTGCACAATATAAGTTATTTAAAAACAGAGAATCCGTAAAGTAAAGAACACAATTACATGTAAAAATGGTGGAAATAAGATATTGCTGTACAATATCCGTCCGCTGCAGTGGGCTGGCGCCCTTGCTGGGGTTTGTTTCCTGCCTTGCACCCTGTGTTGGCTGTGTTTGGCTCCAGCAGACCCCTGTGACCCTGTAGTTAGGATATAGTGGGTTGCGTAATGGATGGGTGGATGAATATCTGTCCATTAATTTCTTAACTTGCTTGTTTACTTCAGGGTCATGTTCAATTGGTGTCAATCCTCACAGTTCTGTATGGCTTGTCAGTCCACACAGAACAAACTTATACAGAATTAAGCTGCGCCATATCAGCTAATGTGGACGTGTTTGAGATGTGGAAGGAAAACTGGCATACCTGAGTGAAAACCCTGGCTGAGAACATGCAAATTCCATATTATGTAGGACTAGTTCAGACAAAGTAAATAAGCAAACAAATAAATAAATTAATGCATTGTTTTATGAAAAGTTTTTTATATATTTCTTTATATAGTTCTTTATATATTTACTTATCTCCTCGATTGTAACTGTGCACATAACATTAGTACAGCTTGAAATGAAAACTGTCAGTTTCACCAGTCAAAGTTGAGAGAGTGGGCTCTAGTGAGTACTGTTTTTTGACTGGTGAATCATTGGTTGAGTGGAAGTAAATCTTTGGCCATTGTTGAAGCAGATTAGGCAGCACAGTCCCAAAAAAGGCACTCAGAATCTCAAGACAGGCAGCAGAATCAGGCTTTATTGTATGATGCACATATAGACGATCTTGTATTTATTAAAATTCTTATCACAAAATATCCCCTCTTCACTCAATTTCCCATCATCTGTTTTACAGTGTTTCTAATAATAATGAACTCATTCAGCACCTTTTCTCCTAAACCATATCCTGCAGTCATAGACTTTCTCATAACAATTTACCCTTTACTATCTGTTTCTTCATTAAAATCCCTTTGGCTCAAAGGACGTATTTGACACCTGGAGATGAGCATCACCTAATCACTCCTCCCTAATCCTGACCTGTTAAAGATTGAGGTCCTTTGGTTAATTAGTTCTCACCACTACTTTCGACTCAGGAGAGCCTGCCTGTGAAAACTGGAATGCTTAATTAAATATTCTATTAATGTTTACTTGTTGCACTTGCATCTCTTAAGGCTGACGTAATAGATAGCCATGCCAGTTAGGTGGAAGCACGCAGCTTTACTGATAAGGGCTAAGCTGCAGACAGCTTGGCGTGATGCCTCTTGACTACTTGAAATAAAAGTACAGGTCCTTAACAATTAATTCTTACATAGTTTAAAATTTATTTAGTATACTCTTCTGTAACTTTATTATTATTCATAAAGAGGCACAGGCATATAAACTTAAATGTTCCTTTAACATATATATATATATATATACAGTAATACCTCCTCGATAGGTGAAAATCCTCAAAGTAGAAGCCATATGTTTGCATGGTTATTTTTATATATTTTAAGCCCTTATAAACTCTCCCACACTGTTTCTAAATATTCCCTGCACAGTTATACAGCATAAAACCTTTGTATTCTCTTAGGTATTAGGTAAGATTCATGTATGTAAACACCCTGTTTATATACAGTAAAACCTAAATATTATTTTATAGATATCGAGCATCTCCAATATCACAAATGTTACAGCCATTATGATAGACAGGCCACCAGCAATAAATACGTACAATACAAGAAAAATTGTATACAGTAAATGTGTGTACAGTGACACTAAACGTACGTACATGTACTAAGTACTGTACGTATAAAATTAATTATAGTTACTCACCAACAATGACACGACGACTTGTCTGATAACGATGAGTTTAGTTTTACTGCACAACAAAGGAGAGCATTACAGCTCTTCTAACGGAGCCTCTTCAGGCAACTGTGTAGCACCGCCGTTGTTCTTCTTCCAGCAGTCTTCAATCCAAATCCCTAAAGCAGATTCCATCCGGACTACTGCCTTATTACATCCACTTACAACTCGTTTTGCACCCTGGTTAAAAGGACACTGCGGCCGTAAATCTTATATTCTTTTCCTCCTTTTTAAATAAAAAGAAACGTGGACTCATTGATGCCGTAATGGCGTCCTACAGCAGTGTAGCTTTTCCCTTCCTTCAACATATCCAAAACTTTTACCTTTTCGGTAAAATGCAATCGTTAGCATCTTCCATTGGCGCTTGGGCACGGCCCCTGAAGCAGTAGCAGGAGCAGATCGTTTTGGAGCCATAATAAAGGGCTTGACTACGCACAAAGATAAACACAAAAGAGCAGAAAAGTTAACTCTTTACACAGCGAAACACGTTGATGCTGAATGAGCGAGACAAACGAGGTGCTGGTTAACGCCGCAGAATCTAATTTGGCGCTCCGTCGCTGAGCCAATCAGCACACAGGAACTTAACTGCGTGCTCTGATTGGTTAGCTTCTCAGCCATCCACCAATAGCGTCCCTTGTATGAAATCAACTGGGCAAACCAACTGAGGAAGCATGTGCCGGAAGTAAAAAGACCCATTGTCCGCAGAAAGCCGCAAAAGTCAAAGCGCGATATAGCAAGGGAGACATGAGACAATTAAACCTTTTTAAAACCGAGGGAAAATATACCAATAATTATTTGTTAAGGATCTCTTTGTATGCCACGTTGTCAGTTCAGCCATCCAGTTGTAATATGACCAAGCTGTAGCTGTGCGCTGAGCTTACTCTTGAGCATGCAACTTACAGTTGGCCATGTGAACAGTAATCTTGTTTCAAATCTCACAGCTTGGATTGCTGCTGTCATAATCGGTTTGAGTTTCATGGTTTGTTTCAATTACGACAGTATTTGTAGGACTTGTGTTGAAGAGACATTCGGCATCTTTCAATCGTTGTAAGTATACAACCAGTTTCATTGATAACTTCACATCCAGCTTTTGAGAGTTTAAACATTTCTAAACATCAAAGTGTCCACTACTGAAATCGTCACCTGTGAATCTAAGATGTTTAAGAGGCATTGGCGGTTGTCCAAAGGTGTAAAATATTTGGCCATTTCAGTACACTTAAGCATTTCACTCTTATAGTGCTCCTGTGTAGTATAATTATCTCCTGTACCGTCATCAGTCCACACCTTGAACCTGTCCCAGTCATTCAATACGTAAGACACAATGTTCCTCCGGATATCAAGATTGAGCCTGATATGGCCGTGCAATATGTAACAAAGAGAATGGAAAAGGCAGGTGCCATCTCCGGGCATGGAAACCACTTGGTAAGTGACAGTTCTTTGACCGATGGTGATCACCTCGATAGACATGTTAATGCGGGTACGGTTGGAATGATAAAGGAAATGGGTACCTGAACAATGTAAAGTAAGTCTAAAATACCTACACAATAACTATAATCGTAATAAATGAACAATAAAACAGCGGAGAAGCCGTGGATTAAATAAAAAGGCTGTAGTTATCAGCAGGGAGACGTGAATACTGTGGCGAAGCAAGGAAGGGAATGTAGAGACTGGAGCGACAGACGGCCTTATATAGGCAGGCAGCCAACAACGTGGGAGGCGTTGGGATGGGGGACCCAACGCCGCCTCACATGGTGACTGAGCTGCAGGCTATGGACGTATATATGTACGTAAGTAGGATTCAGTTAGCGTTGGGAACCCGCGTACCAAATTTCTTGAAGATGGGCCCATAAGTAACAAAGACCGTTGAAAAGTTCAATATGACGGCCGACAGTGGCATCATATCACCGAAATAAGTACCAAATTTCAGCCTTCTACCTACACGGGAAGTTGGAGAATTAGTGACGTTGGAAAGTTCAATATGGCAGCTGACAGTGGCGTCACACCACCGAAATAAGTACGTACATTGGTTTCGGTTAGCGCAGGGAAGCCGCCTACCAAATTTCGTGAAGATGGGGCCATTAATAAGAAAGTTCCACATGGCGGACGTTGTTGACCGTTATGACCGTTATGCGTAGAATTTCGAAATTAAACCCGCTTAACTTTTGTAAGTAAGCCGTAAGGAATGAGCCTTCCAAATTTCAGCCTTCTACCTACACGGGAAGTTGGAGAATTAGTGACGTTGGAAAGTTCAATATGGCGGCTGACAGTGGCGTCATACCACCGAAATAAGTATGTACATTGGTTTCGGTTAGCGCAGGGAAGCCGCCTACCAAATTTCATGAAGATGGGGCCATGAATAAGAAAGTTCAACATGGCGGACGTTGTTGACCGTTATGACCGTTATGCGTAGAATTTCGAAATGAAACCTGCTTAACTTTTGTAAGTAAGCCGTAAGAAATGAGCCTTCCAAATTTCAGCCTTCCACCTACACGGGAAGTTGGAGAATTAGTGACGTTGAAAAGTTCAATATGGCGGCTGACAGTGGCGTCATACCACCGAAATAAGTATGTACATTGGTTTCGGTTAGCGCAGGGAAGCCGCCTACCAAATTTCGTGAAGATGGGGCCATGAATAAGAAAGTTCAACATGGCGGACGTTGTTGACCGTTTTGACTTTATGCGTAGAATTTCGAAATGAAACCTGCTTAACTTTTGTAAGTAAGCTGTAAGGAATAAGCCTGCGAAATTTCAGCCTTCTACCTACACTTACAAATCAAAATGATCAAATAGTTATTTTTCAATTCTGGTTACAGCACTTCACTACTGATTCACCAATCACAACACAGTACTCTCGAGTACACTCACTTTGTCTGGTGATAATGACAGTGTTCATTTCACTGAGAATTTCATGGTGTGTGCAGTGTCCCTGGAATAGCTCAAGGAAGAAATAACTAAATAGGTACATAAATAAATATGCAGCAAAATTTTTTTTTCATGAAACAATTATTTATCCTCACATATCAATATTGTATGCCCTGGGATGACCCTATTCCTCTTATTAATCTTTATTATATGGACCTGAAAGAAATGCCCCCAAATTCCTGCTGTAGCACTCATATTTTATTCTACCTTTCATATCTACAACATCAGGCAACTAGATGACATACCAGAACAGGCAGTGAAGAATGTTACACATTTCTTCATTATGTATTATAGATAACATGTCCAAAATATAAGAAGAATACAAATATGAGTGTTGGTTAAATAATATTAATACAACTTGGGTAATAATCAGTTCATTTTTCGTAGGCTGCCAGGTGGCTTTTCTGTCTTGGTATGTTGATTGGCCTCTGCTTCACCATGGTCCAACATTACACTTGGATGGAGTGGCATAAAAAGACAGCATGACTTGTCAGAATATGGCAGCTGGAAGTAAGAGAGACCAAGCATCTTTGTCACCTATGTCTTAGTGTTAGTCCATTTTTTTTTATGTACTCCCAGACCAATGGTATATCATATTGTACAAGGTGACTCCCTGCTTCATTCCAGTCCTGTGTCAGTACCCCCATACCATCCCCAGAGAAATTGCCCTTTTATCTCAGCCCACTTGTATTCCCCCAGGCTAGCTGGCCATTTGGCTACAACCAAATCAATGCAAAGCCTTAAATCTCCCCAGTCCAGCAATTAAAGGTCTTACCTGATGTAATAAATCGTAAATGTCCAAGAGCAAGGACTGACTCATATAGCTTCCCTAAATTTGAAAATTGGATGTTAACTTTTCTGCCTGCTTAAACATTTTAAAATATGATATTGTTAGACATTTCTAAAAAAAGTATTAACTTGTATGATCTCCATTACAGTATTAATTATTTATTGTCACAATTCACAATGCAATTGTTTATTTTTCATACTTATTAAATTGTTTCAAAGCCCTCTACAGCTGTAAGGCAGAAGTGCTAACATTGACATATATGTATATTCAAAAAATAAATGTGTATGCAGATTACTAAAATACAAATTAAGTTTAAAAGCATCAAAATGCAACCAAACATAAGAGCAAAATTCTTTCTTTATTTTCTAACTGTTTTAAGTCAAATGTTCACCATTGCTTTAGCCCCTGATCACAGGTGTCCAGACCCAGATCTTTGAGAGACTATCTAATGGTCTCAAGTGTAAAGACCCTGATCTTTGAGAAGCTAGCCCACCTTTCTCCCTTTATGTGTTCTGAAGTGCAGGAACAAGTCACGTGAAACTCCAAGGACAACCCTCCCCCAATCTTCGACAGTGTGAAAACCAAAGGGAGAATTATCCCCACCTCCCGGAAATGTCAAGTGAGAGATTGGGTGCTAAGCCCCTGATGAGTGCTAAAGCTAGTGATGCACCTGCTGTCTACCAGCAGCCATACCACATGCACTTAAGAACAGGTTATCCACCTGAAGCTGTTCGGGCCTGGCAAGTATTTGGGTGGGAAACCAACCAGGAAAAGCTTGATTTGCTGTTGGAAGAGGTGTTGGCGAGGCCAGCAAGGGAAGCATACCCTGTGTTCTGAATGTGGATGCCCCAGTGCAGTCACAGGGACATTGTGCTGTATACAAATTGGCACTAACCCTAACCCTAACCCTCGGATGAAACGTAAAACCAGGGTACTGACTGTCTGTGGTCATTAAAGATCCCTGGGCATCCGTCATAAACAGCAGGGTGTATCAGGATGTCTAGGCTAAATTGTCCACCATGGCTTGATTATTTTGGCCCCCTAATCATCCCCTGTCTCTAATTGGCTAACTATCTCTCACCCCTTCACCACCTAATGGCTCATGTGTTGTAAGCATACTGATGCAAAATGGCTGCCATCACATCATCCAGCTGAATGCTGAGCATTAGTGGTGGCTGAAGTGCCTCCCCACTTTCTATGTAAAGTGCATTGAGTAGTGAGACAAACACTATATTAATGCAAATAATAATAATAATAATTATTATTATTATTATTATTATTATTATTGCTATTATTATTATTATTATTATTATTATTATTGTTACTTGTCCTCACCATAGACACTCTGGCATGGACAGGTGTTGACAGTTCAAGCAGGATGCATGTGAGGTCCTTAAATTATGGATGAACACTGGGTAAATAATTAATTACATTTAAATTGCTTTTTTTAACTTATTCAAAATGCTTTACATAGACAGTGGAGAGCCACTTCAACCACAACTACTGTGTGGTATCCACCAAGATGGTACTCATTTTTCCATTAAAGAGGCCTGTCTTAACTTTTTATTCTTTACTCAGTAAATCTACTGTACCTACAAACCTCTTCCTTTAATCTCACAATCGTCCTGTGATTTTGTTGTTGTCTTACTTTATTTATGTATTAGTGTTGTTCTATTTTATTGTTTTTAACTGTGATACCTTTATCACAAAGCTTTGGGGTTAAGGGGCTACTTCTTCTTCTTCTATTGGCTGCTCCTGTTAGGGGTTGCAGCTGATCATCTTTTTCCTTATCTTCCTGTCCTCTGCATCTTGCTCTGTTACACCCACCACTGGCATGTCCTCTCCCACCACATCTAAACCTTCTCTTAGGCCTTCCTCTTTTCCTCTTCCCTGGCAGCTCTATCCTTAACATCCTTCTACCAATATACTCAGCATCTCTCCTCTGCACATCTCCTAACCAACGCAAGTTCACCTCTCTGACTTTGTCTACAAACCATCCAACCTGAGCTGACCCTCTAATGTACTCATCCTGTCTATCCTCATCATACCTAATGCAAATCTTAGCATCTTTAACTCTGCCACCTCCAGCTATTTCCTGTTTTTTGGTCAGTGCCACCATCTCCAACCCATATAACATAGCTGGTCTCATTAATGTCCTGTAGACCTTCCCTTTCACTCTTGCTGATGCTCGTCTGTCACAAATTACTCCTGACACTCTTCTCCACCCAGTCCACCCTGCCTGTACTCTTTTTTTCACCTCTCTTCCACAAACCCCGCTACTCTGTACTGTTGATCCCAGTTACTTGAACTCATCCACCTTTGCCAACTTTACTCCTTGCATCCTCACCATTCCACTGACCTCCCTCTCATTTACACACATGTATTCTGTTTTGTTCCTACTGACCTTCATTCCTCTCCTTTCTAGAGCATATCTCTACCTCTCCAGGGTCTCCTCAGCCTGCTCCCTGCTATCGCTACAGATCACAATGTCATCCGCAAACATCATAGTCCACAGGTGTATGGGTGTGATGTAACCCTCCCCATTTATTCAGGCTTGGGACCGGCATGAAGAAACACACTGGCTTGTGCATCCCTTGCGGCTGGGTTGTTTAAGGGGCTACTTATGGGATACTTTTTATAATAAAGTTTTTTTTATGTGGTTATCATGGGCAGTGTTTAATTACTGGGACCTGGGTACTGAATTTTGTTTCTGCATATGGATGTTCGAATGACAATTAAAGATCCTTGATCCCTAAATAAATGTTCTTTCTGGAACCTTCATGTTTATGGGTCTTTTGAAAAACAAAAATGGTTCCTCTATGGCATCACTCTGAAGAATCTTCTTGGCACCTTTATTTTGAGTCTACCTTACTAGATTTACCGCCTCCCTGCTGCACGCTGTCTCTGCATTATTTTGTGTTGCCCATCATAGAACACATTATTGCAAGGTGCATTACAAAGCAAACAGGAATGTCATCCAAGTTGACATATGGGACCATTCACTGATTTATATTGCTAACACTCCAAAAAAAATGAAACGACTACATTTCTATAAATATGGGCCGGGGTTAAAAAAAAGGCACCAAATACGACGAAGGCTCCCTTTCGTATTTCTCTTAAATGCACAGAATCCTGTTTATGTATTATTAGTATATCATGTGTGCACACGCAGTCACACCTCCGTACGCGCTTCTTCTCGATATAAACACAACATTCCGCAAGCATGGCTAACAGAACGCGCAGCCCCTCACGTTTGTTGATGGGGTCTGATTGCGTAAACACGATCAGACTTTAATCTCCATGATTTTGACAAGCAAGCTTTACTGATGAGGGCTATACCGATGATAGTCTAGTCTGCCTTTTGTGTACTGCTCCGTCTTTGGTTATCACGTTGATTTTGATGTGTCCGAAATATCGACGTTTTATAACTACATGCATTAACTGAATCAATCCCATTGTTTGTCTGCCACGTTTTTGGAAATCGCCTGCGGGCGGGGAACAGGAAAGCCAGTCCTATAGACACCGTAAGAGGGCCGTGCCTGAGTGAGCCGCGCTCGCGCCGTAAAGCACCCACAGCAGACAGCCAGCAAAGAGCGACATGAGGGGCGCCACGGGCAAATCATTCTACTTAGCGGCAATCGCCCTGGAGGATTTCCTTAAAGAACCCCCCTTCGGGTTTACGGTGGAGAAGAGGGGATGTGGTTACCGATTCGTGAAGTACGACCCCGAGAGCTGCTGCGTGTTTATCGATGACGTCCAGACAGCCAAGGGAAAAGTTATTTTCCAGCACTCTCCCGGGAGGTAAAGAGGCCACGACAGAGAACAACGCATTCGTTCATTCGCAACTCTCTTCAGCGTACTGATGTGGATTTTTGCCTTCGTTTCTCTAGGTCGGTGAAGGTGCGATCTCCGGGAGAGTATACGCAGTTGAGAAAGAGGCTGACGTCCAAACTTATCTTCGTGCTTGTTTCAGCCTGCGGAGGTTCTGCAGGCGGTTCAACGAAACGAAAAGCCAAAGGTACCCATTTTAAACTCTGCCATGTCATTTTTTTCATTAAATATCAAAAGCTCTAAGCAGTATGGGTTTTGTTGTGAAGGAGAAGCAGTGGGGGTTGGGATCTGGGTCTGGAAGGTAACGTAAAACTACTGCTGGAATACAATTGGCACTGGCAGACCCGGGTCAGTTGGTGTCATAGGTGGGTATACACAAGCAGCCCCAACGCCTTTTATGGATACTTGTGTATTTCATTATAATACTAATATGAGAACTATAACAAAAACAGCATTGTCTTCTTCTTCATTAGTAATAATAATATTATAGTATAATGCAAAATGGCAGTCATTAACTACCTGTACTAACTGCTGTAATTGTACACATCTGAGGAATGTGGCACAGTGCAGGCAGTGATGGATATGTCTGAATAAGTCACTTCTTTGGAGGTTCCTTCAGGTGAGTGTACCACACTGCTTGGCTACAAGAACCGACACCATTCAGTTTTACACATGCTTTATAATCGCTGTAGGACAGCTAGTAAATACCTAGGGTTGTAGTGCTGCACATACACACATATCTGAAGACACGTATCAACAGTCAAGGTCCCAAAATGGTACCTGATGGCCCTTTGTTCCCAGGGTCAGAGGTGGGAGCTCCCACTTTTTAATTCTTTTCAGATCACTGCATTGGCTCCCTGTAATGGAATGTGTTAAGTTCAATTCCTTGATTCTTGCTTGCTTGCTTGCATTAGCACTTATGTATACTGAGACACTTGGGAGGTCCCATGCTTCTTCTTGACCACTCAGGTCTGCTTATGAGTGGCATCTGGTGATGCAAATTCTATGTGGAGTCAAAGTTCAATCCAGACTTTTTCCATGTGTAGCTCTTAGCTGGTGGAATGAGATGCCCACCTCCATTTGAAATTCTGACTCCCTCAGTGTCTTTAAGAAGCGTTTGAAGACTGTCTTGTTTGGTGAATTTTTGTCTAACTTTGTAACTAAGGTATTGTAACGGTATTTTATTTTGAACTCCTCACTTGCGAAGATAATTTTTATACTCTTGTCCTGTCACACTTGTTTCCAGACAGTTCCCCAGACCGATGTTACTCAATTATGTTGACCTGCTCTGTAAGTCGTTTGCATCTGCTAAGGATATTGTTTTTTTTTCCTACTAACATACAGCAATTACCTCTGCCTGTAGTGAGGTTATTACAAAATGCCATTATGGAAGCCAAATAAGAGAGTGCACGGCTGTAGTCTTGAATTAGAGCTAATTAAGTTATATGCCTCTGGACATTCTTCTGCTGAATCAATGCAATCAAGAGGGGTACAAATAGCCAAATCCACTAACTTTTTTATAGATTAAACTTTTTACTTCAGGCTGCTGACTTTGATTTATTAGAAAGTTCAGTTATGCTGTAAGTGATAGGACAAATAACTTTAGATGATGTTAACAAGCTACTGGCCCTACCCTCACATAGCACTACTGTTACTAATTCAGAAACCTAACATAAAAATATTTGTGATGTCATCTTGACATAACCTACCTTCACCTTATTCCTCTTCTCTTCGTCCTTCCTTCTTTAAAAAAAAAAAAGGCTCAAAATTGCTTTGAAAATTTTGTAATTTTTGATAAAGACATTTGCTCTTTAGTTAACTTTTTTTTCCAATATTTTAACCTATTATTGTTGAAATATTACCTAGACTTGTACTGAGTTCCATTTACCATAGAAGTCAGATGTCGATGCTGGGAATGACTTCATACCAGAGTTGACCAGTCAAACATTCGGAAAAACAATATGGACACGTCTAAGAAAACCCTTTGTTGTGCTTGCTCTGTCAGAATACAGACAACTACTGAACAATGCATTACGGCGTATTTTGCGCATTCTTAACACCATAGCAACATGTCCACAGACACAAGTTGAACCATTCTGTGTGGATGACTGATTTACTGAGACACAAATAGACAGAAGTGCTAATAAACAGTATAATACTACAGCTTAAGTCGTGGTAATACCCCGTTTCTCCAAGGACTGGTGCTGTTTAATAATGTCTGTTCTCTTCCTCCTGCACTTTCATTGTTTTTTTTTTTCATCATGTGCTCCAGAAAGTTTTCAATATGAAATTATTTATATTCACAGTTCAAAATGTCCATTGCTTTGTCTTAGAGTGGCATCTCTCCATTTATATTGTGATGTCCGTCAACATCCATGACTCTGAAAAAATTCTGTTTAATCCTGGATGTGATTTAATAAATGGCCTGGTCTGAGTGAGTGAGTGACTAAACCCTGACATGGTGCCTGGGGTTGGTTTCTGTCTTGCTTCCAGTACTTTTGGACCATTCAGCCCATCAAGATTTTTTGCTTAGCTTATAGCTAAGCTATCCCCAATATCTGAGCCAGGTACTTCATAAAGATTGTCAAGGTTTCTGCTTCAACTACCGTAGATCCCGGAATACAAGCCGAGAATTTCGTCCTAGATTTTTGGCTTGGAGTTTGGGTTTGGTTTATACAACGAGTATCATTTCAGATTCAAGATTTCCAGCGCAATGCCGGTTTTGCCGATGAATACGGAAGTAAATAATGACGAAACCACAGAGCCATCTTTCAGATGAAGAAGTAACTTTGCATGCCGGTACTTTAAATTAAATAAAGAATTTATTAAAAAAAGTGTTTTAGTTGTTGGTTTTATTAATAAAATTTATAATAAATTATCGGGAAGTTTAAAATAAAATTTTTTATTTTGATTTACAGTCCACATCTTGCGTTACGAAACGGATGCGGTCACGTGTATCCGCTTGCGCGATTGTAAACAAACAACCGAGAGCGTTAGTAGCGTCAGTCGGAGCTCAGATACATGTGTTTGTGGATGTAATTTCGAAACGAAGATGGACATTGTGTGGAAATATCTCCTCCTCCTCCCTTCCTGCAGCCCAAAGATGTCAAATTAAATGGTGAGTACAGTATGAAATTGTTTCTAGAATAGAATGCCTTTTAATGTCACTATACGTATCTACATTGAGATTAAAAGCAGCTCCTTCAGTGCAGAAAAAAGTTCTGTATAGGGCTTGTATGGTTGTTTTTTAGCCTTAGCATAACGCCGTATCTGCGGCCCCGCTTCTGCTTTCTTTCCCTCCTCCGTCTGTGTAGCCTCTTAGACCCGACAACAAACCACGGAGAGCCCGCTGGTCTCGCTATGTTGTCTGGGATGTTGTGCGTGTGATGAAAAACACTCAAAACAAATGTCTGGCTCTGGACACCGATGTCTATAAGGTTCTGAATGGTGTAGCGGATGTTCGCCGAACCGATCGTGCACAAACAAGGACAAAAAAAAAAAGTACAAAAACAACAAAAAAGTGCACTGAAAAGGAGAGCTCTGAGCCGCTGCGCGCCGCCATGCTCCTAGCCTAATCGAAGTAGGCTAGGCACATTTTATAACTTTTTGGTTAGTACATTAGAAAAATTATTGGTGTTTTTTATTATGAAAAGGTTAAGGAAGTGTTGCAGTGGGAGGTTCGGAACGCATTATGGGTTAGCCTTTGCGAACGAATTAAGTTCGCAAGTCAAGGGTCCACTGTATTGCGTATTTAAGTTAATCAAATTTATAACAAGTCTCTGGAAATCCACCCGCCGATGTACCGTATTTGCGTATATAGTTTCAACACAAAGGTTCCAATTTACCAAACTTCTCCGCAATCACTTCCTGTTTTCCATCAAAAATGCCGGCAGTCTCAAATTCTCGCCGATAAACATTATAAATATACCCGAAGAAACACTTTTAAGGAAATTTAGAAAATTTTGCTTGGAGAAGGGGGTCGGCTTAAATACCGGTCATCGGCAAATACATGTAATTTAGTCGGTAGAGAAGGGGATCGGCTAATACACCGGGTCGGCTTGTATTCCGGGATCTACGGTACATGTCTTGATAGGGTGTTCAAAATTCCCACAACTCTTTGTGTAAAGAAGTGCTTACTGGATTCCTTCCTAAAGACACATCCACAACTTCATGTAAGAGACTGTAACAATTGACTAGGCCCATAAACTATTACAAATTTGAAAATATTTCTCAGTGCTGGTTTTCCTTGGCATGGGTAAAACTGTAGGTCATGGGTGCTCTTATTAACAAGCACAGTGATAATGACGATGGTTAATAGATAGATGTTTATTCGTCCAAAGGGGGGTTAAATGCACAGAAACTGAGAATGTTTAGGCAGTCACTCATGTAGGACCTTTCATTTCCACAGTCCATCAACCACAAGAACCTAACGACTTCAGTAAGCTAAAAGGCAATGGTCCAGGACAGCCCATGCTAACAAAGGCCAGAGGATGTTTTAATTGTGTTTGCCTCAAACCATAACAACTTAAGAAATTCTGTATAATAACAATATCTGCTAATTTTTGAAAGGTCTCTTTTTAATGTCCATAATAACTTCTTTACTTATGTGAAGTCTGCTTAATTACATAAAGTAACATTAATAACCAAGCTCCTCAACTAGCAAAAATATTAAACTTAAAAGTTTTCATATTATGTGGATTGCCTTAAGCCATTCCCAGAGAATATTAGCACTGCTTCAGTTAGCAAATTACCAAAACTGAAAGAGCTGTGCACATTTTATTGTGTTATTAAACTGAGATACTATGAATAGCTGAAGATGGATCAAGTTGTAAAAGGTAAAGTCCGGTCACTTTTGGCATGAGCAGACACCAGTGTGAAATATGGCTAGAAATATGTTGTAGTTCCCTGTTCCCGGTGTGCGCTTAAAAGATGTTTGTGGCTTCATAGGAATATTTTACATAGAAGTGTCCTGAAAAAAACATTGTATAGGCGGAAAACAAACCAGTGACCTTACTAAAAACAATACATTTACTACAAAGTAAACGTGACATCAAATATGGAGGCCAATCAAGACAGGCACAGTTTAATTAAGGATTTTCAGAGTGCTTTGGCCACTAGTGGGATCTTAGCCATGGAAGCTCCTGATGACATACCAGTTTAAGTTTTTAGTGTAGCACTGCTTTTTTTTCTACTGTTTTTTTTTAAAATTTTTTCCAAGGAGTGTGTGACATAGATAGAAAGGAACTAAGTTAATGTGTGTGTGTGTGTATGTATGTTTCAGCATCACTTTGAAACGGCTGGATTTTCATGAAACACATGTTTCTCATTGGTCAACTAAAAATACTGTGGGGTGAAATCAACCCTAACCCACCCTCTTCTGGTGGGGGTGATCTTGCCGTCTTATATGCATGTTATCATCCAGTTGACACTCGGAACGACCACAAGAGGGCGAACTGGAGATGACTGCCAGCATTTTTTTTATGTTTGAGCACCAACGCACCTCTGTTGCTTTTGAAATTAATTAGAGTTGGCCGGTTCCAAGCGTCAACTGGATGATAACATACATACAAGAACAAGCACATTAGTGAGTCTTAATTGCTTGTTAATTTATTTTTATTTTTAAAGTTGTTTTTTTAAATTATATTTTTCTCAAACAGTTAAAAAAAACAAAACAAAACTTTATTTTCCTCCCGGGCAACGCTGGGTATTTCGGCTAGTTAAGATAAATAGGAAAGACAATATACAAGGCAAATGGCTAGAGTTAAATACAAAGGAACTACAATATAAAAGATCTTGTATAATAGATATGTAGTTATTAAAGGCACTATATACGATAGGTGAATGCCATCCTTAAAACATTTACAAGTTTGAAATACTAATTTGTCCAGAGTGTTCAAATCTGAATCAACTGTAGAAGAAGAGGACCAAACCCAAGGCATCACACATGCAAAGCCCCGTACTAAAGTGGGGCTGCTTCTTTTACACAGAACGTGGGAATTACTTCCAGTGTCACGAGACTGTCCCTCAGAAGTACTTCTGGGTAAGGCTGAAGCCCCACAAAGCTGGGACTGTTAATCCTTTTCACATCCCCCAACAGGTCTGTTCCATGAAACTATAGTTCCCAACATACGAACAGAGTATCTGTAGAGGTAACATAACCCAGTGTTGCTGCTACCTAGCATTCTGGGGAAGAAAATAACCCAAATAAATTGTCTTCCCCTGCCCTTCTATTAAATTTGCCTCGTGGTGGAGCAAGGATGCTTATTCAGTTCCAGCCGAAATGCTAGTCCCTGCACTCCATCCATCACAACTGTGTATTTGTATGTTTGTCCATTCTTTGTGATTTGTTAGTGGACCACAACACATGTTGCTGTGCCCTCCCTTCCTTTATATTGAAATCTGACAGAAGGGTCCAGCAGTGGATCACTGAATTTGAGTCTTGTGAGTATTGCTGTTTATTTGCGTTTTATGTGATTTATTTGCTTTGTTTTCTGCATTTTGGCCTTTTTATTGTGTTTTGGGATTAGTTCACCTTGGATTGCCTTTTTTGACAAATCTCCTTTTTCTCTTTTAAGCATTTTGTTATATTTTTCTAATTTTTTAGTAAATATCTTCATTTATAAAGATTCATAACTACACCTTTGTTTACAAGCCAGAGTTTTATGGTTACTCCTTCCCTTGCTGAGGATTGTGGTAAATATTTCTGGTACATTAGTTGCATATTTAACATCAAAGGCATATCCTGAATTTTGGGCCTGTGTAGGTGGAAGCCTGCAGGTAGTAGATGGGGACTTGCTGACTTGGAGTGAGCATTTTCTGGGTAGTGGTGAGGATCCTGGCCTGTTTTCTGGACCATTTCGGAGGCCTCACAGCCCATTCGCCATATATGTAACACAATCCCCTGGAGTGATGCTTGTACAGCCTATCACTCCTCATTATCCCACATAGGCACTCACTGTGTTTAGCAGGGACAACATGTTGGTGTCCCGGGATATAACCAGGGTCTAAAGCCTGACACACCTTGGTCCCCAAGAATAACGTGTGACACATCTTCACAGGGTCCCCACATGCTATGTAGACCTAAAGGCTGATACATCTTGGTCTCTGAGAATAATGTAGACCAGGGCCTCTTAAGCTTTTTAATCTTAGGACCCAAATAAGAAAATCAATACCATTCTGGGACCCAAGAAAAGGTTTACTACCATGATGACAGCAATTATTTGTCAGTTTATTCCTCTGCTATGTGACAATAAACAGTAAACGGTGTTGTTTCCTTTCAAGCACATTTCTCACATGAATATAACTAAAATAGAAGTAGAAAACAAACACATTAATAAAACAATAATTATCATTGAAAACATGGAATAGATTCCTGAGGTGAAGTATATCACTGCCAGAGTAAATACTTAGTTTACACTTTTGTAAAGCTGAGAAAAGTTCCTTTTTTGGGTTTAGTGTTAGGAGATGACGGTTTTTGAAAGAACAGTATAAAAGATTACTTAGTCAATTGACTCATGGTGCCGGACAAGGAATAAAGCAATCAAAAAACAATTAATTGATGCAGTTTATTTACCTGGTCTTAAATAACATTTAAAAAAAATACAAATTTTCAAACGAATTCCATCATTAACAATACATTTTTCTAAATGAGTTTGCAAATAGTTCGATATATCATGCTTTTCATTTAACACTTCAATAAACGGAGTAAAAAAGTAGCTAAGTTAGTCCTAAAAAACATATGCGATGTTTTATATGGTGACAGGATAAATCTTTATGAATAATTTGGTGAACTGACCAGTTTGAAACATTTTCTGTTACTGAGTGAAGTTGTGCTGAATTCCTACAGCTTGTCTCAACCTTTGTATATTTTCGGCCATTCTTATAATTCTCATTGGTCCAACAACCATGTCCTTCACACTACTAGCAGACTGAAATTTATAAAAGAAATTTGTAACAGTGTTGTGAGAAGGCATTTATATTGGTCGAAGCACAATGAACTTAATGCAGAATTGTCTTGCCCCTCTGCTACAGAATTAGATTTAATGTATGTTGTAACAGTGAACATATAATGAAACAACGACCATTTGTCTATGGCCACTGAACCTACTTTTAGTATAAAGCATACAGTATATACCACACATCCCAATAACTCGTAAGTCATGGCATTCTCAATAATCGTCACATCCTTGTACTGCGGTCCCTTCACCTCTGACATTCTTACATTTCACCCCTTAGAAGTGTCTTTGTTTGTTAGTGTAAGTGCCATCCATGGTGGATAGACTGGTGTCACGGCTGGGATAGAAAGTGAATCCTTGCCCGGCCAGGAAGCCGTAATGAAACGAGAACGTGAAAGGAGGCACATCCCAGCCAGGATGATTATTGATTCCTGTCCCAGTTGTGGTAAAAGAATAATGGATGGACTGGGAGATTCGGAACGACTCATACCCCAGTATGATAGGGGGCAGAACTCCTCTGATTGGGCCCCAGTCTGGACACCCTCAGGTTTGAGTGGGATTTGTAGTTTGCGAAGGATGACCCTGTCAGAGTCCTAGGGTGCTGTTGGGGATACTGTACACCTTCCTGGTTTGGGAGGCTTCTGTATGACCTGTGAGTGCTTCCATTATGTGAGGCCATACTTAGTTGGAGGAGGGCTCTGTCCTAAAAGAAAGCCAACTTGCTTCAAGAGTTGAGTCAAGATTTGGGAGGCAGCTGGAGGAGCAAAAGAAGGTATTGTGGCATGGACTTTGGAAAATAAGAATTACACCTGGGACTGTATTGGTGTAATTGTGTTTGGAGGTTGGGGACTCGGTGGTGCCCCCTGGAGGTTCCATTAGACATCTCCGTTTGATCATTTCGCTGGTTGTGACAAGCTAGGTGGTGATGTGGGGGTGATTTCTTAACTCCTTGTGATCTGTCAACAGCATTGTTTCTCATAATATTTTCCCATAATAAACAGTCTGCTAAACAGAGGGAGATGAATCGCTCATCACAGAATTAGTGCTTGGTTAAACTCTGCTACTTTTATTACATAATCATGTTGTCAGTGACCCAATTTGGGCTGTGACCCATAGTTTAAAAAACACTGAATTAGATAAATGAAGGCTGATACATCTTGGGCAATGACACTTAACCAAGGAATGATGCATTGTTCCTATCAAGCTGTCCTCTGTTGGGGTGTTCCCCTCAGCCTGCTGACCATCTATTTATCATTTCAGTCACTCAAGATGTATAAAGTATAGAAAATTAAAAGCAAAGTAGTATTTATGAAGAACACAATAATAGCACAAGAAAAAAATCTAAACGAAATAAATCAAAGAAATTGAATAGAAAGTAGAAATTAGTAGTTCTTTAATGATGTGGAAACAGAACATTAGCAGTGACGGAAACATCGGTGACTAAGGGTGTTGTCCTGGCAGCTTGTTTAGTCAGCAGTCGAGCTGATGCATGGAGAGCTTCTTCAGTGTTCAGGTTGATTGTCTGATGGAATGTAGTCTCTCCCACCCTCTTTCTCTCTCTGTTATCCCTTTTCTGTCTTTATGCCAAATGGCCCTGTGGCCCTCTGCCTAAAAGCTTTTATCATGAAAATTGCTTTGTCTGTGGTATCTCCAGTTTCCTTGTGAAAACAGGTTATTCTGTCTAACATTTGAGTTACAGGCTGTCTGGTTATTCTAATCTAATATTATAATGTGAATTATACACTTGATAATAATGAATGAATGAAAATGTGCCTAGATTTAGATAACATAAAAAGAAAAATATACAAAATACATCGGATTAAAACAAAGACAGAAAGCATTCCCACAGTGCATTGCTCTGTGCCTGGAGTGTTCATTTACAGGTCATCACAGTCCGTCTGAGCACAAACTTGTAAACAAGGCATCCCTGCAGTCCCAAAATGGTGATTGTCCACTCCATAACACAGTGTTAGGAAAATTATTTAGATATATTTATTGCCATTGGATTACAAGCAGGTTAAGTGACTCACTCTGGCTGACAGCCCTACTGAAAAGTGGAAGCCGAACCAGCAGCCTCATGCTGCTTTGCTCTGCTACGCCAGTGAGTGAGCGATTTAGCACCAAGCCAGCAGACGCTGAGGTCACTCTCTTTGCTCAGCCCTGCCTGCTTCTACTCATTCAATCCAAAATTTACTCGCATTCAGTTTTTAATATTTTCATGCCTTTCAGTCCATTTTAGGATCATGAAGTAGTGCTAGCTAGGAACCCACTCTGGACTGTATGCTAGTCCAACATAGGGTATACACACACATTAACTTACAGCAGACTAATTTCGTGTCAGTATTCTGGAACTTTTTTAGTTTAACTTGAAAGTCAGAGTGTGGCTGTTTTGTTGCCACACAGATTTATTATAGTTGATGTAATTGCTCCTGCCTGGAATAATCAGGATCAGGTGGCATTGTTTGCTGAAGTACACTATGAACTCAACAAAGAAGGGAAAGAAAGCTGTGGATGGAAAAGATAGAAGTACATGAGAGCTTGCTTGTTTGTGAGTTTGAGTCACTGGAATTGACAGTCTCTATAGTTTATCATAATCTCTCTTTAAATGAAAAGCATCAAGTGTGGAGGATTGGGCAGTTAATCCTGTTAAAAGCCCACTTATGGAGTGGCCACTTCCTTAATACGAGTGATAGGAAGGGAAGGGAGTTGTATGACGGGTGACAAGGATGGGCTTCTCAGGCTTGTACCTAAAGGGCCCAATTTAACCCTATCTTTAACACTGGGACAGGATGTGCAAAGTTTATCTTAATGCTACTTGATATGAGAAATCAAAACATTAGTGTAGATTTTAGAGGGGTTTGGGGTGTTGTTTTTCAGTTATTACTAGGCCTGGGAAAGCTAAATCCCTAATTTCTGCGATTAATGTGGCCAGTTTAATGCCTTAAAAAATATATTATCACATCCAGGGCCGACAACGAGCCACACACCTCAGGCAGTGCTTTGCTTTTCATATGATTAATTTGTTAATTTATTTTTTTTTTACATTCCGAAACAATTATAGAAAAATGTTAAGTGTGTACCCATAGAATTACATACACATCCAGTACTGTATTTATATACTATCTTTAACAATTTTATAAAATAAAATTTTATTTAAAGGTTTAAAATTTCGTATTACACGGTTCACAACGATACGCCACATGCCAATGCATAGCACAGGTGTTCAGTTTCTTGATTTATACATACTGACGTAGTTGTAGGGGGTGGGTAAAGGGGCTTTACGGCAGTTCTGGTGCAATGCTAATGAACAGTTACAAAGGAAAATTTTTGCTGTCTCCATGTTTTTTTTTTAATTAATTTCGTGTTTCTGTAAGAAAATTGAATTAATGTCATATCACAATATCACATCAGTGCTAAATAAGTTACCTTTGAGTGGCACTAAAACCAAAACAAGTCTATGGTACCTATGTAATTAACTCGCTGATCTGCCAGGTAGCATAGAATGCTGACTGCCCAAGTATAATGACAAATTTCTATGAAATAGAAGTGTAATGATTATCTCTACCCATTATTCCAGTTTGCAGTATCTTTACT
>JANRMT010062834.1:30407902-30476688 GCA_026402145.1 Polypterus bichir lapradei | reverse complement strand
AATGTTAATCACAATTAATTACATACATTTATGTGATTAATTAGTTTTTTGTTTTTTTTTATTGATTCCCAGCCCTAGTTAAAGTGGGCATAGAAAAGAATCACCCCCTTCGAAATATTCCCATTTTTTTGCTTTACAGCCTTAAATGAAAACACACACAAAAAATATTTCTTCCCAGCTTTACTTACTCAATGCAACCTATAACATCCAAGTGAAAGATATCACAGCTACAGTTCAGAAAAATTATAAAAAATCAAAAACAAGACCTACTAAGATTAATAAAGGATCACCCTCCAATGTCAATATTTTGTTGAACTGCCTTTTGCTTTAATGACAGCCTTGAGTCTGTTGGGATACTTCTCTATCAGCTTTGCACATCTAGATTGAGTAATATTTGCCTACTCTTCTTTACAGAACTGTTAAGTTCGGTCAAATTGGATGGTGAGTGTTAGTGGACTGCTATCTTCAAATCTTTCCACAGATTTTCAGTGGGATTTAAGTCTGGGCTCTGACTGGGCCACATGAGGACATTCACTTTTTTCTCCTTCAGTCACTGTGTGGTCAATTTTGCTGTGTGCTTCGGGTCGTTGTCGTGTTGAAAGGTGAACATTCTGCCCATCTTCAACTTTCTGGCAAAGGGTAGCAGGTTTTCCTCAAGAATTTGACAGTATTTTGCCCCATCCATTCTTCCTTCTACCATAATGAGAGCCCCAGGCCCTGCGGCAGAAAAACACCTACACAACAGGATGCTGCCACCTCCATGCTTTACTGTAGGTATGGTGTGTTGTGGATGGTGAGCTGCATTGGATTTCTGCCAGGTGTACCGTTTGGTATTGAGGCCAAATAGTACGATTTTGGTCTCATCTGACCGTAAGACTTGGCATCAGAATCTTCAAGTTGCATTCTGACAACGCTCAAACGAGCCTTAATGTGGCCTTTCTTGAGAAGTGACTTTTTCCTTGCGACCCTCCCGAACTAGTCAGCAGACCAATTTCAGGTCAGTATTGTGGAACTTTTTTAGTTTAACTTGAAAGTCACAGTGTGGCTGTTGTGTTGCCACACAGATTTATTATGGTTGATGTAATTGCTCCTGCCTGCTTCTGGCAAAGCTCAAATTAGCCTTAATGTGGCTTTTCTTGAGAAGTGACTTTTTCCTTGCGACCCTCCCGAACAAGCCACAATTGTGGAGCGCTTGTGAAATTGTTGTCACATGCACACAGTGACCACTCTTTGCCATAAAATCCTGTAACTGCTTCAAAGTGGCCATTGGCTTCTTGGTATCCTCTCTTACCAGTTTCCTCCTTGCTCTTCCATCCAGTTTGGAGGGACGGCCAGATCCAGGGAGGGTCTTAGTAGTACCAAACACTTGCCACTTCTTTATTATGGACTTTACTGTGCTCCTTGGGATTGATAAAGCCTTTGAGATTTTTTTGTATCCATCTCTCCTGCCTTATGTCTGTCCACAACTCTATCCCTGAGATCCTATCAAAGTGGCTTTCTGCTCATAGTCAGTTGTTTGCTGTAGATTGCACTACCGAGCAAGGGAATGAATGCTCCAGGAACAGCTTCACTAATCACACTTATTACAGTTGATCATAGGTGGAAGCCAGTAACCATGGTCTGCAATGGAAATGGTGGTTACTTGTACCTGATTGAGTTGGGGGGGGGGGGGGGGTGATCCTTTATTAATCTCAGTATTTCTTGTTTTATACTTCTGAACTATAGCTGTGATATCTTTCACTTGAATGTTATAGATTGCATTGAGCAAGTAAAGCTGGAAAAAATATTGGTTTGTGTGTTTTCATTTAAGGCTGTAAAGCAAAACAAATGGGAATATTTTCGAAGGTGGTGATTCTTTTCTATACCCACTGTATTACATAAAATGTTCTATTGAAATTTACAACTAAATTGACTCAGTTTTATTATTGTGCATGGGAAGAAGGATAACTGGAAGTCATGGGATCCCCAATGCCCAATGATAAGGTGTGATAGGACCCAAAAGTAAAAGATTGCCAGGAAGAGGAAGCCAAGTGGACATTAAGACTGACTGGACCAGTTGGGACAGTAAATTACAGCAGGACATTAGAGTCTGTCTGAGCAACACTGAGCTCAAAGTGAGACTGGCGGAGGCTTCAGTCCATCACACACCACACTCCTGCACACTTCTGTACTCAATTAGCGTTACCATTAACTGCCTTTTAGGATGACATGTCTTGTGGGGACCGGAGTAAATAGTGGAACATAAAGATGGAAAAAAAAAGCTGTAGGTTGTACAAAAAAACATTTCAAGCAAGATAACATATAAAAGTTTTGGCAAAGCTTTCTGTTTTCCACGGGGATTATTTTGGACACATTAGGTAGTGGCAGTAGGCCAGTTGATTTTTTTTCTTATATTCTTTGCCAGTGTTGCTGAGGGAAATGACTTTATGATTGGCTGCTGAAGAAAAATAATAAAACCATAAAAGTCTGTCCTGAGGCAAACAGTTATTGGAAATGATGGTCATTTGAGGGATTTATAGGGAACAGTTCTAGCAAACTAATCCCTAGTGTGGTAGACGATGACCAGAGTAGAAAAACAATGAGTCAGTGATACAAACTTCAAAAACAGTGAGTCAGCATTGTCAGCTTCAAAAGAACGCATCACAAGGGCAGTTCAGTTTCATCATCTTCTTCCTAGTGTGTTACAAAATAAACGTTTAAAACTAAGTTTTTGTGGTCGAGGACACATTTTGAGGGTGAGATTGGCCATCTAACTTGAAGTTTATCCTGTAGGATTCTGTGGTAGACTTCCACATGCAGGGTGGAATGGTACTGAGGTGGGTATCACTGCTACTTCATGGCTCCACATCCAAAGCCTGGATGTTGCATTTGTTGAATCTGCATGTTTTCCTTATTTCTACATGGCATATCCTTCCCACATCTAAAAAGACCTAGACATCCAAGCAGTGTTGTGTACTTTTTAAGGCTTTGGACTTCAAACATTGAGGTTGTGGATTCAAACTGGTCTCCTTATATGACCATGAGCCAAGTGTGACGGAGTTTACTCACAGCATATAATTTAAAGTGCAGCCAAACAAGTGCAAAACAGTGTAATAAATGAACACTCCATAAAATTAATATAGAGTCTCGGGGCAGATAAAAATTCTCTCTTATATGAATTAGATAAAGTCAACACAGGAAGGTAAAATCCACAGATGGTCATTCTTTTCATTCTCTTTCCCTGTCCTTGTAAACCCCGGGCATCCCACGGGTATCCCTCTCGATCCTCCACGTCAACAGGTACCTGCACACCCAGACTTGCCACCTCATTTGGTCACCACAACTCTAGGGACTCTAATACTCTTACAATATTGTTAGGCTAATTAGGGTGGATGTGCATGTGAGTGAGCCTTCCTGTGATAGACTGGCATGGTGTCAGGGTTGTTTTCCTGCCTTGCACTTAGTGCTGCCTAGATGGGCTCAGGCTTGTAATTGGTCTGAGCAGGCTTGAGAATGCTATGGTATGGCTATTACATGTAGACATTTCAAAAAGCACAATGTTTGTCACATTTTCTACCCTGTTTAATTCAGACCAGGGCCATGGGGATGCTGGGGTGTGGGGCTGTAGCCTATCCCAGCTAGCATAGACAAGAACAAACCCTGGGCATGGTGCCATTCCATTGCAGGGTGAACACACATACACACACACACACACACACACACATTAGGGCTAGTTTAGTGTCTCAAATGCACCTAACCTGCATGTTTTTGATCAGGAAAAGCAAAAAGCCTTGTGTTAATAAGCCACATCTACAATTTTTTTAATCATCTGGTACATGTTACCTGTTTTGTGATGTTATATTTTTAGTTGCTATGTTAAATATTATGTTCTTACAGGTTCCTTTTAGTTTACAAGATGAATACAATGAGGACCAGTCATCTAACTCCCTACCGACTGCACACGATTTTCTGTATTGAATGAGCAGCCTGTCGATTGTGAGCTACAAACCCACAATTGTAGCCATTATGTGCTGACTGATTTCTTGGCTTAGATGACAAACCTGAAACAACTTGCATGAATCATTTGTGTTTTTTTTTTAGTTTGTAAAGCAAACATTGTAAAGCAATGCACTGTTTACTTGTTGTTTGCAGGGCACGTTGATTAGCATTATTCATTCATAGATAGATTCGGAGTCCTTGGTTCAAGTCCTGGGCCTTGTCTTTGTGGAGTTTAACTATTCTTGCTCTATCTTTATGGTTTTTGTTTTCTTGTCACACGTAATAGACTGTCAATTGTCCTTGTGTGTGTGTGTGCTTGTCAATATGTCCTGTGCCAGAGAGACCTCTCCGCTTCTCACCTTGCGTCCAAAGCTGGCAGAATAGTCACTAGCCTTCTTTGACTCTGAATTGGACAAGTGGGTTGATAAAGAACGAGTGGGTTTTGTCTTAATATCAGGGTGCTTGAGTAATGGCGGTTCATTGTTAAAGTTTTCACCCATCATTGCTGGAGTCATGGTTTCATTTTTGGCCAGTGCAGCCACTGTTTTTAAGCAGGCACTATGGGAGAAGTCTAGACTATTGGAAAATTCTAGTCAAAAATTAAAAAAAAAAATAGCAACCGCATATAAAAATGAGAATAGCTATGGAGGAAGATGAACAAGAATCCTGCATTGCTGTGGCTACGACTTTAAACTGCAGGATTACCAGTTGAAATCCCACTTCTTACTCACTGTATGATACTAGCAAGACTTTTAACTTGTCTGTGCTCTGACTATAAAACCAACATATTTCCTTCTCACCCACTCGGCTCTGCTGATGATCAGTGTCTTGTGGCATCAAATCTCTATCCAGACTGTGTACCTCTAAGCTGGTTGAATGAGCTGCCCACCACCATTTGAAATTCCGACTCCCTAAATGTATCTAATAAGCATTGGAAGACTCTTGTTTGGTAAATTGCTTTGTAACTAACATTATCTTTATTAGGTTCTTGTAACCAAGGACGTGTACTTCACTTGCATTCTGTTCTGAGCTCTTCACTTGTGTGACCAGTTTTGTTTCCTTGCCCAGTAACACTTGCTCCTAAACAGTCCCCCAAGCTGTTGCTCGATTGCGTTGACCTCTTTTATATGTTGCTTTGGATAAAAGCATCTTCTAAGCAAACAAATGTACACATGCAATTGTAATGGAGTACGGAGTGCATTGATGTTCTTACTTACACCTCCAACCAACATGCAACAAGTCAACACTCACTAGTTCTGTGATACACAAGAATAGATTAAAACACATCAATGTGTTTTATTTAACAGAAAACACAAATCGGCTTACCTAAAGGACTTTGTTTCTACTCCCCATTACCTGTGGCATTGCGGAAAAAATCATTGAGAAGAACTTTAGTACAAATTAGAAAATAAACACCCAGTTAAGTTAGCCTGCATCTTAATGAGAGTGTTTGTTGCTTATACTGTATTTGCTTCGGTGTTAATGACTGACATGTAACACAATGGACAATTGTGGTGATAAAAACAATAAGGTTAAAAAATTTTGCTAACTGTTCCAGTTTCAGCAGTAAAACATGAGCTCTTTTATATAGTTTTTTATTTTTGTCAGTTTCTTAAGACTAATTCACAAGGATAGGTATAATAAATAATAGATTAGAATGGATTATAAAATGGACAATTTTTTTTGCTTTCATATTCTGCACCACACTTCAGTCCTGTTGGTGGCACCATAAGTGGGTTTGCCAACTGCCATAAAAAGACAGAAGAGGAAGAAGAAGAAGAATTCCATATGATGGTCAATTTTGTTTTTCCCCACCCCAATAACAGTAATTTGACATGGAACTTGATCTTGAGAAGCACCACTGGTTCACTTTTTTGCCCACAGATAGACTGTAATAATAATAATAATTCTTGACATTTATATAGCACTTTTCTCACTACTCAAAGCACTTTTTATAGTGGGGGGGGGCACTCCAACCACCACCACCAATTTACATCATCAATTTGGATGATGTGACGACAGACATTTTTGCGCCAGTACACTCACCACACATTAGCTGTTAGGTAGTGAAGTGGTGAGACAGATAGCTAATTAGAGACAGGAGATGATTAGGAGGCCAGAGTGATTAGAACATGGTGGGCAGTTTAGCCAGAACATTTGGATACGCCCTATGAAGAATGCCCAAGGATCTTTTATCACCACAGAGAGTCAGGACCTTGAGTTTATGTCTCATCTGAAGGACGGCACCATTTTTACAGCACAGTGTTCTCATCACTGCACTGGGACATTGGGATTCACATTCAGACCTCAGGGTAAGCCCCCCTGCTGGCTGCACCAACATCTCCTCCAGCAGCAACCCAAGCGTTCCTGGTTGGTCTCCATTCCAAATATTGGCCAGGCCCAAACATGCTTAGCTTCAGGTGGATGACCTGTTCTAAAGTGCATGTGGTATGGCTGCTGGCACTTTATCACGTCCATCTTCACACTAGCCACTTACAACAGACATATTGACAAGGAAAGAATATTTCTTTAGGGACAACGTATAGCAAATTGAATGCTGTTTTGTATTGCTTTGAATGGAATATACATTAAATGGTAGAACAACTGAGTTGATCTATCTATCTGTCTGTCTGCCTGCCTGTCCATCCTTCTTAAGGTCTTGTCACATTAAACAACAATTCCAGCGATTTTTCACTCATGGCCTTCATTTACATAATCCTAGAGAGGTTGTCAGTGGTGTACTTCCATGAAGCTAGTCGTGTAATGTGACCTGCCCAGCAACTCTGTCCAACTATTGTGCAAGTTTTTTGACAAAATCAATCCTGTTTAATTTTGCCTTTAGTCTTGGGTGGGATGTGTGTGCACGAATGCTCATCCAGAAATTTAATTCATTTAATGTAGCAGCAAAGGAATATGGAACATGGACGTTTTGGAACTCGCAACCAGAAGAGAAGCTTATCTGTCTGATGTCTCGTCTTTTACATACCACAACAGAATTGGAAAAAAAGGCTGAACTCACCATACCTGTTAAGCCTTTGTACAGTGCCAGCTCCAGCAGGCAGCACACTATTGGCTGTCAAAATAGGGGCTGGCACGACTGCACTGGCAGTTTGGCACTCAGTTGGTAAATGTGACATAATGATTTTCAGTCATTTAAATTAATATAGCCTAGTGATGAGATCTAGAGACCAGACTAGAAGTTGTACCATGTGACTTTAGCTTTAGTTAAATGCCATTGATTACATAAAATTATAATAATGAAAATGGAAAACAGCAACAGTAATGGGTGGCACGGTGGCACAGTGGTAGTGCTGCTGCCTTGCAGTTAGGAGACCCGGGTTTGCTTCCCGGGTCCTCCCTGCATGTAGTTTGCATGTTCTCCCTGTGTCTGCGTAGGTTTCTTCCGGTTACTCCGGTTTCTTCCCACAGTCCAAAGCCATGCAGGTTAGGTGCACTGGCGATTCTAAATTGTCCCTAGTGTGTGCTTGGTGTGTGTGTGTGTGTGCCCTGCGGTGGGCTGGCGCACTGCCCAGGGCTTGTTTCCTGCCTTGCATCCTGTGTTGGCTGGGATTGGCTTCAGCAGACCCCCGTGACCCTGTAGTTAGGATATAGCGGGTTGGATATTGGATGGATGGATGGCAACAGTAATGTTTTACATTTTTTGCTCTTCTCTCCTCAGAAGCATACTAAGTTCGCAGTTATGCTGATGGCCTTTTTTTTATTGAGCGCCATTAAATAGTTCCTACCTGCATCGAGTTTGCATGTTCTCCCCGTATCTGCATGGGTTTCCTCTGGGTTCTCTGGTTTCCTCCAACTGTCCAAAGACATGCAGGGTAGGTGAATTGGCAACGCTTAATTGGCCGTAGTGTGTGTTTGCTGTATGGGCAAGAGTTTGTTAGCCTTGACAACAGCAGATCCAGCTCAGCTCCGGTCACACAAGGGGCTCCTCAGGGCTCTGTCCTCGGCCCTCTGCTCTTCTGTATCTGTATGCTTCCCCTTGGCCATGTCATTCATAGCTGTGGACTGGGTTATCATTTTTATGGAGCTTTCTCCGCTTACAACTTGCCTCAGTGAAATTAAAACCAGGATGGAGCAGAAATCTTTAAAATGAAATTGCAACAAAACTGAACTCCTGCAAATTGGCACTAAAGCACAACTTGAGAAAATTAGCTCCTTCTCAGTCACTCTTGACGGTGATCTCATCAGACCTTCTTCTAATGCGAGGAATTTTGGTGTAATTTTTGATTCCTCCCTTTCTTATTCCGCCCACATAAACCACATTAAGAAACTTTCCTACTTTCACCTCCATAACATATCCTGTGTTTGCTCATTCCTCTTCTTTTCTAATGCTGAGAAACTTTTCAATGCTTTTATCATATCCTGCATCAACTATTTTAAATCTCTAATGACAGATGCCGCTTCTAATCTTATATAACATGTCCAGTTAATTCAAAACTCTGCTGCAAGAGACCTAACATGGACCATCCACAGTGAGCACATCACATCCATCCTGCTCACGAAGTCAATGGAGGCTCGAGGCTCTTGAGAGACTAAGCGAGGAGTCTGAGTGTCTGGGTTTGCGACTGTCTTGATAAAAACCAAGATCCAGGCCTTTAATGACTTCTTGGGCATCAAAAGTGTGTCTGTCTGCGGAGAGAGTGTCGACCTTGTTGAGAAGTTTACTTAATTGGCAGTGATATTCATGTCTCTGGTGGCTCTTCCAATGAAGCCAGAAGATGGTTTGGGAGAGCATGGGGGGTCATGAAGTCGCTAAAAAGGGGTGTGTGGTGCTCCCAATATTGCAAAAGGACGAAGGTCCAAGTCTTTAGAGTCCTGGTGCTTACTGTCTTGGTATATGCTTGGAAGACATGGATGCTGTCCAGTGACCTGAGACGAAGACCGGACTCCTTTAGTACTGTGTCTCTTCGGAGAATCCTTTGGTACCACTGGTTTGACTTTGTGTCGAATGAGCGGTTGCTCATGGAGTCCGGAATGAGGCCCATTACCTGCATTATGAGGGAGCGTCAGTTACAGCACTATGGCCATGTGGTGCGATTGCCAGAGGGTGATCCAGCTTGCAGGATTCTCATTGCAGAGGACCCGAGTGGCTGGACCAGGCCAAGGGGTCACCCACGTAACACCTAGCTGCAGCAGAAAGAAGGTAATTTCCAGAGGTTGGGACTGGACCATGTGTCTGCCTGGGGAGTTGGCAACTGGGATCCCGAGCTGTTTCGTGATGTGGTGGGTGCAGCAACGTGCTGTACCGGTGCATGCTCCCCAGCCTGACCTGACCTGACTTGTTTTGCCTCCACTTGCTCCCTTTGTCTTCCAGAATTGAATATAAAATTCTATAATTAACCTACAAAGTTTTAAATGGCCTCGCACTGGACTACATCAGTCGCTCCTGTTTGCCCACTAAGGTCCTCTGATTCTGCCAATCTTGTTCCCCATACTAACCTGCACTCTATGGGTGACAGGGCCTTCAGCTGTATAGCTCCCCAACTTTGGAATGACCTCCTAAATTAATTGGATTAGCTGACTCCATTCGTTCTTTTAAGAAACAACTTAAAACTTAACAACTTAAATCTGTTCAGGAAGGCTTTTAACTTTAACCTGACATTCTGACTCTTCTTTCAGTCTTCCCCCTCTGTCCAGTTGCTCAGTGTAACTTGTGTGTGTGTTATATCTCAAATAATGTTATTTGCTAGGCTTTGTTTTAGTATTGAGTCTAGTATTTTACTCTGGTTTATTGTCTTTTATTCTATTTAATGCCTTTTGTATATCCTGTTTCTATCTGTTTTAATGTTCTATACATGAAACTTCTATATCCAATGTTACATATACCTTTTTTTTTTATATAAGATTCTGTGAAGCGCCTTGAGCATAGGAAAGGCGCTATATACATAAAATTTATTATTATTATTATTATTTTTAGAAGTGGAGGCTGATCCAGTAGTGTTTGGAAAGATTCTTGTGATATATAGGAAGTCATAACATTGATCATATTTATCCTGTACCTTAATGAAATATTATCTTCATTTTGAGTTGATTTTAGTTTTCTGCTGTCCAAAGATAAGCATGAAAAAATAAGCTGAATGTCTTTTAGTCAGTTTTGTTATACAAAGATTTTTTTTTCTCCCACAGTGCTTAAACATTATATTGTTGTCATTAATGGAAATAACCCCTTCATTAAGTGGGACCTGGAACAAGGACTGGACCACACTATATCATCAGTGGCAGGGGAAAGCTACCGTGTTAAGGTATGTGCCTTTTAGTGTCACGCCAGTGGTGTACCGTAGCAAAAAGTGACGTCAAGTGCATTGGACTTGGAAATGCATAAAACAGCTACACTAACTTCTGTGTGATTGTAGTGGAATCCTTGCTGTTCCTTTAATAGCCGACTGGGAGAGAGACTAAGCGAGGAGTCTGAGTGTCTGGGTTTGCCAGATAGACGTGGCCTTCACTGTTTTACATCAATCAGATGGTTTCCCATGTTTGTAATCTTTCACTTGCTTTATGCCTTTGTCGCAGGATTAATCCGAGGTTTGTAGACTTTTACAATGACAAGGCAACCTTTAGACATTATGGTGTGAATGTCACATCCCAAAGATGTGTGAGTTGGGCTGATTGGTGACTCCCGTCTCCAGTTTGGGAGCTATTAAACGTGACACCATCAGTAATGTTACTAATGTCACCGATGAGCTGGACAGTGAGACACAATGAAGCATGGGAAAGGCACAAAAAGTGCTTTTATTAAAATCAACAAACCAAAAACAGTGTCCAAATAGTGCAGTGCTTCAAATAAGTCATTAAATAAATAATCCATTAAAAGCTAGTGAAAAACGTGGAGGTTAAAAATCATATAAATAAATCAATAAAAATGAGGTATAAAAAATGGCTGGAAGCAGTCTTTTAAAACAAAGCCTGGGGCCTTCTTTTACTGGTGACTCCCCTGCTTTTCCCATCCAGGCACCAGGGGAGTCACCCTACCTGCAGCAGACCTTCTTCACTCGACTGGTCTGGTGGCCTCCCGATCCCTGGCTTCGTTCAGAGCCTGCCAGACCGAGACTTGGCTTCCTCCAACGGCCAGGATGCTCACACTGGCGATCCACTCCAAATCTCCAACCCCCGCTGCCTTTGCTGCGGCGAGCCAGCCTTCTCCCAGTCACTCCTGCTCCATACAAGCAAGCGCTCAGCAGGAGTGACCACTACCATCAGCCCCCGGGTGTTGGCCAAACACCCCGCTAGGGCTCATCTCTCCCAGCTGCCCGCGCTCACTTTCTCTGTTGCACACACCAGCTCCCTCACTTCCAGCTGCCTTCTTCCTTAACCTTTTTTGGTCTTTCTTTTCTTTTTCCTCTCGATTCCACACTTGCACTCCTATTATATATAAAGGAGACGTGGATCAGGTGTGGCGATTAGCAGCTCCCGGCATCAATTACGGATGCAGACGACTCCTGACCTGTGCACTTATGCGAGGACTGCCTGCATCACGAAGCACCCGGGAACCACTCTGGCAACACTACCACGCCCCCTCTTTAAGCCGCGAGCATGGCGATTATCTATTTAAAAATGGCCTTTTCAGTTTGAGCTGTGGACCCGCAATACCACACTATTCTGCACGAATACATGAAATTAAAAAGTTTTATTTGGCATCACTACAAACTACACGGGGAAGTTAACAAATAAACAAATATCATTTCAGGGTGTAGACTTCCATTAATAAAGTTAAGAGTTTCAGGGGGAGGTGGCGCTTGTCTTGGGAGCTCTGCATGTAAAAGGAGCAGGACACTAGTCCATTTAGGTAGAGTGTTTCTTTGATGTAATTTAGTGTTTCAGGGGAAAAGGAGTTTGTCTTACAAGCACTGCATGCAAGGCATCTGTGAATTATGTGACACGATTAACGTGATTTTTTTTTTTTTTTTTTTTTTGGGGGTTTTTTTTTTGTATTGTCTGCAGTTGTCCAAATTGAGTCACCATAGACGTCTCTCATATCAGAAATTTTGTTGTCTTGGTTATGCATGAGAATATAAGATTAAAACATTTTTTTCAGGCATTACTACAAACTATGTGGAGTAAGTAACATTAAAAAAAAAAATGAAATGCCATACCAAATTGCAAAGATACAACATAATTCTGTTACTTCTTAACATTGTGGCACAGGCAGGTTAAAGGACTTGAATTGGCAGGGACGAGGATTAGAACAGCATGCTCGTTCTTTAAAGCCCAATGTAATGCTACAGAATTATCCTTTAGCAAAGCCATCCTTGAAAACAGCTGCCTAGCACCACTAGACGGCACCTGCTGAGAGCTGTGGAGGCGTCATCATGGACAACTGCCGGATCACAAACACTTGCTTAATAATTTCAGTCATTCAAAGCATCTGCTGCAGGATGTAATTAACTGTTACATTCCTGACATTTAGGTAAGAGTGTTGGCCTTACTGCACCTCTGTTGTTTAACGACCTGTGAACACAACAATATTTTTAATATTATTTGAGATTTTTTTTATACAGGTCTTCACTTTATAAACCCATGTTTCACATTAATGGATGGCAGAGACTCTGCTGCTGTTCCAGCAGAAATAAAACATGGATCTCAGGATGCAGTTGCATGCACAGCCATACTGAAGTGTCGTCGTCTGTTGGCCTGAACACAAATTCAGATCAGTCGACTGGAGTAGCATTATTTGCAGGTTATGTTGTGCTCCCCTTTGATTTGAAGGGTATGTTGTGCCATGTTCTAAGTGTAGAAGTATTTCCTGTACTGGCTGACAACACAGCTTGTTTTTCTCCAGGTATTATTATTACTACACAGATGAGTCATTTTTGGATTTGCTTTAGGAGGCGTAACTGACTGCAGGGCTTCTTTGTTATGTATGTTATAAACTCAGTTATTAGACCAGCAATGCACTAAGTGACTTAAATGTCTCAAAAACAAGAAGACCGAAATAAATATAACAAAATATGCCCATTATTGCAAGTGACTGAACCAGATAGAACAGGCTAGAAAATGGGTGGATGACTAAGTGTATTTAAAGCACATCATTATGTGCTTAAGGTGGACAGCGAAACATAATTTTGTTAAGTTTGAAATTTGTGTGAACGGGCCAAAAACAATCTTGCTAACCTTTTGCTGCCAGTATTAGGATTAGTAAGAATTGCTACCATATACAGTCGATGCAGAGAGTATTCCGTACCCTTCACTTTTGAACACTCACATTGTGTTATAGATTTGATTTTAAATTGATACATTTGACGTTTTTTCCCATCAAGCTACACTCCATAACGACAAAGTTTTCAAAAAGGTTTGGAAATGTGTTAAAAATCAAAACCTGAACTCTTATTTATATAAGTATTCAGGCCCCTTTACTTTCTCTACACTTTATTGTGTTGTAGATTTAATTTTAAATGGATACATTCAACATTTCTTCCCATCAATCCACACTCCGTAACCCATAATGACAAAGTGAACATATGTTTTCAAAGAGGTTTGCAAATTTATTAAAAATCAAAAATCTGTTATTTATTTTAAGTATTCAGACCCTTTGCTGTAGCAGATAGTGCTCAGGTGCATCCTGTTTGCTTCATATCTCCTTCAGACATGTCTACAATGTGATTAGAGTCCACATGTGACAAATTGAATTGACTGGACATCATTTAGAAAGGGACACACCTGTCTATATAAGGTCCCACAATTCACAATGTACGTCAGGACAAAACCAAGCCATGAAGTCCCGGGAAATCTCTCTAGACATCAGTGATCAAATTGTGGTGAGGTATAGAAAAATTCTAAAGCTGTGAATGTTCTCAGGTGCACAGTGGACTCAATAAATGTGAAATGGAAGTTTGGAACCACCAGGATTCTTCAGTGTGTTGGGTGTTCAGCCGAACTGAGTAACTGGGCAAGAAGGGTCCTGGTTAAATAGGTGACCAAGAACTCAACGATCACTCTAGCAGAGATTCAGAAGTCCCCTGCTGAGATGGGAGAACTGGTTGGAAAGTACAATGCCTGAACACCACATATTGTTCACCACCTGCCTAATACCATCCCTACATGGTGGTGACAGCATCGTGCTATGGTGTGCTCATCAGTGGGAGAGACATCGAGACTGCTCAGAACTGAGGGAAGGATGAATGCAGCCAAATATCGAGAGTTCATTGAAGAATACCTGCTCCAGAATGCATGAACTGGAGTGACAGCTCATCTTTCAGCTGGACAATGGCCCTGTCCTATAGCCGAGACTTGAACCCCATAAAACATTGATGGAGAGACCCGAAGATGACAGTTTATAGACACCTCCTATCCAATTTAAGGAAGCATGAGAGGATCTGCTGGGAAGAATGGGATAGAATGACCAAATCCAGATGTGCAAAGCTTGTGGAGACTTCCCCAAGAAGACTCAAAGCTCTAATTGCCCCTTGTACAAAGTACTGAATTAAGGATCTGAATACTTATGAGAGAGTTCAGTTTTTTTTTTTGATTTTCTAATAAATTTTCAAGCTTTCCTGAAAACACGTTATCACTTTGTCATTATGAATTATCGAGTATAGATTGATTGCCAAAAATGGCAAAATTATCCATTTAAAATTAAATCGGCAACTAAATAATGCGTGCAGAAAGTGAATAGGACTGAGTACTTTCTGAATCCACTTTAGTTATGGTGTGTGTGGCACTTCCCCATGGATTAGAGTCTGATTCTAAACATGGTCATGGTTCATGTGAAGTTTACACATTCATGTGGATTTACTCCTAAATCCCACTGCAGACTCTGAATTGATACTTTTGTGATGGAGTATGGGTATGAGTGGGTATGCGTGTGAGTGTGAACTGCAATGGACTGATATCCCGTAATTGCGGACGGATGGTTGTGGTGCAGAATAAGTGTTTGCTGATAAAAGCTATGCTATGATGTGTCCAGTCCCATTGAAACTAAATTTCCCAGACTCCTCTGAATGCACTACTGAATACTTGATATCTGCTTTTACTTTCTTCATGCTTTCACATTTAATCCACTATTTAAAGTTAAACCCTCTGTTAAAGTATCACAAATTCTGGCCTACGGCATCCACTGCACTAAAGCTCAGTTTTAGGGTAATTGAAATTTGTAGTTTTCCACATTAAAAAAAACAAGAGACATCCATTTTTGTATCTGACTTGATTTGTTTATTGTAAAGACAATAAAATAAATGTGTTCAATGCACTGAAATATGCCGCAAAAACAGGACGCCCCAGTAGTCAGAAGCCCAACTGGGAAGAGAGGGGAATTCTGCTTCAACTCTACTGGCTAAGATGGCTGCACTCTGCATTCTGAATCCAGTGACCCCAGTTTGTGTTTCACAGCACTGAGCGAAGATGTGCAACCAAGAGGAGAACGACTAGAGTGCAATTCTACCTTTCTATAATAGATAGATATATAATTATTTATTTATCCCAAAGGGGAAATTAAAATTTTAGAGAAGCTCCAAAAATAAATATGATAAAAACAAACTCAGCACACATAAAAAAAAAAACTTCTGGCTTGGATAACAAAGAGCAGTCAATTAAGGTCTTGTAGATGGCAGTAAGATAAAGTCAGACCTGCTCGGATTGTGCCACAAGTTTATATATTAAAAGACATTAATATTTGGACAGAACAGCATTCATTAAAGGGACAGGCCTAATAGGCATTGATTCCTTCTTTGAAGTCCTCACCATTGCAAGGTGCTGATACAGAGGGAATCATTTCTGTTGCGGAGTCAGCCAGGATGATGTAACTTACTTTCCCTGGCAGTGACCTGGACAAATTCAGTCCACATTTCAATGCCTGGATCACACATTTAGTTTTAATTATACTGTGCTCCCTTTTTCATCACTGCACATTCACAAAGATCTCCAGTCCTCCCCCTGCTTTTTCTACCCGTCCAGCTTTAAAATAGTGCCTGAAATAAAAGGTGTAAGGCAGTTCTTTGCAGTTCCCAAATATTACAGTACCTGAGCTCGCCATAACTCGTTTAGTTCTCACTCCAGATCTTCGTCTCTTACCTTGCCAGACGAGCATGCAACTTTTGTTCTTTTTCCAGGCCTTCATCCTTTTGCTCAATTTCATTTACGGACGAGTAGCTCTTCTGACAGGGCATAACGGGGTTCTTTATGCAGCAGTGATTGCAGTGTTACCAAGCAAATACGGGAATGTTTAATACATCCTACTTTACATTTTTTTTTTAGAGTTTTTAATATTCTCTGATGTCATAGACGTTGGCAGCCATGAGATCTTTTACTCTCATCGTGTGATATTTCCAAAGTTTGCAGCTTGTTCAAGAGGAAGTTCAGGCGGGCGGTTGCACGGGTCTGTGTTGACAGCTAGCATCTCTTTATATTACTTTAAAAATTCATTCAAAAATTTATGGTAACAAGCCAGAGGCCAAATCTTAATGTTATTAATTAATTATGGCTAATTACAGTTAAACAATCAATAATACTTCTAAATAATTTTAAAAAAAGAGCCTCTGTAAAGGCTGCCACATGGCGTGGCACCCGGATGAACATTCATGTGAAGAATGCTAGTTAACCAACCATATGAATTTACTTGATTCAGTGAATGGCCTCTTCTGAGTAAGAGTGCATTTCATTGAGAGCAATTTTAGTGTGAATGGCCTGGGTGGTGAACACTTTTCATGCACAGCCATTGTCTGGGCTAATAAGAAATACTGACTGTTGTAAAATTAGTTATTTTGTTTTTCTAATAATTCTGAATTTTTGAAGTCCTACTCCTGTCTTTCTATCTCTACAGGTTGATGTAAAAGCTGCTCTGAAAAGATGGGTAGAACAAGAGCATTTTGTTATCCATGTTGGCAATGAAAAAGTCACTCCGGTGTGGCAGAACACTAGCTTTGCTATAAAATATTCCGTAGGAGCGCTCTTCGACTTCCCCTTCTGGCTTGGATTTAGTAAACGATCCTTCAGCATTGGAGGAAAGGTAAAGGCCTCTCACACCATTCATGTTTATAAAAACGTTGCACTGTTGCTTGTCAGAACTTTGCAAGATAATTCATAACCATCTTGTTAATACCAACAAAAGTGAAGCACAAAGTAAATCTGAAGTCTCCTGCTGTGTTTATTTCCATTTGACACACCAAGGAGAGAAGGAAGGAAGAAGGAAGTTGACTGACCTATGTGTTGGTGACAACAATGTATAACGTGAGAACCCACGTTTTTATAACTGGGAAGCGGCACCTGATGGAATGCTAATTCAGCAAAGGGCACACTCACTGTTACAAAGTCAGTTTAGAATCACTGATTACCAATACATTGGGATTGGAATTAGGAAGTTAAAGGTAGTCAGTGCCTGGAGCAGTCAGATGCATGAAGAATATGCGAGGTAACTCTAAAAATAATCAGGCAACTGCTGAAGTAACTGTGCAACTATACCAAGATATCCATATGCCATTTCAGTAAACATGTAAGTACAAATGATTAGAGGTGTGTTGCAAGTTTAGTTTTTCAAAGTTGTCTTGCATCTTCATAAAAGCTCACATGAAGCATTTGATAATAATGCACACAACTTACACAAATATGAATTGGAGTTAAATTAAATGTGAAATTTCACAATGCGTTTACAATCAATCAGCCAGCTAGCAATGATTTTTAGTTAGTAACAAATAATGTTACCAAAAAATCAACCTTGTTTTACTGAAGAAAGATTCTAATATACCAAGTAACTGGTAAATATAAGCACAGCCTATCGTCCCAGCACTCTTATAACCTTTAATAATTCAATTAAATTGCTGGAAGCAAACATATAACAAATGTACGTCCATTAACTAAACCCACTGTGCCCTGAACTGGCAGCCCACCCAGTACTTGTCTTGCACGCAGTGCTGCTGGGATAGACTCCAGCCCTTCTCATCCCCGTTTATATATGTGACTGTGTCATTTGGGTCTTGTATCAGTAACTAACATGTCTAAAATGATCTCTTTCACAGGTGTCCTACTTCTCCATCTTGGACAAGCAGAAGGTTTTTGAAATGCAAGAACTTTTTTCCAGCTTTTTCTGTCCAAGTTTGAAAATGACATAAAGAAACACTTGGAAGGCTGGTTCACTTAACTTTGTTTTATCTTGTGTTTTAATTTAAAGGAACCAGTTCTTTCTAAGAGGTCATTCATTGTTCCGCATGACATTTGCTCAGCCTGGAGCTGCAGGTGTCAGTGTGGTTTGGCCCGAGTGTTAGAGGCCAAGCACCACTGGATGTGACAGCCGCAAATCTAACAGCTTAAGGCTTAGGCATCGAGACGTTTTGACTCGAGTGGAGGAACGCTGTGGTGCAGTGCTTCTATGGTACTCTAATACGGGGGAAAGCCAGGAATCGGCTATACATCAGTCAGTCTGATCTTAAAAATACACGTAAAAAGCTTTTATCTGTGTCTGTTACACATCTAGCCATATTTTAAATATATTCTGATGTAAAATAAATTTCTAAACTTGATGCTTTTTGTTTTGAAGGGAATATCGGCTCCAAAATAGCATATTAAATATGCAAACTCTTGCCAACAGGTTATGATAATATGACAGACAGTTAGTTAGTTATTAGAAAATTATGCCATATATAAAATAAAAGTAGACAGTCTTGGAGATTGAACACTTCTGTATGTAAATGAGTGTTTGTGTTTTGGTGTATGTAACGTTTCACTGCCTTTATTCACTGTCTGGGCTATTCTTTTGCCCATTTCTGTTGCTATTTTAATGTTTTTCAGACTTTCTTTAATAAATGTTCGAGTTTGTGCCCATTTCATTAGTAAAACAGTTTTATTCTTCCCTCGAATGTTTCTAAAGGGACTTTACTGATTTAGGTATTTCTCCTAACATTTTCAATTCCCAGGTTTTTCCTCAATGAGCAACCTTCTGTGTTTGAATTTTTACCTTTCATACTTATATCATGGGGTGGAAATGCTTTCAAAAATAAGGCCTTGAATAGTTGTTGTTGTTACTAATCATTAAACTTAACACAAACTGCAATCAACTGAAAATAAAAATCTGTGAACTCTTTAATTGGTGTGACCACCCTTTGCGTTCTCTTAAGTCCAGATGTATGCAGTTTCTGAAGGTCCACACATGGCCAGTTGTTCCAAGATTCTTGGAGAACCCGCCTCAGTTTCACTACAGGCTTCGGCTGTCTGTCTTGTAATCCCAGACTGACTTGATGATGTTGAGATCAGGTCCATGCCATCTATTGCAGGATTCCCTGTTCCTCTTTTTTCTGCAGATAGCTCTTTATGATTTTGCCCACATGTTTCAGGTCATTTGTCGTGTTGCAGAATGAAGTTAGAACCAATCAGATGCCTCCCTTAAGGCATTTCATGTATTTCTCAGCGTTGAGGGGTCATCAGTTTTTGGTCAAGTCACCAACTCCGTTTGTGGAAATGCAATCACAAACCTTCAAGCAACTTCCATCATGCTTCACTGTTTCCTGCAGCTATTCATCCATGTACCATTCTCCATCCCTTTCATCAGACAAGTCCTGTGTTTGAGCCAAAAAATTCAAATTCTGACTCTTCACTCCAGAGCACCTGCTGCCATATTTCTGCATCCCCCATTCATTTAATGTGTTGGTCAGTCATTTGACTTTATCTCCACCATGGAGGAATGCCTTTTTGGTCACAACTCTTCCATGAAGCCCTCTTCTGATAAGACTTCTCCAGGATGTAGATGTGTGCACCAGAGTCTTTTTTTTTCTGCCAGTTCGGAGCTGATGGCGGTTCTGGACATCTTCTGATTTTAATGGGAATTAAACTTGACGTATAGATGTGGACATATTCCTTGATTACCCCTCTGTGAAAATAGAAGAACCCATAACTGTCTCTGAAATAACTTGAAACTGACAAAAGTAATTGCCACCCATCATTGTTTATTCTGTATTTAACACAAATTAGACTTTGTTTTAGAGTTGTCATTCAACAGAATATTTCAAGTAATAACACAAATGAAAACGGCATGGCCAAAAATGATGTAGCCCTTAAACTTAATATTTTGTTGCACAAACGTTAGAGGCAATCACTGCACACAAGCGATTCCTGAAGCTGCCAGTGAGACTTCTTGTGATGGTGCAGGTCGGCCTCACACTACTGGGTCCTTCTGAGGAGCCTCTTGAATCTGCTGTCGCTGATAATGTACTTGAGGGATGAGCCAGCAGATGAGGACACTGACATAAAGCAAGGGGTACGTACATAAAAGTGCTTTTATTAAAACCAGTCAAAACCAACCGGTGTTCAAAAGTGTAGTAAATAGCCTCCTTTTTCTGAGCCTTATTCTCACTATACCTCACTTCTGCACCTGTCCACAAATAGTTTGGCCACTTGTCCTGTGTCAGGTTTAAAGGGACTCTTCTCCAGACTGCATGTTTCTGTTCTTTCCATAGATGTTCATTAGGATTCAAATCAGGGGTCATAGAATGCCACTTCAGAATAGTCCAATGTTTTGTTCTCAGTCGATCTTGGGTGCTTTTAGCTGTGCGTTTTTGGGTTATTATCCTGTTGGAAGATTCATGATCTGTAACTGAGACAGAGCTTTCTGATACTGGGCAGTACATTTCACTCCAGAATGTCTTGATAATCTTGAGATCTTTTCATTGTTCCCTGCACAGACTCAAGGCACTCCGTGATGGAGTCACCAAAGCAGCCCTAAAACATAACTGAGCCTCCTTTATGTGGAATCCTCCTGGGTCATCTTCCATTGAGTCCACTGTCAGTCAAAAAGTAACGGATGGTGTGATCAGACACTGATGGACCTTGACCTTGGAGGACAGAGTGTATTTTTTTGCAAATTGTCCTTGGCTTTTTCTCTACCATTCTCACTAACCTCCTGCCCTTTCTGGGGTTGATTTTCCTCTTGTGGCAGCATCTGCGGAAGTTGGCTACAGTCCTATGGGCCTTAAACTTCTTAATAATATTTGCAGCTGTTGTCACAGGAACATCAAGCTGCTTGGAGATGGTCTTTCAGCCTTTGTTTTTAACACGATTGTCTCATTTTCTTTTGGATTCCTCTGGTTTCTCTGGTCCATGATCAGTGTTGGACACACGATGAACAACAAGGTGACAACTTTTCTCCTTTCAAATAGTCTGAATCACTGATTGCATGATTGGTAGTTAGTTAGTTTGAAAAATGACTCAAATTCATTTATTTAGGATCTTTTCTAGGGGTACCCCCAAATGTGTCCAGGCCATTTTAGAAGATCTTTGCAGAACAAGCAATACATGATCTATTTTCACGCTTGCTTTGCTTTACTTGATGACATATCAAAGGCATGCAGGTATACAGCACAGTGTAATCACTTGTCAGGAGGCATACAGCAGTTTTTCTGTAAGCTGTAACGGTTTCAACAAATGTGCCCACGTCTGTATTTCTTGCTTGCTGTGACCACTGTGTTTCTGGTCCTTAACCCCCTTGTGCTTCTGTTGATGAGCTGGAACAGCACATCTGGAAACTCCAGTCTGCCATGAAGTTTCTGCCTGGGACAGACTTCGACAATGCAGAATGAGCGCCTTTTGTCTTGTTGCAAATGCTCACTTTTGCCATGGCATAAGATTTGCAAGTTAAACTGTCTACCATGTCTACCACAACCTCACTTTTTGGTCTGGTTGTCCTTTGTCCACTTTTATTACCTCCACACATATCTCTGTTTCAGTTTATCACTTTGGTTCAATCTCCACTTGATAGCATCAATCTGTAGCTGCTGTTTGTTAAATTTGCTTAATCCAGCACTGGGCTGCATCTCTACAAGGGTTTCATGTCTTTGGACTGGAGTGTAAAAGAGCGAGTCCACAGCTCTGAATGAAAGGCCAGTTTTTAAATAATCCATTTGACCGTGTCAGTCTCCCTGGGTGCAATCATGCAGCCGAGGGGAGTTGATGAGGTATTTGGGGCAAGTCGCCCCTGCACATGAGAGTATGATTGTTCTCAATTGGTTGATCGGCTTCCTGCGGTGCATGATTGAGCTGCTGCAACTACGGAGCCGTATAAGTATGGGCAGGCACAGAAAAAGTAAAGGACGGAAAAGAGGCAGAGAGTGAGAGCAACATTGGGGAAAAAGAAAGTGGATGAGAGAGGTCAGCACAGTCAGGGGTCCTGTGTAGAGTGAAGGATTGGCGCTCGAGGGATGGATTGCACCCACTGACAATGTGTAGGAGTGGGTTCGATCGAGGAGGAGTCTTCCCTATGGATCTGAGGGACAACTACGTATGCAAGAAGGAAGACAGGAGGAAAACCGACCCCGAGCGGTCTGGCAGACGCCGGTGGAGGCAGCCAAGACAGGGGTCATTAGCGAGAGAGCCGTGACTGCTGAAGTCTCTTCAGTTGAGAAACCGTGGGTGAGCTGGAGAAACTGGGAAGGAGCTGTGTTTGGCTGGTGTGACCCCAATGACTTTTATTGAATAACAGCACTATTGCACTTTTCCACCATCCCCAGCTCAGTATGATTTGTCCCATCAGTCCAGCTCATCCAGTTACATTACAGACAGTGTTGGGTTGGAGAGGCTCCTGATTCTGGAAGATGGAACAGGACCTGCGTCATCACATGGAGGTAAAGTGCTCTGTTATTACAGGTATGTGGGTTTCTTTCTTAAGGACATTTAAATATTTCATTGTATTACTTTTAGCAGTGGTGAGAAGTTAAGCAAAATAACACCTTTTATGAGCTAACTAGCATGGAGTGCTCCGTGTACACATGTGACATTCACCTGTCAATCACACATTTAGCTCCGCCTATTTTCAGAGTAATATGCTGGCTACAACAATGCAGTTTGCATTTATGAGCACCTGTGTGTTGTTGCTGTGATATCGAGTACGATTCCCATATGCATGCTTATCTATATCTGAGGCACTGATCTTTATGTGTGTACCGATTTGCATGTATACAGCTTGTTCTTACATTACCTCACATGGAGTGGTGGACAAATGTATAAAACTGGTATAACCTCATTCATTGGTGCAAAATTCAAGAAATTCTTGTTTGTGACATGCACAAATCATCGCTATTGCATAGCTGTCATTTCCTTCTGGCCAAAAAGCATTACGTTACCAAAACTTTCATTTCAATTGAACGCAATTGGCTTCTCTGCGTAGATGGAAAAATCACTTGATGTATAACAACAACAACAACAACATTTATTTATATAGCACATTTTCATACAAACAGTAGCTCAAAGTGCTTTACATAATAAAGAATAGAAAAATAAAAAACACAATAAGAAAACAAAATAAATCGGCATTAATTAACATCGAATAAGAGTAAGGTCCAATGGCCAGGGGGACAGAAAAAACAAAAAAAAACTCCAGACAGCTGGAGAAAAAAAAATAAAATCTGTAGGGATTCCAGACCATGAGACCGCCCAGTCCCCTCTGGGCATTCTGCCTAACATAAATGTAAAAGATTTGTTGCCCAGCTTTTTAAAAAAATTCCACCTTTCCTAGAATGTCTGTGCCAGTCTCTGCCTGAACGCCAACTTCTGCCAGCTACTATTGAGTTAGGCCAGCTCACACGCTTTCCCAAATCCAGGTGAAGTTAGGAGTAGTTCCCTAAATTAGGAAAACTGATAAAATGCTTTTTCTCCTAACGTCTAAGGAGAGGAGGACGAAATTTGCATCACTCTGAGATTTTTGAGCAGTTTCCCTACTCTGAGATGCTAGATAAATAGAAGCACCGGAGATAAAGAGTTGAAAGAACTAAGCAAGATAACTACCAGAGAAAACAAGCAAAAGACTCACAATGTGAAATAACAAAACTAATGTTGTTGGCTGTGCAGGGACAAGCAAGAAATCACTGTACACGGAGAAGACACATTTTTACGAAGTCATTACGCACTGGAGAGATTGAGAAGGACTGGAAAATGGCAAATATCATCCCATTATATAAAAAGGGTGACAGGGCAGATCCAAGCAACTATAGGCCAGTAAGCTTAACATGCATCACAGGAAAATTAATGGAAGGAATTATTAAGGATAAGATTGAGCAACACATGGCAAGGACAGGAGTTATTCTGAACAGTCAGCATGGGTTCAGGAGAGGAAGGTTGTGTTTTACTAGCATGCTGGAATTCTATGAGGAGGCAACAAAAGGATAAGATCAAAGTGGAGCTTATGATATGATCTATCTGGACTTTCAGAAAGCATTTGATAAGGTGCCACATGAGAGGTTGGGCATCAAGTTAAAAGAAGTGGAAGTTCTGGGTGATGTTTTTAGATGGGTGCAGAATTGGCTCAGACACAGGAAGCAGAGGGTGATGGTGCGAGGAACCTCATCAGAACTGGCCAATGTTAAGAGTGGTGTTCACCAGGGGTCAGTGCTAGGGCCGCTGCTATTTTTAATATATATAAATGATTTAGATAGGAATATAAGTAACAATCTGATTAAGTTTGCAGATGATACAAGATACGTGGATTGGCAGATAATTTGGAATCCGTTATATCATTACAGAGGGATGTGGATAGCAAACAGTCTTGGGTAGATTTGTGGCAGATGAAATTTAATGTCAGTAAATGTAAAGTATTACACATAGGAAGTAAAAATATTAGGTTTGAATACACAATGGGCGGTCAGAAAATTGAGAGGACACCTTATGAGAAGGATTTAGGAGTCATAGTGGACTCTAAACTATCGACTTCCCAACAGAGTTCAGAAGCCATTAAGAAGGCTAACAGAATGTGTGTGGAGTACAAATCTAAGGAGGTTCTGCTCAACCTTTATAACGCATTGGTGAGGCCTCATCTGGAGTACTGTGTGCAGTTTTGGTCTCCAGGTTCCGAAAAGGACACAGCAGCGCTAGAAAAGGTCCAGAGAAGAGCAACTAGGCTGATTCCAGGGCTACAGGGGTTGAATTATGAAGAAAGATTAAAAGAGCTGAGCCTTTACAGTTTAAGCAAAAGAAGATTAAGAGGTGACATGATTGAAGTGTTTAAAATTATGAAGGGAATCGGTACAGTGGATCAAGACTGTTATTTTAAAATTAGTTCATCAAGAACATGGGGACGCAGTTGGAAACTTGTTAAGAATAAATTTCGCTCAAATATTAGTTAGTTTTTCTTTACACAAAGAACGATAGACACTTGGAATAAGCTACCAAGTAGTGTGGTAGACAGTAAGATTTTAGGGACTTTCAAAACTTGACTTGATGTTTTCTTGGAGGAAATAAGTGGATAGGACTGGCGAGCTTTGTTGGGCTGAATGGCCTGTTCTCATCTAGAGTGTTCTAATGTTCTAAAGATGAATAAAAGAGCAAGCCTAGATTCTTTAACTGAAAGTCTGTTTTGTCACAAACACAAAACAAAGTCAGAGAATAAAGAAAGGATTCTGTTAAATCAAAGAATTAAACAAGAAAAGCGCCCACCAACAAAAAGAAGTTTGTTATCCAACCTTGGATACCAGGAAGTGGGTGGAGCTGACCTTTATTCCCTTGTTTCCTAATGACAGGCGAATTTGGACCCCCAGACATCACCACCCACAGCAATGCCATAGAGTCCACTGCAAGAAAATGGCACAAAATGATGGCGTCAATGAAAAAACAAAATGTAAATTATTCAATACAAGAGAACCCCAAAAGACTAATAGCAGAAATGAACTTAATGTATAACAAAACCCTTAACAGAAAAGAAGACAGATCAAAAAGATGAGAAAATAAATCCAGATAAACTTAATTATGAAACCAAATCATGGCAAGCAAGGCATTAATTCAAATGCAAAGTCAAGGCATATGTCCTAAGAAGCTTCATGATATACAGTATTCTATTCTCTTTAATAATTGTTGCACAAATCTAAGACTGATCAGTTCATTTAGTGAGCTCTTACTGTCTTTCTATTGTTATAATTTCCTTGTTGTTTATTTTTTTTTATTATTTTTTAGTTTTATACGTGTTTCTGGGATAATTTATTTTGTTGTGGTTTATTTACACCTGTAATATTTTGCTTTTTTTTTACTGGGTTTGTAATGTTTTGTTGTAAGACATATGGGATAACAGAGTGAGTAACACATTAGCACATTTGGTATGTCAGACTTGACAAATGCAGTTTCTGATCTTGTTGCTATCAAATGAAAATCACTGAGCACGTCAAATTTAGTGTTTGCATGCCAACTGTCCAGCACAGTCACGTTTGCCCCTTTTGTTTACAGCCAGTAAAGTGCTTGATGGAGCTGATGAAGGGTCAACATAAAAGTGACTTCTGTCTCAATCTTGGCCCTTTTCTTTTTTACACTCTGTTTTAGAGAGACGAGCTTCTCATCCATTTGTCAGGTCCAAAACACCCATGTTCCTTATTCTTCATCGCTACATTAAAAGCTTTGAACAATCATTGGTTGTAAACTCTTCTGCACACACAGCCCATCCCAACAACTAAAGAGTTTGATTTTATCAGAACAGATAGATAGATAGATAGATAGATAGATAGATAGATAGGAATGGTGTGACGCTATAGCCTCACTGGGATGCTAACACCGTACAGTGCAGACAGATACTGAACAGCAAGATACACAGTAAGCATTATACGCAGGCTGCAATAAGCAGTATGTCAGCAGTTTACAATGAGAAAAAAATATTTATTTTGTTGTCGGATATTTTAATTTTTGTTTGAGGTATGCGATTTCTCCTGCAGGACCAAAATGGTGTCTCACTGTGTGTAGGCAAGCTGACCAGGGAAATTGAGACACCTTCATAAGTACGGTTGTGGCTGCAAGAGGGGGAGTTTTGACAATCAATTGGAGAGACAAGAGAAAGAGTTAGGGTGTGTGAAGTGTGCCAGTCTAAGAGGTCTCTGGTGGATGAGCAGTTGGTTGCTCTTAGGAAGTGGCTTGAGGCTTCTGAGAACCAAAAACAGATGCTGATATTTTTTTGTGTTTGTTTGAGGCGTTGTAGTTATGGCATGGCCTGAAACAGAGTCCAGTTTTCTTTCTTGAACTGAAAGTGACTGAGTAAACATAAGGGTAAGAGCCATTGTGTTGTTTTATGCATTTTATTTTTATGTATATTTTTCTTCTCCTATACTATTAGCAGGCTATCTGCTTTAGCTGATGGCTTGTGACATATATGGTGGCAGCGGTGGGATCGACTGGGGGCCTTTAAAAACCTTAGAGAGGGCAGAGATGGCACCCAAGAAGGTTTCTGCATCCATTCCAGTCTCATTGTATATGTGGTTCTTCACCCAACAATCTCCAGAGTCATCATCAGCAATGTTCCAGCAGTTTCTACAAGCACAGGAGCACAAGGAGAAACAACAGGAGCAGAGGTAGCATCATTGCAGCATCAGTTCATGTTACTAGTTTTAATAGATGGCTTATGACAAAAGGCACTATATAGTAGATAGATAAATAGAACTTTATTTGTCCCCAGGGGTAAATTTGGATTTTTAGACGCTCTTTAGATAGTTAAATAAATAGGTAAGTAAGTAAGTAAATAAATACAGAGTGAAGAGAAGAGGAGACAGGACTGTTCCTTGTGGTGCTCCAGTGTTGAGTCACAGACTATTTGGAGTGAGTCACTGGGCAAGTCATAATTACATGACTGGCCTTCATGGGAGTGCCCTATAACTGCCTGCAACTCACTAAGATGATGTAAATGAAGGCTACTATTGAAAATCACTGGAAAAGTCATCCAATATGACATGGCCTCAAACCACTACTCCATCTTATTTGTGCTGACTCCCTCATCTGCACAACTTATGGATGTCCTGGCATGTTCCGACACAAATTAAAATCATTACAAAGAAACTCAAAGGGAATATGCTGTTTAAATGCACTCCTCGCCACAACTGAGCCACTAATACCATTTAATGTGGCAAAGAAGCATTTTAGATGTGTAGACATATTTGGATGTACACCATATATGTTCTCATTTGTTTAGTGTCAGGATTAGTCATCTTACCTCATGATTCTTTTTCCGCTTTTCAGTAGCCCAACGCTTGTGTGTTCTTTGCACCTCTTTAACCACAAAAGCATATTTTTAGGTTTGATAAAGTGTTTATGCACCCACAAGTTGGCCACAAGTTTCTTCTCTCACAAGTAAAGATGACCTACATAGACGCTGAATTTAACTTCCACTGAATGAAAGTTAACATTTTCAACAATATAAGCTAACTCACATGCAGACTTAATTTCTTCTTTGCTTCCTCATCTTAATGCCATTAGCTACAATTTATTACATTTGAATTTTAATTGAACAAATGTGCCAGTATTCATGCAAAAACACACAGAAATGAAGTTCATAGCATGAGCAAGGCCCCTAACCTGAAAATTGGCAGACCCTGTGCTCTGACCCCTAAAGGTTATGCGAAAAGACAATTTCTTCTCTGGGATTAAAATATATATAATAAAAAAGTTGCAGCCAGCACTTACAAGAAGACCATACATGACGACGCATATTTGCAATGGCTTTAATGGAACCCCAATTCCAAAAAGGATGGCACAGTATGAAAAATTCTAATAAAAACAAAAAGAAGTGATCTGTACATTCTATTCTCTCTGCACAATATGAAAAACGCTACAACAACACATTATTTGATGTTTTAACTTGTGGATTGAATTTTTTTTTTGAAGATATAAACTCATGTCAAATCTGATACATACTCCAAAAATATTTGGGTCAGTTGAGTGTTTACCATCACCATTTCTGTTAATGTTTGGGCTCTGAAAACATAAATAAGTCATCCGCTGACCCCATAACCCCTTCATCCCTTATGCAGGTCTTCAGCTGTGCAATTGTAAAAGGCCTTTTTGTTGCCGTATTTCGCACTTTACAATGCTTCACACAGGTCAGAACTGCAGGCAGGCCAATCTCCTACATGCACTTTCTGCTTATGCAGTATGACCTGTAGGAGGCATTGCAGCACTGCAAACCCCAGATGCAATTCTACAAACTATGTAAGTCCAGGGTGCAAATAAATGATTTATTACAAAAATACCTCCACACAGGCTTCTTAACATGATTTGCACAATCACAGTTCTCTCTTCTCTTGTTTTCTTTTCTTTGCCTCCACTCATCCTAGGCAAGCGATGTCCATCCTTCACTCCCAACTCCAACTTGCCAGGATAGTTTGGCTTCTTTTATGGAAGACCCAGGAGTACTTCCAGAAGCAGGGCATTGCCTATAGGAAGCACTTCCAGGTCAGACAGACGCTCCACAAAGTTGGGACCAAAGATTCCTACTCCATCCTCTGGTGGCACCTACAGAACCCAACAAGGCTGCCCCCATGGAACTACAATTCCCAGCATACCCTGCAGGTGTTCTTATTGGTACTGCATCTCAGGGCTACAGCCATCTAGTATGTCAGGGTAGTAAATGGCCCAAATAGACAGCCTCCCCATCCCTCTGTTACAGGATCTTTGGTCCATCCTTGCCAGGATGCCAGCATATTTAATCTAAGTTTGGAACCTCCTGCCAACCTGCCTTGCTTTTTGGCTTTTCAGTACAGTGGCCTCCCAGCAAGGTAAGGACTCATGCCCCATGATGACTCATACCATCCCATGCCTGCCATCCATCACAGCAGCTCTACACTTGTAATCTGGGCAGAATTTGGTTTGGTGTCTGGATGGCACGTGTTGCTCCAAAACTAGTTCATCTCTTTCTGTATTAAAGGTCCCCTCAAAGACGGGCAAGTAACCATTGCTATGGACACTGGCACACCCCCATACCGTGACAGATGGTGGCTTTGGACCTGATCCTGATAACAGCTTGGATGGTCCTTTCTTCTTTGGCCCGGAGAACACAACAGCTGTTTTTTTGAAAACTTTTTAAAATTTTGATTCATTGGACCACAAAATAAGATTTCACTGTGCTACCTTCCATCTCAGATGAGACCAAGTCCAGTTAAGTTGGTGGTGCTTCTGGACCGTGTTGATGGTTGGCTTCTGCTTTGAATAGTAAGGTGGAACTTGCATCAGTGGTATCGAACAAAGGTTTACCAAAAAGTCTTTCCAAGCCTGTGTCATGATATCCATTACAGGCGCATGATGGTTTTTAAGAAGGAGTCACAGATTAAGCACATTCAGAAATGATTTTCAGCTTTGCTCTTCATGCACTGAGATTTGACCAAATTCCTTTAACTTTTTAATTCTATTCTGCACTACAGAAGGTGAAATGCTCCAAATCCTACTGATTTGTCTTTGGTAAACGTTATTGTCAAAGTGCTGGAATATTCGTTGACAAATCTGTTGGCCAATTGATGAGTCTTCATCCATCCTTGCTCTTGAAGGACTAGGTGTTTTTGGAGGTTCATCTGAACACTTCAGTACTGATACCGAAACAATACAGAAGCAAAAAATGGAATAACACCCTTGAATTTTGCACAATGGTGGTATTGTATTGTTTTAAAATTTTGGTAGTTCAGTACCTTGTTACTGCTAGTTTACAATACAACACTACCCTGTAGCCTGGTGTGCCTGATCTCACAGGCTTTGTTGTTTGTGTTTGCCAAGGTGGCTGACCCATTTGCTTAAAATTATGTTCCAGTAAGGATAATAAGCAAGTACCTGGAGACATAATAGGAAACTATTACACCAAATGAGTGGAATAACATTTAGACAAAAGGCTAGAATCAAGTTCAGGCCATGGGTAGGTGGACCAAATACAGAGAATACTTAAAGAAGGCAGACTAACAAATCCTAAAATGCTACATCAAAATCAGAATTAAAGGAACAGAGCCGAGAGTCCTAACGTGAAAGTTTACGTGGAAGGGCCACTTAACTTCCTCACTTCTAAGAGAGAGGTGAAACCAAGAAAACAATCCAAAACTTGGATCATATGCACAGCATTCTTAAAATAGCATCATCCTAATAACAGCAACACACTCAACACTGGTGTCCAATCTGGTGACTGAATGTAGGTGATGTTACCATCAACAATATGGCAGCTACCATTGGGGAAAAACATTTTGCTTTGTACTTGTCATAATAATAAATCTAAACAACTTAAAGAAAATTTGATCAGAACAGTTCCAAAATAGAGTCTCATATTTATTAGCACATAAAACAAAGATTATGACACCTACTTCCTGATAATACAACAAACTCACCCCTTTTCATGTTCTCTTGATCTTTTTGTAGCTTCTGTGCCTTTGCTCATCTCACTGCCTCGCCCTGGAGTAAATATGGTGTTCTCTAGCAGGCAGTGGCCTAACCAACTCATAGGTCACTACTAGGAGTCACCTCCGGGTCAAGTAGTGAGGTAACTGCTCTACAGACTGCACCCTTGAGCTTTACTGTGAGTGTTAGTGCCCCCTTTTTTGGCAGGCATCCTTTGTAGACCTCCACTTTCCCTATGCTCCTTGGTATCCTTAGGAGTCCTTGTAATCGCCTCTGCTCTTCCCAACTGTTCAGCTATGGAAAATCTACCCATTGGGCACCATTCCTCTCTCTTTCTTCCTCGCGGGGCCATTGACTGCCTACCTCCTCACTATCAAGCTGGTTGACATTTCTGATTCCTTCCTTTCAGACACTTTTTTTTTTACATTCTCTTTCCTTTCTAGCCTACTCTGACTCCTTTATACTCCTGAAGATGCAGTAATTAAGCGTAATTACAACCCATTGAGAGTCAATGAAGAAACTCCAAGGGTTCAAGGTTTCTTTATTTAGTCATGTTTACACAGGAAAACATGAAATTTGCCTTCTCATTTACATCTTATAACAGATGGAATGAAATAAAACAAACAAATAGGGACAAGACAGGTTAAGGTTAGGCAGTTTGATAGTGAATATTTACACAAAAACCACTGCTATTTCTCCGATATTCCTTATTAAAAAGTTGTATGGCACTAAGAAGAAAGGACTTTCTGGAGCAATTTGTGTGGCTTTTCAAAGCGACTATCCATCCTAATTTACTGAAGTTAAGTTTTATGTGTAATGGATGTCTGTCATCAGTTGAGATGATTTCCAGTTTATTTATGACTAGCAAAATACCTGCGCTTTGCAGTGGAGAAGTAGTATGTTAAAGAACATAACATGATTGTCAATGTAATTGTCGTGGGCTTATTTTAGTATTGACAGTGAATTTGATGATTGTAAAGAGTTTAATTTATGATTGTAAATGTTGTGTATGAGAAATGCACATTTTTAGGATGTAAGGATCTCTTTGTAAATGACATTTGCAGTTCTGCCCTCGGACTGTAAAATGACCAAGCTGTCTGCTGAGCTTAGGATACGGGTCGGTGAAATTGTGATCGACGATGATCACTGGAATAGACATGTTATTCGGGGTAAACTTGCACCCGTTGAGAAAGAAAGTACGAAGGAAGGCAAGAAGCAGTGGAGCAGGCAATGAAAAGCAGAAGTCAGCACCAGGAAGATGTACTGTACATGAGCAAGTAAAGAAGCCCAACAATGACAGCCTTGAAGTGGTGGAGTAAAAGAAAAGGCTGGAGTCACCAGCATGAAGACGTGAAGGAAGGCGAACAATAACAGGCCTGAAGCGGTGGAGTAAAGAAGAAGGGAGCAGTAAGCATGATGAACAGCTGAGGAAAGTAAGGAAGCGAGTGAGGAGGCACATGAGCGTGGGATGTAGTTAATGTATATAGGCAGGGAGCCAACCACATGGTAGGTGCGCAGATGGCGGCCGTGCGGAAAAAGGAAGGGGCACTGGGGGCAGCCCTTGTGTGTCTCTGCCATGAAATAAGTCCTCTGCTAATGAAAATAAGGAATGAAGCTGCCAAAAGGAGAGGTCAGTTTCGAAAGTTCCTTACGGCATAATGGTGAGAACCGCCAAAAAGAAGACGTTATTTTCAAAAGTTCGTTACGGGGCATGGTGCGAAATGAAACATACGTAACATTTGTAAGTACAGTGTAAAGGATGAGCATGGAAAATTTGGGCTTCCTACATATATTGGAAGTCACAGAAATAGTGAGGAGGGGTTTCCCCTATCTATATATACAGTTTAGGGGGCACACCCGTTTTCCCCCCTTGGGTGTTGCAATAGGACATAAAACACACCATTAGAACCAATCTTCCCATTAAACACCCTGAGGTCACATGCATGTTTTTTATTCTTAAAAACTCCCTAATGCTGCCAAAAACCATTTTGTAACAAATCTTGCCTATGAGGTTTTTCATTTCTATAATCTTTTTGTCAATTTCCTCTAAGTAGGATGAAATTATTCTAGTATGCAGTACTTTCTAAGTAGTCTAATACAGGATGATCTAGTGTCCCATATATGGACCTATTTACATTAGATTAGCATGCTATCAGCCACATGCTAAAGATGCTTTTGTATATTCATACAGTATATTATAAAGGCTTTGTCTAGTAAAGGATTGTTAGCACAACCAAGATTAAAATACAATAGAATGGGAACAAAATGGAACTTTTTGCGTTTGCAGGAGACAACAGGTGGAAACAGGATGGAATTTTGTTGGGAGTGCCTAAATGTGGGATGATACTGTGTCTGGTGTGGTTGGAAGTGAGAATGAGTATCACATCACTTAGCACCATGCAGACCTCAACATGGAATTGATCCATTAGCATTAGGGGCCTTCATCTCGCTACTTTCTTTGCACCCAAAGAGTTAACCCTTTTGTGACTTGGAAGTTTACTGTCTTATGGCCTGTAAGTATGCTATCCTTCTGAACACCCTGAGGGATCACTAGCTCCAAGATCAACTTTCCAAATCAAGCTCTGAGGCAGATTATGAGAATTCGCACTACTTGGTTCCTAGACTCTTGTGAGCCATGCTTGCCTCAATAAAGTTGAAAAGGACAATGCAAGGAGTCTAACATTTAAATTGAACTGAGGAAGGTAAGACGCTTCCAAGTTCACTAAGGCCATTGTAGAAAAGACAACAAGCGCATTCATAAACCTGGAGGAACAACACCCATCCCCCCCCAGTTCACACAGCAGTGGACATCTCCGTACAGGTTTGGTATCTAACAGACTGCTTTACCTGTGCTTAGAAAAATTAGATCTCGAAGCATCCAAAAATCAGCCAGCTAAAGACCTGCTTTCTCATGTTTCTTTGATATTTTTCATAAGGTCATGAATAACTGTGTCAGAGAAACTTGTGGCCTTTACAGACTTTTTCCTAAATTGAAAGCTAGAAGGTCTTGAATATAAAATGACACTTTAGCCCCATCTCACCCACGGGTGTGAATTCAAGCAAAGGTGATCCAACTGTGACGTCATGCTAAAGTTTCGAAAGAGAAACACTACATTAAAAAGTAGCCATGGAAAGCCTATAAAACGGAAATTGTTAAAAATTTTAAAGTAAGCTTCCGTATCTACTTTTTTTCCATTAGGGGACAGATAGACAAAAATCATTATTTGCAGCAGGTAAGCCCCATTACATACAGTTTCTGGTCCCCTTTTGCAGCTCCTCTGGAAGCTGCTGTAGTGCTATGCCAGTGCTTGCTGCCATCCCGTCGCTCTTTTAGGTAGTTTACTGTACTTAGAAGGATGGCTCGCTATTGCTGCACTAGTTAGAATTTATCTGGCTCTGACAGTCTTGTCCTCTTATAAGCTCCCCTGCAGCTCGCACTGAAGAACCTCATTTGAATGACTGCCCAGCTCATACTGTTGTTGACTCATCATGATGTTATGACCAGGGTATGGAACATGTCAGTGTCATTAAAAGGAGGAGTGGTCTTTCTTTCCTGAACTGACACTTTGAGACTCTCCGTCTATGGCTGCTCTGTAATGCTACAATCTGACTTTTCCTTTCCCTGCCCAGACTCGTTGCCAACCCTACCTCACACTGGGGTGCAGTGGCACCATGATCTGCCTGAAGCTCCACCAGCAGTTGCACACTCAGGCCAACAGATCTTAGCTTAGATGGAGAAATGAGTCTTGGAGCTGCAGAAGTAGCAGTCTCTCAGCCATCTTCTTTCCTGTACAGATCATACAAATGACACTCCAGATTCCAGATATTGGCATTGAGATTCTCCAGTAACTGGATTGTGGACTTGGACTGTTTGCTCTGCATTTCCTTTTTAGGTATTCCTTTCTGTCATTTTTGTTCTGTTTTAGCTTATCTATGTTATATGGGTTACAGATGGTGGCACTGACTAGAAAGCAGGAGACTGAGCTGGAGGTAACAGAGTTAAAGATGCTAAGATTTGCATTGGGTGTAACAAGGATGGATTGGATTAGAAATGAGTGCATTAGCGGGTCAGCTCAGGTGGGATGGTTGGGAGACAAAGTCAGAGAGGCAAGATTGCGTTGGTTTGGACATGTGCAGAGGAGAGATGCTGAATATATTGAGAGAAGGATGCTAAGGATAGAGCTGCCAGGGAAGAGGAAAAGAGGAAGGCCTAAGAGAAGGTTTATGGATGTGGTAAGAGAAGACATGCAGGTAATGGGAGTAACAGAGTAAGATGCAGTGGACAGGAAGATATGGAAAAAGATGATCCGCTGTGGCGACCCTAACCAGAGATTTCGAAAGAAGAAGAAGAAATAAATTCTTAATTTGTAAAGATTACTTGTTGGATTTGTTTGTCTAGCCAGAGGTTTACAGTTTCATTTCCCTAAACAGGCAATTTTATATATATTTTGGGTCGTTTATGTTATTTTTGAACTTTAAAAGTGTTTCCCCATTTTTGGGGGCCTGGACAAATTGAAGCTTACCAATACGATTTGAGGTCAGGCTTCCTAGGGTGAGGCCTATTTCTGGGCAGGCTATGGAAGGCTCTGGTCTGGCTTATAGGCCTTTTTTTGAGACATCATACCCTTTTGGTGTTTTTGTTTTGTGCACTCATTTTTAACAGGGGTTTTATATATTGCATATACAGTAGATATGGAATGAACATCCATCCATTTTCCAAACCCACTTAACATAATGTAGAATTAACATGTTTACGGATATCCATGCATTGATGATTATTACTATTGTTAATTGTATCATTTTCGGATCTGTGTCTACTGCATTATATTGCTGAAACATGTCTTCTTACTGTTGTTGTATTTATGAAGTTCTGGTCAGAAGCAGTAATGATAACTGACTGTTCCAGATATAGCAGACAATCTGAATTCAATGGATAGCAGTGCAGTAGAAATAAATTGAATGCTTAGATATTTACTTTTAAAAACTATTAGTGTATTCCTTTTTTGCTGCTGGGCAGAACGTGTTAGGACTACACATAACTTGTTCACATAGCACATAACAGTCAACTGTGATTTTAGTACGTGATTTGACAAAACAATGGCAATCTGGTGCAGTCCTCATCCCCAGTAAGACAACAGACCAGTCCAGTAACTCTTAGGAAGGGTAATTTCATTTTAGCATATGAAATATATGAGTGAAGCTGAAATTCACATAAGTCAATAAGACTCAAGAGTAACAAAATTATAAAGATTACCGTAAATCATTGCTATCCATGTGTTCCAGTCCCATGGACACGCTTACCTGCTATTATAAAAGTATAACCCAGTTTGTGACAGCTGCAGTCTAATCACGCCCTTGTGTACATAAGATCCTCGCTATGGGCTGTGGGATAGTTAGGGGATGGACATCAGGGGGTTATATTTGTGAGGTGTTAAAAAATGTAAAATTCTGAGAGGCTTACCATGCATGAGCAGCATGTGAGATTGACCAATAACAGGCCAGCCATGCCATTAGTTTTCCAGGGCTGAATGTGTATTACACTGATGGATCTAACTGGTGGCGAGAGGTGTTGGTGACCCATTAAACCCCATCTGTGATGAGGACCGAGGACTGCAGTTGTTTCCTTTGAATGAGGAATTCCCAGTAAGTGCGAGTCATGAGTTTGCACTGTTTAAGTTCCTGCCCCCCTTGTACATACTACCCATCTCTACTACTGATTGGATAGTTTAGTGAGGTCCTCTATTCAACATTGCTTACGGCTTGCGGCCTCTGTTAGAGCGCCTAGAAAAACTTCACTATAGAGGAAGTAAATGTCATAAGGTTTCCATAGGGAAACCAGTGGAAGTATCATTACTGAGCTTCATTAAGTGAGAGTGGGGGGCTGGAGCATCCATCACCCCGTGCGGGTCCTGCTCCTCAGCCAGCATCCCACTGGAATCTAACCCCACTCCTCCCATGGGATCAATGCTTCAATACCTGCTGTTTCCTTATTGGCAGGGTTTTTTTAGGAACTTAATCTTTGTGGATAAATGAATTGACTGTATGTCCTGTTTTGGGGCTTACTAAGCATTCCTGGGGTCACTAGCCACCTGCTACGAGAATGTGCTTCTTCATACTTGTCAGCTTTCTTTTCCACAACTCACTGAGCCTCAAAGTTTATTTGACTGAGGAGGTGGAGGCCATAATAAGGTTACATTCATGAGTACTTCCAGAGGTATTGCTGCCTTCTAGGAATCACTTCCAGTTCACCTCTTGTTCCACAAAGTCCACACTTCCCAAGAGTCTATGCTCTAATATTACTGCTGTCCAATAGTGACTTTTGGGAATACCTACACTATAGCATGCTCCCAGCTAATTACTAGTGATCAGCATGCACCACTGAATTTGCTTTGTTTTGAGTTTGGTGAAATTGTGGAAATATTCATAAATTTTACCAAACTTTGAGAAATGCATTGAAGTCAAAAAGCAAGGAAAACTGAACTAGTTTTGAGTGGATTATTATTGTGCAGTGTCCCTGATGGAATGTCTGCCGACTATGCTGACCAATTATTGTGGTCAAATATTTGAAATGAGCTGTGTTAACCACCCTGCCTCCCTGAGATAAAGTTAACAGAATTAAATATCAGAAAAGTAAAATTTGTCACAGTGTTGAGAGAAGAAGTAAGCATGGATTCACTAAGGCTTGCCCCTCCCAGATTCAAAACCAAAAGTACAGTAGTTTGATTTTGTTCCCTGATGCTCTTGTTCACTCACTGCCGCTGCTATCAAATAAGCGCAACACTAAGGCATGTGGTTGAGTCTTGAGAAGCCACAACATATCTGGACAGGAGGCCAGTCCTTCTTTTATGCATTTGCAATCACAAATAACTGCAGTGTGTGTGCATTATATCGATGCTGATTGTCACACAGCACAAACGGCATCAAGACTGACACCTAAAATCTCCAATAATTTACTGATAGAGGCACATCAGGATAGTACAATGTTAAATAATTCAAACAAATGCTAAAATACACTTTTTAAATTTGTTTTGTCTAAAATATAATTATAGCTGATCTATTTTAACAAGGTTAAAGATAATAATGCATGATCATATGTTACAACTTAGCATCTGTTCACAAAGAAGGATGAGCTGTTCTTAATAAAGTACAACTATTCAATAGTTCTAATCATTGACGTTTCACTTTGACAGTTACTAATGATTACATTTATCTTTTGTTTTCTATTTCTGTGTAATGTAATGGCATCCTGCGCCACTGCCACCTGATAATCTGCAGTCGCCTTAGATGTTGGGAAGGACTACTACTGATGAGACCTGCTGTATCAGATTTTCCCAGTACTTACCAATACTTTCACCATAAATACAAAGCAACAATACCTTGCCTACTTAAGCTTCAACACCTTACCTGGTGTGAGAGTCCACTCCTCTCACGCGCCACACTCTTGTAAGGGTTCATTCGATTCGTCTTCAGATTTCTTTCACTGAAAGGGCTACACTTCAGAATATTCAACAAAGGCCAGAAGAGCCTAGGAGTGCCCAGATTTGAATGGGCTGCACAAATCTAACTGAATCCATGTAAGTAAAGTAAAAAATATAGCTCTGCACTTAAATTTCTAACAAGGATAGAGTGTAAACTAAATGAACACAGTTTACCATATAACACTCATCAGTCATTGCTAAATATCAGTAAACAAGACAACTTTAACTAATATTCAAACTTTATTTCAATCATTATCTGTAGGAAAGTCAAACAAAAATATTACATATGACAAACATGCAACCTAAATAATTCAAATCAGAGTCACACAGCAGCTTTGTATCATTTGGTGGCTGTAACCTTAACAGTTACAGTCTTCCTAAGCCAGGTGTGATGCTTGGGATTGAGAATGGAGAGACTATTGTAGACCACAAATCAAACCGATTTGTCTTATCTCACTAGCAGCTATGAAATCTCTGAAAACACTTTTCAAAACCATGTTCTTTATAAGATGACTTTGATGGTTGTTTTATTTAAGATCTTGCATCATTTGAAATTGGACAAATGTTTTAGATGTTCCAATGGTCCAGTTCCTTTTTAGTAAGGTTACTTTAAGTCACTCATAAGGAACGTGCTGATTTTCTAAGTCTAAAGCCCTCTATGCCACATCTTCTTACAGGCCTATACACACTGGTTAGTTTATCTTAGCTTAATCATATGTATTCTAATAAATAATACATGTTCTTGAATTTTCTTTTACATTTGCATATTCCCCCGAGTCCAACACTCTTTTAAAAACACATTTGTCTGTCCCATATTTTAGCTTTCTTGAAAAACCTATGAATCATTTCTCCTTATTATCTAATGTGTCCATTTGCATGTGCCTGCTGTTATAGTTACAGAACATTTTGATCACACAACACAGACAATGCCAGCTTTCCCTTATGAGCACTGGGCACACAGTTTATCCATTTAAAAGCTACATCTAAATAATCCTAACATTAAAACAAGTTAAATCTGCCAAGTTTTATTTAAATAACTGAAAAAATGAGATGTTTGTCCTCCACTGCAGAATCCCTAGAGGTTTATTTTCTCCAGAATTCTCTCAACTCGACTTTTTCTTTTCCTCTCTTCTCTGACTATCTGACCATAATGTATCTCATCAAATTTTGCTGTTGTAACTACTAGGGACTTAAAAAGTGCATATATGGTAATTAATGATTTAGTTTATGCTTAATTCTTTTGGGAACTCTTCAGTTTTTATGTATTTACCATTGTATTTTTTTTTACTTTTTATAAAGTTGTTTAAGCCACAGTTTTTGAATGAAAATGTGCTCCATAAATAAAGGTTGTTATTGAAACCTTTTCACAGCCTTTTGTCCATACATTTGATGCTCAGCTGTAAAGATAACCATCTAACTGTTTAATCTGCATGCACTTTTAACCTGATGAGTCAGATGTCAGTAATGTATGTGCAATATGCCTCAAGAAAATGAGTCTCTTTTAAAGCAAACACCCTGACTAGTCTGTTCTTTAGATAATAGACTTGTTTTTCACTTTCAGTGTACAGGACAGGGCCTGAGCGTAAATCACATAAGGCTGGGTGGCTCAAAATGGTGTTTTAGACTATACAGAATGAAATTCATTACTCAGAAAAAATTCCCGCTTTTCACAGAATGCCTCAAATGTTAAGGTGTTGTCACTAGTAAGAATTCCATCATGGCTTCATGCCTCTTCGACTTCCATCCTCAAATGGGGAGGCTAGTCATTGAGTCAGTGCTTTTCAGGCTGCATTCACACTACTATGTTTTCATTTAAAAATGATGTCTTTAAACGAAAATGATCTATGTCAGCCCTAGCATTTTCAAATCGATTATGAAAGTATCTCCATTTACACACAACTGAAAACACATATAATGTGGCTGTTCACCTGCACTAGATATGTGTACATCAATGGAATAAACCCTGAGGGGATGGTAACACCACTTGCACAGAATTTGCTGTGATCTGAAAACTGTGGTAAATTATTTGCCTTTTGCACATCTGTGCAGGGGCAGCGCAGTGGTAGCGCTGTTGCCTCGCAGTAAGGAGACCTGGGTTTGCTTCCCAGGTCCCCCCTGCGTGGAGTTTGCATGTTCTCACCATGTCTGCGTGGGTTTCCTCGGGGTGCTCCGGTTTCCTCCCACTCTCCTAAGACATGCAGGTTGGGTGCATTGGCGATCCTAAATTGTGCTTGGTGTGTGTGTGTGCCCTGCGGTGGGCTGGCGCCCTGCCCAGGATTGGTTCCTGCCTTGCGCCCTGTGCTACCTGGGATTGGCTCCAGCAGACCCCCGTGACCCTGTGTAAGGATATAGTGGGTTGGAGAATGACTGACTGACTGACATCTATGCAGAAATTCCAACCGTACAAAACGAAACTTAGATGTATACAGGTGAGCAACACAAAATGTGACATGAAAAGCAGCTTGTCTAACTCCACTATGTTGATTTTCTTCCATGAAGGATAACCAATAAGGAAATGAGCTGCTGTAGTGAGCAGGATCCAATCAGGGAAGAGCTACATAAAAAGTAGGAACAAATCACAGTGCGCCTATAGAGTCTGTGTTTTCAAAATTCTCCATATTACAACACCAAGCCAGTGTTTACAGAAATATATGGCTCTAAAAAGTTTTCAAAAGTCTCAGTTTTCAGGTGTTAAACTCCTTAGTGTTTCGAGCCAAAAACATTGATATTTTTCAACAAGAAACAATGTTTTTACATGTAACAGAAATGTGTAAACACCAAAATATCAACAGAAATACAGTAGTAAAGGTATGTCTAGTGCTGTACTGATGCAGAATTACATTGTGATATATTTTGACACAGTCACCAATGCGCACCCTAATGTTTCAATCCGGACAGTATAAGCGTTTCTTTGAGAACCTTTCTTATATTTTTTTTTTTGATTGCATGTGAGAGGGTTGAAAGTCAGTGCCTGACCAGCATGATTGACTTGGCCCTTGTGTTATTGCAGTGTACCACAGTGCAAGGTTTACCGACTTCCACATTTCCCCTGACAGAGACATTGACAGTTACCGCATTGTGAACAATGCATAGGGGGCTAACGTTTTGTGTGTCCTTGCACTCAATCTCAATTATATTTCCTTTATGTTACGCAGCTATTGTCACATCATGCTAAAGATTTATACGATCAGATTCAGCGGGCATATCACAGTGGTTTGGTCATGCAGTACCATATCTTTCATCAGCTTTACTTTCTATGTCAACGTCTGATGGCCAGTTCACATCAACATCACTATCAGTCAGTCTGAGCAATGGTTCAGTTTCAGTTCATTCTAAAACTTCATTTATGGCTTTTCGTTTTTTGTTGGAGGCTCCGCCCCACTCATGAATATTGGCGAGTTAACTTAGGGCAGGTTTATACTTCACAATCAGAACTCATATGCACACACATCATGGCTGCCATGCGTTCCCTGTGTTCATTTGACGGATCCTCTAAGCACATCCTCAGAAATTAATACAACGCATGCGTGAGTTGCAATACCAGCAAAAAAATCAGGGGGCGCATTGTGTTCAAGTTGGAACGTGACGTCAGAGTCTCTGTTTACTATCAACATGTGATGGCAAGCTGCTTTGCAGGGGGGTATTTTTCGTACGTGGATTACTTGTTTAGCCGGATGTAATTGTTGACGATTTGGCATGATCCTGGATCTGTCGGTTTTTCAAAACTCTTGCTGGATGTGTTATCATAGCAGCACATCCAAATCCTCAAACCTGCTTGGAGCAGGTTTGTTCTATATAAACAAGGATTAGCTCACACACTTAATTAGTTTCCGTGCATGGAATTCATTCAGTCATGGCTTTGCCGTTCATGAATGAGCAACCAATTGATATCGCTGCACACATTATAAAAAGAGAATTTCATATGGAGAGGTTTTTGTGTGATCGGCAAGATCCTTTATTGATCCCGGAGGAAATTCTTTTCGAAAGATACTGCTTTAGCCGAGGGGGAATATTGTACCTCAAAGATTTATTAGCACCTTATATTCAAAGTCAAACTAGGCGAAGTTGGGCTCTCACAAACACACAGACAGTATGCATTGCTTTGAGGTTTTTTGCAAGCAGCACTTTTTTTATATGCTGTAGGCGATGCGGAAAATCTGTCTAAAAGTGCAGTTTGCCAGGCAATTCGTAAAGTCTGTTTGGCTCTGAAATATTTCCATCAGGTTTTCTCAGTGTTTCCTGGACACCTACGTGTGCAGACAATAAAAGAGGCGTTTCATGCCATTGTGGGTACACAGGCAAAAACATCCACAGTTCCATAAAGAATCTCACAATCAGCCCAACATTCTCATTACCCAGGATTTCCAAATGTGATTGGGGCACATGGGACTGATCAGAGTGGAGTTTGATCAAACATTATTTGGAAAATGTACCTCTCCTCCTGATGAATAATCAGACACAATGTCTTCATCAAATATTTGACCTTCGTCAATATCTCGTTGGTCAGACACAAGTTCTAGGCATATGACATTCCCTGCAACTGACCCAACAAAAAAAGAGGGCCATATGGAACATACCTATGCCACACATTGAGGACAAATATATGTAATGACCATCCTTTACCTGAAATGAAGTGACCACTGCATCCTGAGGAGGAGCTACCCCCTATAACGCCGTCAGAAACAGGGTGATGGGCATTTTGCTGGAGAGCCAACTCTTCTGCAGGGGTTAGGTCTGGACCACGTGGACCTCCACCTGTTTTTTGCTTGTCTGCCTTCTTATTAGATTTAAAATTAATGTTTTTTATATAATATATGATTCTTCATGTCAACATTTCTTTAGTTATATACCAATATTTACCAGTTTGAAGTATGTTCTTGTACTTCACTTTAACCTGTTCCCATGTTCTCCTTGTGCTCACGTTTGATCTGGAATTATGACATATTAAATAATAATTAATCTGACACATAGGAAATGAAATGCTGCATTCAGTAAGTACAATGCACACTACTTAGCGTTTAATTTGTCGGCCACTTTTTGCCAGTTGTCTTTTCTGGTTTGTACTGCTTTTGCAGTGTTACCCCTTGTGCATATTAAATCTTGAAATGCTTCATATCCTTCGAATAAAAGGTCCTGCTCCGCTTGTGTGAAAAAATGTGCCCGTTCTTTTGTCATTTTGTTACAGGCTATCAAAGACTTGCTGATCATGTTTTCTAGACTCAATATATACGGGCTTTTCAATCAGCGCTGGCGCACGCATTCATCTCAGATTATTAGATCCAGCTAAACTAATTTACTACACGGCTGCGTTTGAAAAACCGACTTATCCCGGATGAGTTTCACCGGCATTAACTCTTTCAAGATGAGGTATCTGATCTCGGATGATTTAAGCGACGTATGGAAAATACCCCCATGGTCCTACGAGATCGATGTGCGTGCTTCGATGTTTGATGAATGGTTTGATGTGGTGAAGCAAAATGCTGCCATACAAATGCATTCGTAGTGCTTTAATATTCATATAAGGCAGTGATTCCCAACCGGTGGGGGTTCACGTAAAAAATATTGTAATGGCAGAACTTTAAATCCCAAACGTAAAAAATATAATGAAATATTAAATGTAGGCAAATATAATCACAGTACTATTAATAATACAATAATTATAGTGTCAACAAATCAATTAAATGTCAAATTCATGAATATTACCTCAGTCACTTACGCACTGCGATGGAAGATTCCATAAAATTGTCGAGTTGCAACAGGTAACAATCTGTAATGCGATGAGACGCTACACCGCTGGTGATGCGTGTACGTTCTTGTATGATCCGGAAACTTCCAATTCAGCGAACCGAGAACCCTGAATGTGCTCGAAAGAACGAGAATAACGTCTGCCGATATAAAAACGCAGCGATCAGACAAGGGAGAGTAGAGTCGAATTGAGTCGTACGAGGCGCTTAAGAACCACGAGTGATTTTCAGAAGATAAATTGGTAGTGCATAGTGTGTGTAAATAAATTACGATAAAGACTTTTTACTTAAACGTGTGCACGTCGAATGTGAAAGTGAATATTTATTACTCCGTAATTTTATTATGGATCGATGGTTAAAAATGGGTAGTTTTATCAAGTTTGACAAAAAGCTGGACGAGCAATCAATTGCTTCTTCTTCTACTTCAGTCCCTGATTTGGTACCAACACAGGGTGACGATACTGAAAGTTGTAGTGAGCTACCGTCTCTCCAGACTGAAAGTAAGGAAAAAATAGGCGAACATAGTAAGACAAAAGAGAAGAAACAAAAATATGACAGCGACGATTTACGAATGGGTTTTTATTTTACCGGGGATGAGTCAGAACCTAAAACGCTTTGTGTAATTTGTAATGAAGTCCTGGCCAACAGCAGTTTAAAACCATCACTTCCTCGTAGACACATTGAAACAAAACATCCAACCTACAAGGATAAACCTATCGTAATTCCAATTTATTCCGGTTTTTTGAAGGGGTTCACAAGGAGAAAAAGGTTGAGAGTCTATTTTGTGATTAAAATGGAATTTTCGGCTTTAATCTTGAAATATCCACTTTAATCTTGTTGAACGACATCTTAAAACCGACCTTGTGGGGTTTCCTCCTACTCTGACAGCAGCGGCAAGCAGCAACTGCCACACACAACACATTAAATTAATGATATTCCAGCTCTCTGCACATTTAGAATCCTTACATTTATACTTGATATCACTTTCATGATGAAATACATTAAAGTATGTATATTACGTTTTACTGATAAATCGTTCACTTCATTTAAATAATAAATACTGTTAATAATTACACAGTGGCGGAGCGGTAACACTGCTGCCTCGCAGGGAATCACGTCCCTGGTGTTCCCTGCCTGGAGTTTGCATGTTTTCCTGGGGGGTTTCAACAGTGGACTCCAGTTTCCTTCCAAGGACAAGCAGGTTTGGGGATTTGGTGATGCTAAAACGACCCTAGTGTATGTGTGTGCTTGTATTCACCTTCCGATGAACTGATGCCCCATCTGGGGATTATTTCTGCCTCACACCCGAAGCATGCTGCAATGGCGTATCCCTGGATTGATGGATGTAATCATTAAACATCCTTTTCAGAGATACTGTATTGCAGAAAGGTGTCCTCGGATGTTTCAGGCAATTCACAACACAGGCAAGCTGAACATTTTCTCACAGTGATGATATCTTGCACTGCCACATGGTGGAAACTTTCAAATTTACGTAAAGTATGCGCATACGTATAAACCATACGCCACTTACACAGCAGTAGTGTCTGCATGAGCAGATGTTGTGTCGCATTAAGTATAAATGTGGCCTTTGAGTGACAAAACACATATAAATTTTCATCATTTTTCATGATGTTGTTTCATCCACAAGATGGCAGCAGAATACTGCCCTGACCATTATTTTGGCCTAACAATGTAAATTACATTGTAATTACACTGTAAATGACATTAAACATCAGCCTGAATCTTACTTGTGGTCAACTGTAATTGCAAAGAATTCCAAGCCTGAGTCACACTTGGAGTTAACACCAAAGAAATTAAGAGTGTAGTGTGGAAGAAATGCAAAAGTCGAGACTAATGTCTGCATTTTTAAATGAAAATGTACTAGCGTGAATGTAACCTCAGTCCCTTCTCAAGTGTGAGGCTGTCATATTATGGAGAAAGGGCATGGCTACCAGTAGCAGTGCCCACTCAAAAAAGCCACCTGCTCACCCATTGAAATAGCAGCAAAATAAAGTTTTAGCTTATTTTCTCATTTAGCTGTCATTACTACATATCCAAATGCTCCAACCAGGACTCCAACCTAATGACATCACTGTGTCTCAGTTGTCAAGAGCAGATCTTCTTTTTATTCTGATATTGTGCAGCAGTTCTAAGCAGCTATTCCTTAACTTCCTTGATATTTGTGCTATTGGCAAGTTAAAGTACATTTGCATGTGGATACTGGTGAAAAAGGAGAAGAAATGAGACACAATGCTCCTTTCTCTCCAATGGAAAGCTGCACATGCAAATTCATTGGCACTGGAGTAAATTGATTATATTACATGAAAATGTTCTTACTGATGCAGTATAAAATTTGAATATAAATGAATGTATACCTGTTTTTACAAACAAGACTACAGTCAATTCAATAATAAAGGTAATAACTGCCATTTCTGACATCACATATACTATTGTACTTGTATTATTACTATTGAACTATTGCATTGTATTGAGGATTACTTGTGTTCTGTTCTGTGTGTTGTATTTTTTTAACACCCACTGCATGCCCAATCTATCTGAACTGCCTTTCAGTTTCTTTCCATTTTTTTCCCCTACAAGGGTTTTTTTTATTAGTTTTTTCTTGTCTTAGAGAGTCAAGGCCTTGGGCTGTCAAAAATCAGGGCCTGTTAAAGTCCATTGCGGCACTCCTTGTGTGATTTTGGGCTATACAAAAATAAATTGTATTGTACTTATCAGATAAATGACAAATATCTAAAACCGTTTTGCAGTTGTGCTTTGACGGAGTCTAAAACCTGTAGCTTAGTAACTCAATACATTAAGCAGAGTCAGATAATAAATAGATGGCTATATTTTCTTTTTGAGGTTTTTGACAGCAAGGACAGCTGTCTCATATATCTTTGATCGAGAGCTGATTTTGAGCTAGACAGATGCTTTTAAAAATGTATACATTCTACCCTTGTTTTTGTGGGTTTTCTTAGAGACGCTGGTTTCCTCTTATAATTCAAATGTGAGCTTCCAGCTTCTATGGCAAGCTAAACTGATTTAGTCTTGACTAGAATAGTATGCTGTCCCAACCAGGGATGGTTCTAGTCTTGTGCTCGTTGCTGGCAGGTCAGTCTCTGGTTGGATCACGACAAGCACGTTTTAAGGCAGTAGAGAAACTGTCTGCCACAACTGAAACTTTGTCTTTATTTGCTGACCATTTTTTTTTTGGTTTACATTTACATCTTAAAAGTTCCCGGTGGCATTTCTTGCATGAAGATTCCACATCTATTTCGGAGGCAGACACTGTCAGGAGGGGTTCAGCCATACTGTGAAGCTATACAGAGGTTGTTTAAGAGTGAAAGTGGGAGTGAGAGAGAAACAGAGTGAGAGAGTGTGCGATGATCAAAAACTTACAGAGCAGCACTTAGTTACCTCACTTAATCCAATGGTCTGGGTATGTGACTGTCAGCTAATCACTGGAAAAATTGAGGATCGGCTGATAGAGTTGAGGAAAGCATGTCAGATAGTATTGCCTTGGACACAGGTGAGACGTCTAAGGCTGATCCGGTGGCGTGAATGTGTAGGCGGTGGATGAGGCTGAGAAAATATCATTGGAGTCACATGGAAGGACCCATGGATCATGGATCCACATAATTCACAATATTGCAGGAAGGTCAAGGAAAGAGATGACGCTAGCACATGATTTACTGGATGTCATGATCTGGATTTTGTTTAAATTTTATTTAGACTTTTTCATTGGTCTCTAAAAATAAGTAAAACCTAATTTTGTGGGTTTTGGAGGTCAAGGAATTTGGTCATCATATTGATTTTTGAAAGTGGAACATTTTTAATGGTCATTAAAAGTAAATACTTCTCCTGTGATGCCATCTTGTTTTTGTTATAGGCACCACTATCCTGATCACCATAATTACAGATGCATTCATGAGTTGCAAGATGATTTCTCCAGGATGTTGAGCCGAATGTCATCATTAGCGAGACGACTCATGCCGGCAGTACAGAGCGATCATTGCCCAAGTCTGTGGACACAACATAATACCTAGAGTTTTTGTTTCAGCATTTAAAAGAACCTCTGTTTTTAACTCTTTTCTGCTCCTTGACTGTGATGAGAGTACAGTGTTGCACCTGACCTTCAGCACGGACAACCCTTAAAATATGACATGCTTCTCAATGCATTTTTTGCTTCTAGGAAATATTGTGTTTTGGTATAGGAATTTCTATTAGCCTTTCTTTCTTTGAAACAGAGTGAACAAACTGACCATGCCTCAGGTTCTGGCTGACTTCTGGTTGGGACCTGCATTACTTTGACTTCTGTGAAGCACATGCCAACCAGATGCATGCACAGAAACAGGAACAAATGTAGCTGAGCCCTCATCACCAGCCCTCCTGCAGGAAGACCTGAACTGCCGGACAGCAGTGTGCCAAACTGCTCTGTAAAGTTTGTCAGATATCATGCACCTTAGATGTTGTGCAGGTCAGAATGTGTGGCACAACAAAAGAAAATACAAAAATTATAGAATACTTAAAAGGTGGGCAGAGAGATCAGCAGCACAAAATGGCAGAAGAGGAACAAGCAAAAGTAAGTGTGAACCAAAGGCAACATGCAAAAAGCATGCAACGCATCAGAAAGCACAAGGATCAAAACACAGGAAAACTGTAAGAGTGTTGTAATCTGAGTGTTTTGGACCCTCTAGTTCTCCTTTTTGTACACTTTGGGTAAGTGAATTTTGTTTTTGCACTTTCTGAATTATTATATCATTAGCTATGCTTACCTGTTGAAGACAGGTAATAGAATAAATGTAAAAATAGTGTTCCTCCTGCAGCTCTCCTCACGTGTTTCAGCCTCTCTCGTCTGGCACTTCCTCTCTCAGTCGCGTTCCTGTAGTTCACTTCTCAGACTCTGTCATTTCAAAGCACCTTGCTTTCCTCCTGTCCTCTTTTTGACTACCACCAATCATGGATGGCCATCATTAACCGCTGTGAAAATATCATTCATATTCTAGCGAAAATTTCCTGTCTTTAAAGGAGACTCAGGTTGCGCCTCATTAGTATTTAGTGACCCAACATTGCTCAGTAAGTTATTTGCATTGTTGTGATTGAAATATTACAATCCGGAATTGAACTTTGCTCCCCTAAAGAATTGTGTCTGTAGTAGCCCTTGGTTTCAATAGAACTGACACACAGAGAGTCTCAGACTGGTAGGTTATCTTTATTTATGTCTGAAACTGTGGCTCTTTATTGTAGTCGTTATATTGTCATGAGCACCGTGAAAACTATAACAAAAATATAAACGTACATTTTTTAACATTCTACAAAGAAACAGAACAAATGAACAAATGAAATAACATACAATTAATTGTGCACCTCGCTCCGCTTACCAAGGGGTGCAACAAATCTAAAGGTCACCGTTTCAGAGATAGCGTTTGTCCTCACTGTTTCTTCACACTTCCCGGTATTGTATGTTGTTATGTTCCCTACACGCAGAATGATTTTGCGGTCATTTATAGTGTCATCATCACTACCACTGAGCAACCATAGCCAAACTGACCAATCAGGTTGCTCAGAGGGACCAGAAACACACCCACACACACACAGAGAAAGTAGCCTTTTACCATATAGTAGATTATTCTGGTGACAACATTTTATGTTTCGTCTTTTGGATAATCACTGCTGTTTTGTGACAATCTTTGCATGGCTGCAGCAATTTTGTTTACTGCAGTTATGCTTGTTATGGAGGTTGCTGTGTTATCACAGCCTGACTATACAAGATGGCAGCTCATTGCTTCTGGCATCTTTTAAATCGTTGATTGTGTTTAGTGTTGGCTGAAGCTAAAAAGTGTTTCAGAAAAGGCTTTAGTGCTAGGACCTCTTGCTTGTTTCTTTCTGACATTAACTCTTGTTTTGCATATTGATTTTGATGTTTCAGTTTTATGAACCTTTTTACTTGCCTCTAATCACTTCTTTACTTTGCTGTTTTTGTACTTCCATGTCCTGGTTGCATCTCTCCAGCCACAGGGAGTTACAGAGACTTGCGCAATGGCAGAGGCAGACTGTACACAGCTATAGTAAGGAGTCTCTACCAGACGACAGGTGACAGCAACCTGGTTATTACATGTAACAAGAGACACTGATAGGTAGAGTCAAGAAGAAATGGCAGACAACTAAACAGCACATAAATCAGTGGAGGATGTGGTGTCCCCATTATATACGTCTGCAGCAAGAACCACCTAGTATGCACTTCTAGAACTACTTTTACTCATGACACTTCTGCTTCCAACCTTTAGCAACCTTGGGAGAAAATGGTCATTCCATAGGATTTAATATTTTTAAATGCTGGAAAAGACAAGAACAAAAAGATATTTTCTTAAGGGCAAATCAGAAAGGACTATCGCAGCGTTTCTCAACCTTTAAGTATCTGCGACCTGAGTTTTCATAACAGTTTTAATCATGCCCCCCTAATCCTAATTTTTTTGAAACCCTAATAAAATTTATTCCTATATTTTTTGCTGCCGATACACCACTACAAGTTTTATTATACCTACTTTACTTTTATCGACATTTATCTAACTCTATATTTATTTTTCTAGTATCAGAATGTAGTTTAAGTTAATTTGTTTTGGTTTCAATAGATGTATTTTTCATATTTTCGATTCTTGTTTTCTTTTTTTCACATCTTTGCGCCCCCTTTTTTGTTACTTCGCGTCCCACAGGTTGAGAACCGCTGTACTATTGGTAAACAGGCAGGGGTTAGATACCAAAACAATTAAAGAAAGAAAATGAAGAATAAAAATTTAAAGGCGGTAACCAAAAATCACAATCAAAAAGTGAAACAAAATGGTCATATAGAACTATCTCAAAATTTTTAGCCCTAAGACACACTAAACCCTTGGTTTTAATTAAGCAGATCCAAAGTTTGGACACCACTCTTTGCCCAATGCAGTCTTTTATAAAGGCAACATGATGAAATCATGTACCGTGACTGGTAACAGATGTTGTCACTATGTTACGATTAAAAAAGTATTATGCAAAACACTCTCAGATTGTAGGGGGTGTGGTCCCAGAAGTCATACTACGTGATGTTATTAACACAACACTTTATATCCTAGTGTGATGGATTCTTCTTTATCCAAGAATGTAAATTATCTAAAGAGAGTCGTGCATGTTTCTTGGTAGAATTCTGATCCTGAAAACTTCATCTGTCCTTTTTGACTTTGATTTTTGGTTAGTGTTTTGGCTTTGGCATATGCAGTACATATTGGACTTCTTAGTGGTTTCTCTTTTGTCTGACTGTTTGACTTATGATCCACTTCCTGATCAGTTCTTTTTATAATGTGGATGCATGGATTTAAATAAAACAGGTGGCATCTGTCTGATGTGTACCAGTGGTTTTTTCTTTTTTTCACTGCCTTCCTGCTATGGCTGAATCTATGGAAATTATGTAGAAAATGGCAGCACCAAGGATAATAACCAGAAGAAAATGGTGGCTAGGTAAATTAGACAAAGTCTGTATGCCAATGTCACTTTAGGCGACTTTATTTAGTTATAGGGTATGTAGGACTGTAGCTGCTGATTGTATCAATGGACTATGTCAACTTACACAACTGAAAATCATTGTTCATGTCAAGTTTAATGATGAAGCGATGACTTTCACGCACAGTTGTGTTTGCCTTTTTTCCAGATAGTCAATAGCATGGCGCCTGATGGAGCCAGTGCTGTATGAATTGTTAACAGGTACAGCAAGTTCAGCTGTAATCTCTGCCCTTTTTTGTTTTTCCCCATTCTGTCTTGGTACATAAAACACGAGTTATCAGGCAGACTAACTTCTTTCTGATGGTGACGTCTAAAATAACTGTGTTCCTTATTTGTGCATTCAGAAGTGGATCTACCATCAGGGTCTACTGGGTATACACCCAGAGGCTTCTGTTGACAAGGGGCCTTTTCACCGCCCCCTAAAATGACTAAGAGGGACCCCCTCCGCTTGACAAAACTATTGAGGAGAGTTTCTATGCACTGATTACAAGAGTTATAAATACGCCGTAGAAGCATTAAATCACCAGGCATCCACGTACTGCTTTGTTAAAGTATGGTCTATAAGGAGATAACAACAATTTATTTTATGCATAGCCCAAAATCACAATCACACAAAGAGTGCTGCAATGGGCTTTAACAGGCCCTGGATTTTGACAGCCCCCCAGCTTTGACTTCCTATTTAGACAAGAAAAAAACTCCTCAAAAAACCATTGTAAGGCAAAAAATGTAAGAAATCTTGGGAAAGGCAATTCAGAGGGAGGGAGAGAGAGAGAGACCCCTTTCCAGGTAGGTCAGGTGTGCAATGGGTGTCAAAAAATGGGGTTATTGCAATACAAAACACAAAACAGAACACAAGTTTACAGATCTACAGTAGATAGCTAATCTATGATTACCACCTCAGAAATACAATAAAATGCAATAGTACAATAGTAACAGACAAGACAAGTCATGGGGGTTAATGGGTGTCTTAATCCGAGCTTGTTTGCATTGTTCTTCCAGATTCACTGATTGTAAGCTCTCATGCTCAAAGAGACCACCCTGATGACTAAAGACAAAATCAAACCAATTGGGCGAGTTGCAGACGAGTTGGAGTGAGTTGCTGCATATGTCAAACTTCATGAGAATGCACCACTGACTGCCACTGCATCACTAAGATTATCTACACGAAGACTATGACTGAAAATCTCTGGAAAAGTCATCTGATGTGACATGGCCTTTAATCATGACCTTGTTACCCAGTGACAATTAAACACGAGATCACAGGGCTTTGCTTGGCTGTCTACTACCTACTTAGAGCTCTCATTTGTTTTGACAGGCAAGCAGTGTGTTGTACTGGTTAAGGCTTTGGACTTCAAACCCTGAGGTTGTGCGTTCAAATCCCATCACTGACACCGTGTGACCATAAGCAAGTCGCTTCACCTGCCTGTGCTCCAATTGGAAAACCAGAAGAAATGTAATCAATTGTATCATAAATATTCAAAGCTGTCTTGGATAAAGGCGTCAGCCAAATAAGTAAATGGCACAAATATCAAAATACCAGTCCTTTAAGGTCACGTCTGAAGTGGTGTGAAGTGACACTGCTCGAGGTTCAAGTCAAGAACTTTGTGAGTGGCGGAAGGCACGTGCTATCTTTCCAATATGGCCATCTGTTTGAGCCATGTCCTTTGCAACCTCATGATGGTAAGCTTGATTTCTCCTGCTCACTCTAGTACAATAAGCTCTTTTCTAAAGAGTTTAGATGCTGATGTTAGATCTTTCTTCAAAGTATTGCATCTTTTTTGCCTAATTTGCATTCAGTCAATGGCAGAGTGTTTGGCTTAGAAAAGCTAGTCTTACTGAATTGGGCAAACTCCAGTTACTTTAAAGTGACAGTGTGCTGTCGGGACTGAAAGGTACAAAGTGATTTTAAAGAGAAAGGACTAAATTCCATTCAAAGAGTTAGCTGACAGTCCTCCCGAAAGAGAGTGAAGATGTGCTATACCTGGAGTCACACACACACACACACACACGAGTAGAAGGCATTCTTAGGGACAGTGCACTGATTGTAATTCCACTCCAGGATGTGAGAGGGCGCAGTCATTCACATCTTCTCTTCTTTCATTTGCAGAAAGAAGGCTCTAAGACTTGATGATCTGTGAATGCCCGTGGAAGAAACCACTCCGCTTCTGGTTGGGTATCTTAATAATGGCAATGACTACATCGGAATAAAATTCTTGTTATGGACTTTTGTCTGGAAAGATGTCACTCATTTCATTTAATTATGCAACTCATTGCGCAATAACTCCATAATACACACAGACCACCATCTGGTGCCCCAACTCTTTATCTGTATGTTGCCTTCTCTTTTACACTTGTTTATAAGGTAAAGTGCAGCTTCTACCTAAGATGAATGCTACAGAGATGACAGCCCATGTTTGTCTGACTATCAGATAAGTTTCAGAAAGCAAGCTAACAAAACGTTAGCTGAAGGTAGAGCTGCAGAAGAGCTCAGCCGCTCAAACAAGGAGGGGCGGTTGGCTTTCTGCACTTTTGTCAAGTTGGTTCTTTCAGAAGAGAAAGCTTTGTGTGCCATTGACAGCACAGTAAAAATTTGCAAAAGCCTCTGGGTAGTATGCCAGTTCTTCAAAGGGCAGACTCATTTATACTGGGCTATTTTAAAAGATAAAAATAGAATATCAAAACAAAGCCAACACAGATGCAAGAAGAATGTGTCAACTCTTCAGAAGTGCTTGGCAGGCTAGGAGTTAAATCAGTGCCTCTTAATCTTTGAGGCAGCAGCAGTTACATCTGTGGAACTGTGACTAAAATACTGGGGGTATTTCAAAAATATTTTTCTATATGGAACCTCATCTTGTAACATATGATAAACTAAGTTGTTATATGAGGCGCCTTAGAGTTTTCTTTTTTTGTCTTAAGTCAGGGTGTCCAAACTTTTTTCACTGGGGGCCACATACAAAGAAATATACGAAGGGCTGGGCCACCCACCAGAGGTGAGATATATTGCCTTACCTCCTGTGTATTAAGCTAGCAAAATCAATCAAATATAGGTAAATTATGCTTCATAATTGAATATGCTTAAAGAAAAAAACTGCATCACAGCTCTCCATTAATGGGTTTTCATTTATTGTATTACAAAATGCTCTCATCACATGCAATCAAGTAAAAATCAAAAGCACAAGCTTTATCTGACACTTGATGTTTTAATTCGCTGCACAAGTGCGTTTCTGGACAAGCGAATCTTGTTGAATTCCTGCATTTTCTCCAGGCATATTATTCCTGCGACTTTAGTGAGGCACTGTTTTATGAAGTCACCATCTGAGAAAGGTTTCCCGTGATAGGCAGTGAGTTACGCTACTTCATAACTGGCTAATGTGGCAGTTTCTTGTGTTTTGTTAGCACGGAAAAAATACTGTTGTTGAGCTAGCAGACTAGCTGCCATTTGCTTAACTTTCTGTTCTCGCTCGGCGCCAGTGTAGGACGTGCATGTCGGATGTTTGGTTTCGTAGTGTCGACACACATTATACTCTTTCATCATTGCAATAGCTTCATTGCAAATCAAATAGACACACTTGCCCTTGACTTCTAGGAAGAAATATTCATTTTCCCACCATGCCTGAAATTTTCTGCACTCACTTGCTATTGTGAGTTTCTTTGGTTCTGCCATTTTTGGTCACCTGTAGCAAAATTGTTCTTTGGTTGCACTTGTTTGTGAAGACGCTGCCTTGATCAAGACAGTAGCTCCGCCTTGTGTTAAACCTAAGAAGTACAATATAGTTAAGAACAAGTTTCATGTGTGGGCCATATTTCATTATATTTTTAGTATTTGCTGCGGGCCAATTAAAAACGGACTATGGGCCTAAGCTGGCCTGCGGGCCGTAGTTTGGACACCCCTGTCTTAAGTGAAAGAAAAATAATTTCCAGTTGTTAGGATTTAACAGGACTGAACAGAATTTGTCCTGGGAATCAACGCTCTTCATGGATGAGACACTTTAAAGAGTGAGCAAACGTGGCCAGTATGATGATTGTGGGCAATGTGTCAGTTAATTAAATGAGGGAGTTCTTCACCAGCAATTGTACCTAATTTTTTAGCCCTATTCACTTTTTAAGGAGTATTCGCATAAAAATCAGTTATTTTTAAAGTCGTTTCTGCCTGTCCACGTGAAACAATTCGGCTCACAGTAACTGATTTTTTTGTTTAAGTTTGGTACATTTATTTTTCAAAGAAACTTGTTTGAAAAGTTATAATTTTTATTAATACACCCCAAACAGAGCTTGCTGTACAAAGTTTTAAAGTATCAAAAACACTCATTTAAAAAGCATTGATGATTTTTTAAATTTAAATATACTCTTTTCAAATTTACCTATGAGACAGGTTATTTTGGTATGTTTTCCCCATTTACATAATCAATTGTCGCTCCTGACAGAAAACCTAATCCCCAATACAATACTGAAACGCTAACTGAGTCAATCGCTTAGAATGCAAGGGCGGATAAATGAATAGGCTGTCGCGCCGGTACTGACTATTGGACCCAGTCTGGAAGCTAAAAGGTGCAATTGGATTAATTTCTTACTATCTTAACTATTGCCCAGAGGGGACTGGGCGGTCTCATGGTCTGGAATCCCTACAGATTTTATTTTTTTTTCTCCAGCCGTCTGGAGTTTTTATTTTGTTTTTTCTGCCCCCCCTGGCCATTGGACCTTACTCTTATTCGATGTTAATTAATGCTGATTTATTTTGTTTTCGTATTGTGTTTTTTATTTTTCTATTCTTTATTATGTAAAGCACTTTGAGCTACTGTTTGTATGAATATGTGCTATATAAATAAATGTTGTTGTTGTATTACGGATGCACGTCACATTACCTGCAGGGATAGACTCTTGTCATGTGGACCAACAGGACAAACCTCAATGCTCTGAGCTGTCGTGCCCCAGGTGGTTTAGACAGAGTGAAGGCAGAAGCGAGAACGAGAGAGAGCGAGAAGTGACGTAATGTAACGTGACGTAGACGCGAGGCATCCTCACCTGTCCAATCACATCATCGCACTGACTCTCCTGGCATCGATGCAAACAAGTGAAGCGGGCGGGACGAGATAAGAGAGTGAGGTATTTTTGTAGTAATAAATTACAGTACGGAATTTACTATTTATTCTCAAGGGAGAGCAGCAGAGTTAGCTTGTTGAAGTGTCGAATACAATGAAATTCTTACTTACACGTCACCTCTGACTAGTTGGCGAAAATACAATACAGAAAATTAGTAGCATATATATGCAGTAAGTTATTTATTAATCATTAACTGCAGTTGTAAAGGGTAAATTGAAAGATTAGGGACGTCCGGTGTTCAGAAGACAATGTCATAGTCGTAATATTTCTCTTAAGTACCTACACTGCTTTATGCTTTATTTTACCAGAACGCCAACTTTCAAACACTTGGTGTGGCGGGCAAGCCGTGAACAGACGTTTAGTTCGTACTAAAACCTCACCTTATCCAAGTCAGACCGTCAATAATCATGTTTGAGGGATCATAGACCGAATGAGGCACATTACCTACATTGTGAGGGAGTGTCAGTTACGGCACTGGGGCCATGTGGTGCGATTACCTGAGCGTGACCCAGGCTGCAGCAGGCCAAGTGGACTCACACGTAACACCTGCCTGCGGGAGATAGAGGGTCATTTCTGGAGGATGAGACTGGACCGCGTGTCTGCCTTGAGGGATTGCCAACGGGATCCCGAGCTGTTTCGTTGTGTGGTGGGAGCGGCAACGCTAATTACCAGTGCCTGCTCCCCAAACTATTCAGCTATTTGTAGAATCTGGGGCTGGAGAGAGGAAGAAAGACAAAGCAGCTTCAGGAGTATCTGAAAGGCAGGGGACAGGGTGACATCAGCAGTGAGTCCTTTAATAAATGGATCCGAAGTTCAGCCCTTCACTCTTAAAGCTAAAGGTGCCAAAGTGGGTCTTAATAGCGATGCTCCAGTGGAACCATTTTTTGTTTTCTAAATAACCATCCATATGAAGGTTCCAGAAGGATCCCTTATATATTTGGATCAGTAATAGGGTCCATAAATAACCGTGAATAGATAATAGCAGATTTATAAAATACCAGTAGGCTCCTGAGTTTTAAAGGACTCTTGTTGCATACAATCACACATGCTAAGTTCAAGTTTCCTAGATCTGTTGTATTCGGCTTGGTAGCCTATGATACATTAAAGATTTCTTATTTTTTCACATATTTGGAACCTTTTGTCTTGCCCCAGGTGTTGTTAGCTGATGTTGTTATTTGTTTGACTATGCACCCCATTGTTTCATTATTCATTAATACACATGTTACAGTGATGTTTTGAGTGCCCATGAAGGTTTTGTAAGGCATATAGGTCACATAGTTAGAATTTAGATACAATGCACCCCTTGAGTATCATGTAGGCACCCCCTTTATCTCTTGTTTTGGTCACATCTCATACGTATCTTTAAAGTATATGAACTCCAGGGTCTGGTCAGTTGTGGTGCACAGCAATCTGGATCTCTGTCAACGCTAAGTTTTCCTCATGATCCTGCCCTGGGAATCACTCACCTTGTAAGTGTAATGACTTTATGTCTTTGTTACAGCTTTGTTGCTTAAAGCAGTGGCTCTCAATCTGTGGGGCGGGCCCACCTAGGGGGGCGCGAAGATGTGAAAAAAAGAAAACAAGAATCGAAAATATGAAAATACATCTATTGAAACCAAAACAAATTAACTTAAACTACATTCTGACACTAGAAAAGTAAATATAGAGTTAGATAAATGTCGATAAAAGTTAAGTAGGTACAATAAAATATGCATGTATGATATATCATTAATTAAAAAAGAACAAATTGGTATTAGTGGACTCCCTTCAAAAAAAGTTAGGGTTGCGCTATTAAAACTGTTATGAAAGCTCGGATCGCAAATACTTAAAGGTTGAGAAACGCTGGCTTAAAGTATACTGTTTGCTTTTCACTGTTTCTTATTTATTGGTTTAGTTGTTCACCTGTAAATCCCTGCATGTTTCTTTTGTATATATTTCTGTGTACAATGAGGTATGCCCAGTAAAATCCTTAAAGAAAGCTCACCCTTGTCATTTTACGTGGCTGTGCCAAGTTGTTTAAACCCTCTGCAGCTGTGCTGTACACCAGGGGAGCTCCTAGAGATGGCGCAGAGTCGGCAGAACACCTTTATAGAGCCCAAAGAATGAATTTCACATGCAAAGAACCCTTCAATTTGGTTCATTGTTAGGCAATAGTTCTATGAGGAACCACACAACCCAATACAGAACCAGGGTTTCCTCAAACCCAGCTTTTTTAGATTAACTCCTACTCCAAATTTTTAACTTTTTAGGCTGTGACAACCGTGAATGGGAGCAGCCAATATAAGAAAGCATAAATCCAGAAATAAAAAGCTGGTTATGCTATATTTTTACTGAATTAAGCAAGGGTCTGTGTTTTAGATGCATTAAACTTCTTTTTTTTTTGGCTTTATAATTTTATTTTTTAAGTGTTCTGGTTATTTAAGATATTATTTACTAATAAGGGTACAATTGGATGACACTGCTGTCCTTTGCCATTCATTGTTGTTGCCCCTAGGGTCTCCTGTGCTTATCATCAGCTCTCAGTATTCGGATACCATTGAGAGAGCAAACCCACACAGTTAAAAAGAAAATGACAAAGTAAAGTTAAGCATTTAAAGATATGGCAAAACACAAAAGTGTCGGAATTGCTCAAACTGTGGAAGAGATTGAATTGGAAATATATAAATATTAAAGAAAGAAATGTTGTCCTCAATTGGAACCTTTTTGAGTCAGGAACCAAGCAGGAGGAAGCTCGCTCATTGCGTCGTTATATTCTCTTCTTGAAGAGTGAGCACTATGTACAATGATCTGCTAAAGAGACAGCAGGGATTTGTCAGCAGTTGTCAAAGAATAAAGACAGACAGTTGTTCATATAGATAACTACATTTGCATATCAATGCTCAAATATTGCCTACTCTGATTGGCTCACTAGCTTGCATTCATTCTGATTAGTTAATTTGGCATACAGTACACCATCTGACTATTTACTCTGATTGGTTAAAAGACCTGCGGTGGGTTGGCACCCTGCCCTGGATTAGTTCCTGCCTTGTGCCCTGTGTTGGCTGGGATTGGCTCCAGCGGACCCCGTGACACTGTGTTCGGATTCAGCAGGTTGGAGAATGGTTGGTTGGTTAAAAGACATGAAGTGTTTCCAGCAAACAGCATAACACCCCCCCCCCCCCCCAAATAAAAGTCTCATTTCTACCACATTCTTGGTCCTTACAACACTTTTCAATACTTCTCGAGCTCCTGTGCGCATGATATCTGTCAAGTCTTACATTGTACATGATAGTCATCCAACTTCTTGAACCATCACCCCGGACCTTCTTGTTCTTTGTTGTTTACTTGACCTTTATCTGGTTTCCTGATATTCTTGAACAAGTTTCTGATATTTATTAACCCTTTTATAATACTTCTGAGATAGATCCTATATTTTAAATGTAGAAAGCATACCAAAACACTTCATGCACAATAACTATATTACCCCTAAATGATTATGTGACCCGTGATAATTTCTCTCTATTTTCTCACCATACAAGTACTGTGATTATTAGATTACTGCATTTTTATTAATGCACGATAAGAGAAGGAATAAAGGACAGTTAAACCATGAGATCAATAAAATGTAAAAATGGTTTGTCGACTGTAAAACTCATTGAAACAAAAACCTACAGGACTAAACTTGAGAACCAGTGCACTGTACTACTTCTCTCTATTATATAAAAAAATACTGGGACGAGATGCGACTTTTTCAGAGAGATAATTTCATTTTCCGCAAGATGAGACTTTGAGCCAAGAGATTTAACCACGCTCGGGGCTGGAAATAAAAGACAAAGAGTAGATGACAAAGTAGAACGTCGTAAAGAGGTTGAAAAATGTGGGCACGATACACATGCAGAGCAGGTTAGAGATAATGAAAGTACTAAAATTCGAAAGTCTCAAAAAAATGATCGCATTAGCTCAAACAAACGGAAATTATTATTCATTTAAATAATAGGACAGCGAAAAGAGATTGAATATATGAAAATAGGTGATATGACAGAAGTATGTAGATATTGTTTGAGATTTAAACTTTAAGTAAAGAGACTTGTAGATCGTCTAATTCATGTTGCCATCAGGCCCAATGAAGAGGCGTATCCGTGAGAATTAATAGATTTGTTGTTTGGTGAAAGTGAAATCCACATACGCAAGCGGTAGAGACACGAAGTTGCTGGTGCGAAGTGGCTGGCACGTAGCACAGGCTGGGGGGTTGGCGAGCGAAGCGAGCAGAGGGCAAAGTCCCCTAGTTGCTGGTGTCTGGCCAAAAGTACAGGGTCAGTTTTTGTTACCAGTCCATCCCTGATGACCTCTCACTAATACCGATGAGAAGCTCTCTTTGTCAAAGTGGTCTATGGCATAAAATAAACCAGACTATAGTGCAACAGGAGTGATTCAGCAGTCTAACACTGATGCCCCTTGAAAGTGAAACCCTTCAATAACTGGAACTCAAAGGAATCATAAAGGACATTGCTGCAGACAACACCATAATAAAAGGTAAGGTAGGAACATTTATTATGCTGTTGTGTGTTGTTCATTCAGCTAAGGTTTTGTAAATGTTATGTGTTGACTGGCCGTACAGCAGTAGACTACTGTATGCACTAGCAGAAGTGAGTTTGTTGCTCATGCTGTGTGGTTTGCATATAATTCTCACTTCCTATTTCTTCAGTCGCTTTTATTGCTATTATATGGTTGGTCTAAAGCCAGATTGATCTTTCATAGCACACATTTCTATGGCCCACAATTGATACATTGGAATATTAATACTGTAGAAATGTTGTATGCATCAAGCGCCACTCAGTGAGTTGCATTTTATGTATGCTGTGTGTCATAACCAGAAGGTAAGGTGCAGAGAGGTGGAGTGTTTGGATTAAATGGAAGGTTATGGTGTGCCCATGGCCTGGTCAGCCTAGCTTTCACCAAGTTAGTTAATCCAACCTTGACTGCCTGGAACTTGCCATCACAACAACTACTGTTGTCCTCATGGGCAGACTTCAACATTCAACAAGATTTTAACTTGTCATTGGGTACACCTTGCAAAAATATTACTCTTAAGAAATACGAAAAACAATTGGCCATAAAAGAACTAGGAAGAACACATCAATCAGTGCAATTTTTACACCACTTGAGATGAAATTTGATTTTTGTGAAAGCTTTTTAGCCACCATGTGCCTACAGTATTTAGGCTTAGTTTTTTTTATATGTAATCCACTAATCTTATTAATTACATTCTTTTGTCACTGTTATTTTTGAATGTGACTTGTTGCCACTTAAATGTTTAATAAACAAAAATTACGTCTTTGTTGTTTTTGTCTTTGTCATTGATAAAGCAGCCACATTAAAGCACTGCAAAACAGGCCATCTGCTTGAAGCTAAACATGTTTGGGCCCAGGACCATCTAGGCGTGGGTTGCTTCTGGAAGAAGTGTTGGAAAGACCAATAAGGGGCGCTTGCCCTGTGGTCTGTGTGTGAATCCCAATTCTTCAGTGCAGTGATGGGGACACAGTGCTGTAAAATGGCACCGTCCTTCGAATGAAGTGAAAAACTGAGGCCCTGACTCTTTGTGGTCATAAAAGATCCTTGGGTGTCCTTCGTAAAGAGTAGGGTGTATCCTAATGTCCTGGCTAAATCACCGTCCGCGGCCTAGTCATTCTGTCTCTCCTAATCAACCCCTGATCTCTAATTGGCCATCTCTCACTTCTTAACCACCTAATAGCTAATGTGTGGTGAATGTACTGGTGTACTAATGGTTGCTGTTGCATCATCCAGGTGGTTGCTGCATTTTGGTGGTGGTTGAAGTAGCTCCCCACTCACTATGTAAAGCACTTTGAGTAGTGAGAAAAGTGTTTTATAAATGTAAAGAATTATTATTAATTAAAAAAGCAAACATTTATAAAGCTCCATCTTTGAAAGCAGTTTACTAAATGTCATTATAACATATTTTTCATAGTCACTCCATCCAGTCATCCTTTCATTTTCCCAACCTGCAAAAGAGTAGACTCGCAGAGCAACTGGAGCCTGTCCCTGCAGCCCTTGGGCACAAGGCAAGAATATCACCTGCAGAGGGCACCGGTCCATCACAAGGTGAACACATACACACACGCACACACACACGCACACACACAGGCCTTTTCACCTAATCTGCATGTCTTTGGACTGTGGGAGGAAACCGGAACACCCGGAGGAATCCCACATATACATACAGGGACCATCTGGGACACGAACCTCAGCATCCTTACTGTGAGGCAGCAGGGCTACCACTGCACAACTGTGTAGTCATGTCTTTTAAAAATCACAAAGGCACTGGTTCGGGTGTTTGAAAAGCCAAGGAATTCAATGGCTACATTTAAATTGTATTTAGTAATGTTTTTAGCAGTGTTTAAAAGAAAATACATTTTTCCACTGCATCATGTTGTTGACATTATTATGGGCACTACAATTGTCTGCATTTTCTTTGGTCTGGTTATCAAGCTGTTGCTAGGTATGGTTAACAGGAAGTGTGCACCCCATGACATCATCACTTCAAAGGTGTAAAACATTGTACCCTTTCTGGTTGTCTAAGTTTGTGGAAAGTTTAAAGAAAAAAGCTTTTTCCCCCCCTCTTTTCTGGCTGCAAATTCCCTTCCATTTCTGATTAGTAGTTTTTCGTTCATTTTCGCATATGTTACTCACTGGTTTCTAGCACTTCTTTTTTTCATTTGTTTACCATCATGGCCCCTTTCTGACTTTTGACCCCAGGTGCTGATTTGAATAGTTCATTTTACTGTTGTCGGCGTGTGCAGTCAGTATGCTAAGTTCTCAAACGCACCGGAGTACATTTTCTAATGTTACAATTCTGTTCAGTTTGTTCAACATTTCACCGTCTTCACCTTGAATCCACTAATGCAATCAAAAAAAATTGGCCAGCACAAATGTATTCATGATCTGACTAGTATACCTCTTTAACAAAGTTTTTATATACTTATTCACTTTACTGGGCCAGTGTTTTATATTAACAATGTAGAAATACTTTGTTGCTATACTTGTGTATATTTTGAGAATATTTCTATAATGAAATAGGCTACACAAATGCATACAATTCTTTACTCAGTCAGTTATCAAAAACACAGGTAGTAACAACAGAGTGCCACTGATGTTAATACCCAGTCCTCGAGAACACCTTGGCACAGCCTGCTGGGTGTGTGACGCGGGCTGAATGCTGGTGACATGCAATGTCCACCTCATCACGCGTGTCACTCACATGTCTTCTCACCTTATTCTGGGCATCACCTGTCCAAAACAGATTCGGAAACAGTTGGGAAAGCGCAAGAAAAAAACAAAAGGCCATTCCATTAAATGTGAAACTAGAAGAGATCAAATCTAGGGAGTTATTTTTAAAAAATATTTGAAGAAGAATGTCCATGTAGTTTTTACTATATAACAAAAAAAAAGGGGCAATTTTTATGACCAGGGAAAGTTTCCAAATAAATTTAATTGTAATTAGACAATGAAAATTGAGTTTATGAAGGGGTCTCCAGGAATGGATTAGTTGTTTCCTAAAGTAATTGAAGCCAGTATGCCACCTTAATAGGATACGATCATTAAGATGTCTGCTCACGCTGAACGTCACTGCTCATACTAAAGTGATTGTCATGCAACTCACATGCAAAAAGGACGTGGCCTCAATTGTTTTAGACTTGTAAGAACTTTTATTGACTACGTATTTAAAACAGTATTTACATTTTACTTCTAAAACTCCAGTACACATTACATTTACTTATTTGGCTATGTGAGGCTATAGGCAGTGTGGCGTAGTGGTTAAGGCTTTGGACTTCAGCCTCTAAGGTTGTGGGTTCAAATCCTGTGGCCAACACTGTGTGACCTTGAGCAAGTCACTTGACCTGCCTGCGCTCCAAATGGAAAACCAAATGAAATATAACCAACTCTATCATAAATACTGGAAGTCGCCTTGGATAAAGGAGTCAGGCAAAAATGTACAGTAAGGCAGAGTGGTGGCTCTGAGGCTAGGGATCTGCACTGGCAATCGGAAGGTTGCCGGTGCGAATCCCATAAATGCCAAAAGAGACTCTGCTCTGTTGGGCCCATGAGCAAGGCCCTTAACCTGCAATTGCTGAGCGCTTTGAGTAGTGCTATATAAATGCAAAGAATTATTATTATATCAGATATTTTCAATCTTCTACTTAAGAGTTTTTCTCACGGGCAGATTTTATTTTTTACTTGTAAGTTTCCACAAAGATAATTCTGCTTGTACTCAATTATCTAATCTCCATCAGTATTGTTTTATAGCTTTTGTGTAACAGCCTTGCCTCCCTTGCTGCTTTGTAGTTTATATTTCTGCCATCTTTACTATATTTCTTTCTTTTCATATTATATTGTATTAGCCTTCCTAATATATTTTTTGGCTTCTTATAAATGGATTTCAGTTTACCTTTCACTATTGTTTTTTTCAACCATTGTATTCCATTTTGTTCTTTTCATTGCCCACCACATGTGTTATCTCTACTTTCTAGTTCTCCTTTACAGATCACTGCTCACCTCATATCGACTTCAGACTCTTTGTTTCTAATGCTGCTTCTAAGACACATAAGATTTCTTATCAGTTTTCTTTAGTAGTGTGTTGTACACTTGGATATTATAGCTCTTTACATTTAATTTTGAACATTTTTCAGTTATTATGGTGTTGTATAAATATACCTTAGTACAATGTTTCCCAACCTCGGTCCTGAGGGCCCACTGTGGCTGCAGGTTTTTGTACCAACCAGACTCACAATTGGTGATAACACCTGATAACACTGATCTCATTTAATTAGCTGGTATTATTTTTCTTTAATTCTACATGCAGAAAAGCACTGCAGCATGATTTTTACATTTATAAGATATTTAGAAGTATTTCTGCTTTTGCTATAGATTTAAATGCTTAACTCTCTTTTGTTGACTTCCTTATATTTTGCCCTTTCTGTGTGCAGTTTTTCCCCCTGCGTTTGTATCTTATTACAGTTTTTCTCAAATGCTAAAACACAAAAGCCAATCCTCTAAACCAAATGACCAGTTGTCTAAACACATTTACTAAATCTAGCCATCATTTTCCAATATCATAAACACATTTCACATGAAGACACAATTCACAAAACACAATCCTCCGTTCTCATAAATCTAAACACATTTTTCCTTGCTAAAACATAAGTTGCAAAAGAACTCTGCTCATATTCTCAAATGAAAGCTCATGTGATGCAAAATGCTTGCCACAGTCAACAATATTTGAACACAATGAACACACCTGGTGTCATTCATTACACACAACGGCTCAAAATTGAAGACACTTGTTGCTAATGCTGTGACCACATGTATAAAAGCAAGTTCAGAGTGCACAGTTTGCTGAAGATTCCAAACAAACACAATGGATGAAGGCAGAGTCAGGGGAAGAAGAATTCGAGTCAGAGGAGGGAGAAGAGCTGGCCATGGAAGAAGAGGAGCAGGCCAACGAGGAAGAGGAGTTCAAATCAGAGGAGGAAGAGGAGCAGGCCAACGAGGAAGAGGAGTTCAAATCAGAGGAGGAAGAGGAGCAGGTCAACGAGGAAGAGGAGGAGGCCAACAAGGGAGAGGAGAAGGTCCAGGAGGGAGAGCAAGACAACCTCGCACCATCATTACGGATGAGATGCGAGCAACAGTCATTGACCATGTCATTGTCCATGGCATGACAATGGCTGAAGCAGGACTAAGAGTCTGTTCAAACCTGAGTAAGTTTACCGTGGCCACCATTATCGGGGCATTGTACTCTATTGCTTTCTTTGTCACAATACAGTTTTACAAGCCTGTGAAAGTAGTCTATTGGTTTCAAATCAGTTGTTATTGTAAAGCATGTCAATTGACAACACATGTTTCTTTCTTTAGAGTTGAAAGAATGCCACATAGAGGTGGGAGGGTTGCCATATTTACAGCGGCACAAGAAACCCTTATTGTGGATATGGTTCGTGAGAACAACCTCATCAGACTCCGGGAGATCAGAGACAAAGTCATTGCCGATAATGTCAACTTTGAGAGCATTGATGATGTCAGCTTGGCCACAATAGATCGAGTTCTCTGGCGCCAAAAGATGCGGATGAAACAGGTCTATAGGGTTCCCTTTGAGCGCAACTCTGCGTGACACAAAGACCTACGTTACGAGTATGTGCAAGTAAGTATACATCCATGTTCACAGTACAGTTAGTGGACATACTGTGTTGCTCAGTGGCCTACATTACTTCTGGACAATAATGTGCTACCTGATTGACTGTTGTTCTGAACACCTGTGCACTTTCACATTTTTACAGAGGATATTACAGTTGGACGCGATGGCCAGACCTCATGAGTACCTCTTCCTGGATGAGGCTGGCTTCAACCTGCAGAAACAAAGGCAAAGAGGCCGTAACATCATTGGCCAAAGAGCCATCACTGAGGTTCCTGGCCAACGGGGGGGGTAATATTACTCTTTGTACGGCCATGGGTTCGGAGGGGCTTGTCCACCAGCATGCTGTCCTTGGGTCTTACAACATCCAACGTTTTCTCACCTTCCTAGAGGAGCTAAAAGACATCCTCCTGGACCGCCAACAACACCATCCTGGGCCCGCACATCACATTTATGTAATCATTTGGGACAATGTCCGCTTCCACAGAGCAAACCAAATCAGAGAATGGTTCACCACCAACAGTAACCACTTTTTAAACGTCTGTCTGCCACCCTACTCCCCTTTCCTGAACCCTATAGAGGAGTTCTTCTCATCATGGAGATGGAAGGTTTATGACAGACAACCATACACTAGAGAGAACCTCCTAAGGGCAATGGAGCTGGCCTGTGTTGACATCCCAGTGGAGGCCTTCCAAGGTTTTTCCCGCGGTGCCTGGCAAGAGACAATATATCCTGCGATGTGGATGAGGTGATGTGGCCCGATGCCGCTCAGCAACATGATGCCTCACAGTGATTGTGGTGTGTGTGTGGTGTGAATAAAGTAAATAAAAAAACTTCACACCCTGATCATGTTTTCAAGAGTACTGTTGTGTGCAATAGATTCTGTTTTTGCATTGAGTTGTGTTACAGTAGTGTACATGCAGAATTTTCTATAGATTTATACTCTTCATATGAAACTCACAAATCTAAATGCCTAATCCTCTGCAGAGATCTAAGAAGATCTGTTACTGTGAAGTTTCTAAAAATATGCATTGGCAGTTATGAAACAAAGAACCTTCTCACAAATTGAGCATTGTGTTTTCAATTGTTTTGCTGTAGTGTGTAATGATGTGTGTAGTGTTTACATTTTTGAAAGCTTCGAGCTACTCTTTTGGTGTGAAAGTTTGAGTTTTGAAGTGAGAAGGTGTGGTTGTGTTTATGTAGCTTTAGAAAAGGGTGTTGTGTTTAGACATTGGGGAACATGGAGGAAACGTTTGTGAAATGTGTTTTAGCATTTGAGAAAAACTGTAATGACAATTAAACATGAGCAGAGCAGACACTCTGGTAAACACCACTGAATAATCAAAGGTTGCGACTACTTTAACATATATATATATATATATATATATGTATATGTGTATATATATATATGTATATATATACTCAGCAAAAAAAGAAACGTCCCCTGACTTTCAACTGTTTTTACTTTCAGTAGACTTAATGTGTAAATATTTGTATGAACACTAAAAGAGTCAACACCATAAGACATAAACTAAAAATGTTTCACAATGTGTCCCTGAATGAAAGGAGGCTCAAAATCAAAAGTACCAGTCAGTATCTGGTGTGGCCACCAGCTGCTTGAAGTACTGCAGTGCATCTCCTCCTCATGGACTGGACCAGATTTGTCAGTTCTTGCTGTGAGATGTTACCCCACTCTTTCACCAAGGCACCTGCAAGTTCCTGGACATTTCTGGGGGG
>JANRMT010062834.1:30380596-30402902 GCA_026402145.1 Polypterus bichir lapradei | reverse complement strand
TATATATATATATATGTGTGTATGTATATATATATATGTGTGTATATGTATATATATATATATATATATATATATATATATATATAATGTGTGTGTGTGTGTGTATATATATATATATATATATGTATATTTTTTACCAAACATACTTTTCTAATTTTGATATTGTTCCCAAAACACAGAACTTGGGTAATAACACTTAATTAGCCCAGGAGCCACAGTGGGCTCCCAGGACCGAGTTTGGGAAGCACTGCCTTAATAACTCCTTCTACTTCCCCTTGTTTCGTTTGCCTTTTTCAGTTACACTGACCTCACACCTTTTAGTACTTTCTTATACTGCTCATCTAATGTAAATGCTATCAGTTTATCTAGAGGTGTTTTATAAACCATTTACTACACCAGTCCAATTCCAGATCACAATGTACCTGAAGCCATTCAGGAAGGACTGGGCACAAGGCAGGAACTGACCTATGACAGGACACTTTCACACACCTGGCCATTTTAGAGTTTCCACTTCTCTAAATAAAAATGCTTTTGAGATGTGGGAGGAAATGTGAAGTACCTACACAGACACAGCTCCATAAATAATGATCACATATCAAGTCAAACCCAGAATCCAGGCCCTGTTAGGTAGCGGTGATGACCACTGAGCCCCCTTTTATATAATTTGCAGCATCAGTTCTCTTCCCAAATGAAATGTTTTGCTCATACCTTAACAGATGACATTCACCTAAGTGAAGTGAACTCTTACCCCTTCCCCTTGACTGTTAAAGCAACATTTCTGCCTTTTTTCACATTTCACTGAAAAAGAAAAAAAGAAGAGGCTCTGTGTAGATGTGTTGTTGCTTTTATATCTAATGCTGTAACTATATTCTTAATTTTTCTTTACCTTTGCCTTTTTCCCGTAGTACACAGATGCTTAGTTTTAAAGGCCTCTATGAATATCTGCATATTTTATAATCTCTTGTATTTCTTCCTTGTTTTAACACAAAACTGTGATGAGGTCTTCTGGACTTTGGCCTCTTGTCCTTGACTATGTTGACCACAATTATATTATTGTACTGTTTTTCAATGCTCTCACTTTTATCAGTCAGTTTTCTTTGTTTATTGTTTAATGTTTCTTTTTTTTACAAGGTGTTACGCATTTTATTTCAAGTCAGTTTTTTTATGTCTGCCATACTCAAATACAGTCCTAACACAAGAACCTCATATCTCCTGCTCCACTTTTTTACACCTTTTTCCAATAACCTACACGTGTCATTTAACATAAATCTTTTCATTATTTCTTTGAATTTTTTGCAACTCTATCTAAACCTAGCTGTTTGTTTGTTTCTTCAATAGAAAAGTTAAAGTCACCTAACAGTCTACCTAAAGTATTTAAAACATTCTCACCGTTGTTGTTTGGGGCATACATGACCAATCCCCATTTTGTATTTTAAACATTGATCCACTTGATGGTACAGTGACACAGTGGTAGCGCTGCTGCCTCGCAGTAAGGAGACCTGGGTTCACTTCCTGGGTCCTCCCTGTGTGGAGTTTGCATATTCTCTCCGCGTCTGTGTGGGTTTCCTCCCACAGTCCAAAGACATGCAGGTTAAGTTGGCGATCCTAAATTGTCTCTAGTGTGTGTGTGCCCTGTGGTAGGTTGGTGCCCTGCCTGGGATTTGTTCCTGCCTTGTGCCCTGTGCTGGCTGAGATTGGCTCCAGCAGACCCCCGTGTTAGGATATAGCGGGTTGGAAACTGACTGACATTGACCCACTATACCTCCTTTACTTATCTTATCCGTTTAATTTTAACTTCTCTGTTTGTAAAACAGACAATAAATTAAAGGTTCCAGTTTTCATGTGCTCCACCAAATGAGGACTGTTAGGTTTTTCAAACTGTCCTTGCAATTCTTGCCCAAAGTGAAGAAAGAAATATTATGCTTGTGTTCTTGAAGGCAAACAATAACTACCTTCATGTTTGGCAACAAAGAATAAACAATATTCTGTGTAGTCATTAACAATAGTACTTGCTTTAGCATCCGCCACATTCATTTACATGAGACTTTGCATGTTAAATTCACAACAGCAGACTTTTTCTGTTCTTTCTTTTCAATTAATATTCTAAAGAAATGAAAGGGGAAATAAAATGGAGTCATCAATATTTTATTGACTTTAATTCATCAAAAACAAACAGCTAATCCCACCGTATTTAGAATTTGTTCTCTTTTTTTAGTGCATTTTTGCAGTTTTCCCTCCTACTTTTTCCGTGGTTTCATATGTTTCTTTCATCTGCCAACAGAATAATACAAAAGATGTCCACCTCTCTTTCTTCTTATTAGGTACTTATTTTCTATAACCCTTTCAGCTCCTACTTCACATTTTCTTTATTGTGATTATCATGAGATCCTCTTTGTTTCCTGCATCCCCTGATTTAGATGCTTAAAAATCATGAAGGTACTTTCTAAGATTCCCTTTATATCTTTTGATTGCATCGTCATATTTTACTTCACTGACTACCCCGAGACAGGTGAATTGTATTGTTTTATTTTAGCATTTGGTGCCAATGGAACATTACTGTATTGTTTTTCCTTATTGCCTTCTATTACACTTTCAGTCAGTCAGTACTAACTACATAAAATGATGTCTTTGTCTCAGTTACTGGATTTAATTTTGTTCAAAGAAATCTGTTTCTAATGTTTCATCATCTGATGTTCTAGATACTACTGTCTCCTGTATATAATTTGGTAATTACTGTATGTAGCCTATCAATTTTCGAAATTTGTGCAATTGTGATTTAATTTCCCCTGACATCAATTTAAGTACAGAATATTCTAAAATCATCCATCCATCATCCAACCCGCTATATCCTAACTACAGGGTCACTAGGGTCTGCTGCAGCCGATCCCAGCTAACACAGGGCACAAGGCAGGAAACCAACCCCGGGCAGGGTGCCAGCCCACCGCAGGGCACGCAGACACACACCCACACACCAAGCACACACTAGGGACAATTTAGGATCACCAATTCACCTAAACTGCATGTCTTTGGACTATGGGAGGAAACTGGAGTACCTGGAGGAAACCCAAACAAACATGGGGAGAACATGCAAACTCCATGCAGGGAGGACCTATTGTAAAATCATCCATCCGTCCATCCATTATCCAACCCGCTATATCCTAACTACAGGGTCACGGGGGTCTGCTGGAGCCAATCCCAGCCAATACAGGGCACAAGGCAGGAAACAAACCCCGGGCAGGGCGCCAGCCCACCACAGGGCACACCCACACACCAAGCACACACTAGGGACAATTTAGCATGTCTTTGGACTGTGGGAGGAAACCGGAGTACCTGGAGGAAACCCACGCAGACACGGGGAGAACATGCAAACTCCACACAGGGAGGACCTGTTGTAAAATTGTAGAACAGAGTAAGAAGGGTGTTTCATATATCAAGGAACATTATGAATGAGGTTCATCAGCAAGAAGTGCTTAAGTATGGCACCATCAGGAATTGCAGAGACAATGACATCCCTCCAAAACTGATGTCTGGGTAAGGGAAACTTCATCAGGGAAGATACCAAGAGGCCAGTGCAATCCTAAATGAGCTGTAGCTGTAGAAATTAGTGGCAGTAATTGAATATTACAGCCTTTTTGAGTGTTCACCCCAAGTCTAAGCAATGCAGCAGGATAGAAAGACACAAAGTGTTTCTCAAAAAAATGAATATGCAAACATTTTTGAACAATGCATGTGGGAAAATTATCTCATGTTCGGCTGTTTTTCAAACATCTAAATAACCTTAACAGGTTCATATTAATAAATACAAAAAGACTTGAGAAGATACTTGAAAAATCAGTTTTATTTATACAGTTTTAAAAACATGTTGAAAGGCATTCAAATTATTTAGCATTTTAAAGCATTAGTTCCAGAAATAATTTTAAGGAAGCAGTCTAAAGAAAGTTTGCTTTGCACAGATTTGTACAATTAAGCACCCTCCCTTATAAATAAGGAATGGCAAGTTTGTACCATTTACGAGGTTAATTATTAATTATGTTTTACATTTTTGCTTTATGGAATGAGCAACAGTGCAGAAAATGCCTTTGTCAGAGTCTGTACATATGCCCTAAAATCACTTCCCACATAGTCAATGAAAACATTGTTGAGGATGCCAATCACAGACATGAAGAACAAGAAGGAAATGATGCGCTTTCCAAATATATAACCAGGGGTGCTGCAAAAACAACAACAAAAAAAAACAAAATCAGAAAAAATAGCATAAAAATGTAATAGCATGAAAATCGTTGTTATGCTTGAATTACAATTTCAATAAAAATAACAGCTTTTAATCATTTAAAACTTTTGTGTTAGTAATCAGTAGCTAATAATTCCTTAGTAAGTAGTAATAATTTCTATTGTGACACAAAATGGAGTCTCCCTTGCTTCATATGATGCAACAGTCTAATGCAGTTCTTTTAAAATATCATTCCTCCATTTTCTGAACTTGTTTATCCAGTTCAGTGTCATAGAAAGCCCACTTCCTAGTCATACATTGAACACAAGCCTTGGGTACATTTTACAGGGTCTAAACTTGGAAAAGTGCATACAGTATGCAATTTAATTTTTTTTTAGTCCAAGTCTAATTGTTTGAAGAGTGAGTTACTATTCGTTTTCTGTAGTTTTATAATGAAAATATCCTCTAATATCCTCTCTGTTGGTGAGGTAATGGTGAGTGGTTCAGTGGCAAAGGAGGAAAGAAAAAGGAGGACAAGATATCTAGTACCACTTATTGAAGTAGAAACAGTTTAGTTTGTAATAATGGAATTAAATTGGATATGAAGCTTAAAAAAACAATAAAGAATACATATATGTTAGGTAGAATGCCCTTTAGAAGTTAGGTGGTCTTTTGGCCACCTACAGGTTTAATTTTTGTCTCCAGGACTTTGCCCCTGTAGTTTATCATCATTTTCTGTTCTCTTTGGCCATCTGACCATAGCACAGACATGGATGAGCTTAATATTACATTAAATAAACTTCTAAGAATAAAAACAAGAATGCTTGTCCTTCATATAGCTTTCAGTTTATTCTCTCTTTATTCTCTTATGGTTACGAATGGTAGAAATCTCATCGGCTATGGAGAATGTTGTAAACTGTGATGTTAATGAAATGCTTATAGGTGCTTGGAAAATAAACCTGGTCTGCATCATTTGACTGCAAATTATTAATCAAATATCTGAATGGGAAGACTCCCAAGCAACAATCTATTTGTGACTTCACAGAAAAGTGTGCTTATATTGCAGTGTGTAGACCATTTGTTTCCTCGTAAAATGTATATATGCAGTTAAAACAGTACCTTCAATGCAAACAGTGGTCAGCGGGCCAATGGAAAAAGTTATCTCATTATATTAGTCATGCCTAATCATACTCTCAATAAACAAACAGTTACATAATCGCCACATACACTCACACTGCTTTTTAGGTTCAAATATTTATTTGCCACTACTTCATCTATTGGTTCTTTTATGGTGTGTGTGTAGGTGCACACTTCTAGATTAGTTTTGGTCAGATGATTACCTTAGAGAGAAATTCAGTCAGTCAGTCAGTCATTGTCCAGCCCGCTATATCCTAACACAGGGTCGGGGGGGGGTCTGCTGGAGCCAATCCAAGCCAGCACAGGGCGCAAGGCAGGAACAAAACCTGGGCAGGGCACCACCCCACGACACACACACACACACACCAAGCACACACTAGGGACAATTTAGGACCTAACCTGCATGTCTTTGGACTGTGGGAGGAAACCCACGCAGACACGGGGAGGACATGCAAACTCCATGCAGGGAGAACCCAGGAAGTGAACCCAGGTCTCCTAACTGCGAGGCAGCAGCGCTACCACTGCGCCACCGTGCTGTCCTTAGAGAGCAAGATAAATGTCAATAAATAAAAAGTAATATTTATTGTGACTGCTTTCATCTCATGGTGTAGCACTTCTGTCCTGGTGATAATGGAATCTTCCAACATGACAATGTCAAAATTCACATCCACAAGGCATTAGCAGTCAACTGAGTACCATGACAATGATCTAAACCCTAAACTATTCCAAACATTAGATCTAATCTAAAACAAGCACTTGTATATAGTATAGAGGCTGGAGCGACACAGGATACAAAGTATGCACCAACTTTTTGAAACCTTGCATAGAAGAAAGTTATCAAGTTTCTCCAAAGCAGTTCTGAAACTTGTAGTACATGTGTGCATAACTTTTGATCTGGTACAGAACAGATTCTCAGCTCTCCGCAGCGCGCCTGTGGAAACTGAGAATAATAAAGTGCTCATAATTGGCGATTCCATAGTGCGGAATGTTAGAATTCCAAACTATGTTAAACTAGCAGTTAATGTTAAGTGCCTCACAGGGGCCAAGATTTCTGGCATAGAGGCCGCATTGGACCGTGTCGCCGACGATGAAGTATCTACCTTATTGCTGCATGTCAGCACTAATGATATTTATTTACAGCAATCTGAGGTATTAAAGCGGAATTTCATCTCTCTTTGCACCAAAGCTAAAAGAAAATGTCGGAATTTAATTGTATCTGGTCCCTAAACTGTGGAATGGTCTTCCTGCTTCTATAAGAGATGCCCCTTCGGTCTCAGCCTTTAAATCCCGGCTGAAGACTCACCACTTCAGTTTAGCATATCCTGACTAGAGCTGCTGATTAACTGTACATACTGCATCTCTGTTGTTGGTCATTAGCACTAAAACATAAGTAACATGATTGTTATAATTTGTTACTAACCCTCACCTATTCTGTTTCTGTTCTCGGTACTCAAATGTGGCAATTTTTTGCCATGGCCCACCTGCCAAGTTGTTTGCCTGCCTAAGGTAAAGTCATTCCTGATGGAGGATCACAGGAATCATGGGCAAGAGGGGTCCTTTCATCGGATTGGCTGGCCCAGCACTGTTTCAGCTGTGGAATGGCCAAATGGGGGAGGCAGCTTGATGGATGAGGTCTTCAGGACTCTAAAAATATCCAAATCTTATTATATGATATCATCTACTGTTAAATTCTGCTCCGTACTTCCAAAATTTTTATTTTTATGCTGTATTAAGGATTTGTTCTGTTCTGTGTATTGTATTGACCCCCTTCTTCTGACACCCACTGCACGCCCAACCCACCTGGAAAGGGGTCTCTCTTTGAACTGCCTTTCCCGAGGTTTCTTCCATTTTTCCCTACAAGGTTTTTTTGGGAGTTTTTCCTTGTCTTCTCAGAGATTCAAGGCTGGGGGGCTGTCAAGAGGCAGGGCCTGTTAAAGCCCATTGCGGCACTTCCTGTGTGATTTTGGGCTATACAAAAATAAACTGTTTTGTATTGTATTGTACATTGTGGTGGCCTATGCACTAATTAGGCCATATACATTGATGTTTCTAATACTTTGTCAGGAAAATACAGCTTTGCTGCAGTGCCAATAAACCCTTCCATCTCTACATAGATATACAAATATAAATGTTATGCACATGGCTAAAAATCTTAGAATGCTATAACTTGCAAAGTCTTCCTGTAGTTACAAAGAAATTTTATTTTGTTTTGTGTCTTTCACAATGAAAACCACACAAAAGAGTTTAACACATAGTGCAACCCTTTATAAGATTCCTTTCATAATAACTGTATCATAAATTAAACATTAAGTCCAAGGAAAAACAGAAATTTCAGAGGAAGTGACTCAAAATTGAAAATTGAAAATTTTTTTAACAAGTTTGTAGTTGTGTCTGTGTGTTCTTGTTGAAGAATTAATGTAACCACAGGGATCTACTGTACTAATTCCATTGATAATCTGAAACCCTGCCATCATGTCACCTCTTAATCTCCTTTTACTTAAACTGAAAATGTTCACCCCTTTCAATCTCTTTTCATGGCTCAAAACTTTCAGTCCCTGAATCATCCTATTTGCTCTCCTCAGGAATTCCTCTAATGCTGGTAAGTCTTTTTTGTTATATGGAGACCTGTAAAACTGCACATAGTACCCCAGGTGAAGCCTGCCATCCCATTAGTGTGTTATATAACTTAAGCGTAACCTCCCTTGACTTGCACTCAACACACCAGGCTATATAACCTGACTTCCCATTAGCCTTCTTGATTGCTTCTGTACATATCCTTCATGTAGATGGTGATGAATCCATTGTGTCTCCTAGATCCTTCGTATAAGGTATATTTTCAGGTTTCAAATTTCTCATGGTGTATTCAGCTCTAACATTTCTACTTAATACATGTAATACCTTACGTTTATTTTTTTCAGAAAGATATAGAAAATTGAATATCACTATTCAAAGTGACCATAGCATCTAGAGTATAAGGAAATATGTCTTTCCTCAACAAGCTTGCATTTTTACCACTTCCAACATTATAACAGGGGGTGCATGATATAAAGAGAGTCCTACACAAGAGAGGACATGCTTTCATTGTTTTAGAAATGTACTGGCTTGGGGAAAAGGACTGTACATTCAAAATCTGCTCTGGGTCATTTATATGCATTTTCAAAGATGCAACTATTTTACTGTATATTACAGAAACAATTCTGCAGAGAAATCAGGAAGACCAAGACAGGATGCTTTCATCATAGCAAGGAAACCCATAACTGAGGAGAACTGAGACTCTGAGTTGTATCCACGCCAGGTATTGCCTACAAAGACTGTGTAATCCCTCTCATCATTGTCTTGTGACCTGATGAAGAATATGTTACGCTAAATACTGACTCAACCTAACTTACTTTTATTAGACAGAGCTTTTCCCATGAGAGACCCCAACTGTCTTTCTGTTTTTTGGGTTGTCTATTATAACTAGTATACACACAAGGGCATGTAGGGTAATAATAATGTTTATACTCAGATGTAATAATAAAGCAGTTTCCTTCAATATCTGTTTCTGAGAAAAGCTGACCAGAGGCTCTAAGCTGTCTGAGTAAGCATGAGAGTGCATATGAGTCTAGTCTACTAGAAAAGCTGAGCTCATAGTATCTGAAATGTTCCATATTAGAAGAGATACTGTAATTATGAAACTCCCAGTGTAGCAGAAACCACTGTCTAAAAGTCCACATTTGTTTTTTAGTTCTTAAAAAGTGTCCAAAAAATAAAACATCTAAGGCCTGATATCTGCTATTTTCCTTAAAGATGACAGATCTTTCTGGCACGTTTCTACCTGTTCTCAAGTTTTGAAACAATGACTTGAAAATTTTATTTTTTACATGTACAACTACTGAAAATGATATGAAGATATTTCAGTGTGCTACTGAAAAATATTATACTTCCAAACAGATCATTTTTTTCAAGAGTGATAAAGCAGAAAAAAATCATAACGCTACATGTCAGCAAAAACAGAAGCTGCAAACAGAGTTCAGATTGTGTCTGATAATACTGTACCTCTGTGGAGTTTCCCCCAAGTAACCAATGAAGTATTTCTGTCGTACAAATAGATAAATCAAACCTGCAAAAGCAGCAGGAGCTAGAAAATAAGTAAAACAGAAAAATGTTATTGCCAAAGTATCTTTCAAACATTCAAATATTTTTAAATATTAGTGCATTAAAAGTAAGTAGCATATGTAGTGATAAAATAATAATAGGAATTTTCAGTACAATTATTTTTGGCTATGACTGAAATTTATTCAACAATCCTACCCTTTTCAGTTGTTTAGCCAACATCCCATGTCAGTGATCGGGATAGGATTGTTAGGAATTTAATCAAAGTTAATCTGAAGAAATAAAGGCTGATTTTACTGTTTATTAGAAATATTTAAATATAATGCACTAAAAGTGGAGGTGACATCAAAAATGAAAAATTAATAAACCCAGTTTTCTTTTCTTATTTGGAAATTCAAAAATGAATGACTCAGTACATCTAAAGTACTAATGTCATTCAACTAGGGAATGTTGACAGAGAATGTTCTTTATTGCAATAAGTCTGTGGATGAAGTCATAGATTTGCATTTTAAATACTAGTTTAAATTTTAAAAGTGAAAATACAAAGTATTTTACTTGTCATTGAGCAACCAGTTTTTCATCTGTGTTCTTAACTTCATGAGTGATTATCAAATAAACAAGGGGAAGAAAAGAAAGACCAAGACAATGCTATAAATTCTTCATTTACCAACTCTTGGCTGTCATACCAATTCATTATGTTCTATCAAGAAGAAGAGGGTAAACATTAAGGGAAGAGAAAAATGTATAAATAGTAAAAAAAAAAATATATGTGTGTGTTTGTGTGTGTAGTCTTAGTCTTTTACGTTTAAAGTACTTATGGTGATGCAGTCTGTGAATGATAATTACTAGAGAAAAATATAGACAGACTCTGCAACTGACCAACATCAAGTTCATGAAAAGGCTCGGTTCATTTCTTAAGATGCCATTTCTATTTTTTCACACATTTTAAATAAACATTTTGGTTCAGAACTTATTCTTACTTTTGCACTGCATCTTTTTACTTGCCAATATTTCAGAATTACTAGAACTATGCTACAATTCATTGCGTTTTTTAAGGAGTTCTTTGTACTGGATTTATGAGTTGAAAAATATTATAAAAAAAGTGCAAACTTTGAAAGAATGCTCACATATCTTTCTTTAAAATTATTGCCTTTTTAGAGTATCAAATTGTACTAGTATTACCATAATATTACTTTGTCTTTTTAGGTATTATCACTTATTCTCACATTCCTTGCAAATAGAGTTGCTTTGGCTTTATAGTATACTTGCCTTCCATAAATGAAATTATTTATTTAAAAAAAAGCTTAGTTTTCTCTAGTTAGCATAGCAGTTATGCTCTTTATTTTATTATGTAATCGAGGATATATAAAAATATGCATTATAAACTTGAATAAAAATTAGCTTTTACCTTGACTACAGAATACCCCAGCACTCCATAAGACTGCAATGAACGTTGGGTAGGCATCCATACAATTTTGACTGAAAAACAAACAATATTAAGATTGCTTGGGATTGTGGATTTAGTGAAATCAGTGAATTCAGAAAAATAAATGAAAATTCATTAGAAAAGGGGAAAAGGAAAAACTTGTTAAGAAGGCAGGCTCTATTGTAGGAGTAAAGTTGGACAGTTTAACATCTGTGGCAGAGCGACGGGCATTAAGCAAACTCCTGTCAATCATGAAGAATCCACTGCATCCACTGACCAGTGTCATCTCCAGGCAGAGGAGTAGCTTCAGTGACAGACTGAGGAGATCGTTCCTCCCCCACACTATGCGACTCTTCAATTCCACCCGGGGGAGTAAATGCTAACATTACTCAAAGTTATTGTCTGCTTTTTTATTTTTATTTTTTTCATTTTTATTACTATTTAATTTAATATTGTTTTTTGTATCAGTATACTGCTGCTGGATTATGTGAATTTCCCCTTGGGATTAATAAAGTATCTATCTATCTAAGCATATCCATACACAGCATCCTTAGCAATAAAGGTGTCTCCTGGTACCTGAATGTTAGTCATTGGCAAAGTGGCAAATTTGATCTATTAATCACTTTCAGGGCGCCATAAGCTAAGCAGCAAAAAGGAAAACATCCTTCGATGAAAAGACTTTCTCTTTTAAGGGACAGTAACTGCACTATGATGTACTGTATACTAGATAATGTTTTAGAGAGAAAAAAATCTGTTTTTCATGTTGTTTTGTTTTTTTAATAAATATTAGTGAGTATGTATGTAATACATTTTAATTACTTTTTAAAATAATACAATTTGCAAAATAATGTAACATGTTCACTGCACTGAATGGGACCCCATCCAGGTATTTTTCTTGCTTTGTGTCGATTGCTGCCTTGATTTAGCTTTGACAGCCTGTGACCCTGAACTTAAATTAAATGGGTTCATAAAATGGATGAGTGGATGTAACATATATCAAACTGAAAGTGAAGTCGCCAAGATTTATTTATTTTTTTTCGTATTATTCTGCCATTAGGGTGGGCTGAAATGACCAACAGCGTAGATTGGCTATACCATTGCATAATAGTAAATACAATGATTTTTTACTGATGTTAAATTCTGAGTTTTATGTGCTTAATAACTGTAATAAATTGAACAACATTCTGAAACTAAGGAATGAAAATCAGCAGTCATGGATAACAATCTCAGCAGAAACATTTTCAACTATTCCTTCTGGAGGTGGCACAGTGAAGCAGATTCAGTGCCCTGGGTTTGAGGCCTGCATTCATGTTGCCTGTGTGAAGTATGCACACACTCTCAGAGTCTTTGTGAGTTTTCTTCTGGGTACTCCAAACTGATCCTGTGCTAGTGAGAACATGTGCTCAGTGAGCCCTGTGACCTACAATTGGAATACGCAGATTTAAGAATGCTATGTTTTGCTTTTGGATTCACATAATGTCACCTTTTTTCTAAACTGTGTTCTTAGTATTTTCTTTATTTATATATCTATGCCACGGGTGTCGATCTCTAGTCCTGAAGGGCCGCAGTGGCTGCAGGTTTTCATTCTAACCATCTTCTTAATTAGTGAGCAGTTTTTGCTGCTAATTTACTTCTTTTGCCTTAATTTTCATTAACTTTACTCAGACCCCTTTGTTCTTTCTTTTTCCTTGATTAGCAGCTAAATAATAGACACAAAACAAGCCACCACATGACCAGCTCACCTGTGCAACAAATCTGAAAATAAAGAAAGGTGAAGGTCTCAGTAAGGTTTATCTCTCAGGTCAACAAAACATTTTGACAGTGTTCTTAGGAAAAACAGAATATCAACAGTTTTAGAAATGTCTGCTGTGGCAGCATGACAGTACCAACAAGCCATGGAATTAAATAAGGAGTTTAACTAACAGCAAGAATCAGCTTTTCATTAAGAAAGTGATTCAAGTGAAATTGGTTGGAGTGAAATTGGTTGGAGTTTGAAATCCCAGTTTAACTGGTCATCTGTTGGCTTGTTTCATGTCTCATTTCTGTTTGGCTGTCATTTAATGAAGAAAGAAATCAATTCAGAGCACTGAATCCTTAAAAACAGGGCTATTAAAATGAAGGGAAAAGGAGTTAATTCGCATTGAAACCTGGTCACTAATTAGGAAAAGAGTTAGAATGAAAACCTGCAGCCACTGCGGCCCTCCAGGCCTGGAGTCCGACACCCCTGATCTATGCTTTTAAGAACAAACTGCATTTTGAGATTTTCCTAAAAAGTAGAGTTGCCTGCTTTATATTTTTAGATGCAGATTAATGATAGACTTGCCAGCTTCTATTACTGTCAACATGCCTAACTGCTTTTAGCAGTATACGAGAAAAAATATATATATATATACATCATGCACTATTCTGCAAATATATTATAGTAATAGCAAGTATTCATGGTTGTCAGTTTCTGAATTTTTTATTGATTAAGCTGCATGAGAGATAAATTAGAAAGTAAAAGGAGATGTGTAGGGGACGTTTTGAAGATTGTGACTCAGTATATTATTGTTATTACTGGAAAAAATATAGTTGGAGGAGTTACATAGTCAGATGGTATATGTGTACTGCATTATGAAAATAAGAAGAAAATGAATGATTGAGAATACTTCTGAGAAATAATGAAAGGTACAGTTTTTTTATCAGGGAACAGTGATGATAATGCAGGGGTTGGTTGTGACGGAAAAATGAGTGTATGAAGTAACTGAAGACAACATTGTTCTTATGCTAAATAAATGCAGTGCAGTTTTAAAGGTGACTGCTAATAAAGTATTGATGAACACACTATTAGCACCTAATTTACAATGTTGATAGAAGTAAAAAAAAAGACAACAAAGAATGTTTAGGCATGATGTTGCTTGAGACCTCTGTGATATCTTATTGGAAGGTGAGTGCACTAGTGGAAGGTTTAAGTGGTTGAGGGCTTAGGGAGTTCATGGGAGCTTTAGCTTTAGTATAAGGAATATTAAGAATGATATGATTCTTGAATTTAGAGATACAATGGGAATGCCTCTGGCAACATCTTTCTTTAGTAAGGAAGTAAATAAACTGAATGTTTCAATCCAGTTATTTAAAGGCATGATAAGTTACTTATTAGTGAGTAGAAGTGACTAAGAATGGTGAAAAATATAAAGGTGCTCCCTGGAGGAGGGAGTTTAACACAGCATTAGTTGGTAGTAGGTAATATTTTAGAGAGAAGCATAAGTAAAAGGAAAATGAAATGTATAAAGTTAAAGGTTTGGCATTTGAGTGGAGAATTGTGTGCAATTTACTAAGATGTTAGAAAATCAGTCAAATAGGTAAAACCAAATAATAAGGGAAGATAGGTTAATCTAGCCAAAGTTGCAAACAAGATGGCAAAAGAATGTTGTAGTTTTGGTGAATTGTTTGAAAAATAATGTCGGAAACAGTGATTTGGACCACTTATTTGAAGGTCTTGGAGTTGAAACACCTTGGAAAATCATTTTTTATGAAAGAGGTCTAGCAGTTTGAATAAGAAGTGTGCATAATTAATATATAACAGAAGGAGTGAATCTGTAGAGTATGTGTCTTATCAAGCAAACAGAACTTTGCAAAAGGCAGTGAAGTATATCTGAGAAAATTAAAATATTAGGTGAAGCTAAATTAGAATTCATTTTCATGCCTCCAATTGGAGAAAAAAGGACACAATTTATATTGTAGAAATGAAACTGAAAGAGGAGCTACTGAGACGGAAATGTTAGACTGAAGCTAAATCCCTCAACATCAATGCAAGCAAGAACAAAATTAAGGTTAGGGGAAAAAGGCACAGGGGATGGCCCTTCTGCTTGTGCAGTGACAGTGTTTGGAGAACTCTCTTCATTTTACAGGATGATGCAAGTGTGTACATGAATTAGATAGATAGATAGATAGATAGATAGATAGATACTTTATTAATCCCAAGGGGATTAAAGTAGAAATAGTGGTAGTTTGTATATGGTAAGCATGACCATTACCTGTTGTACATGAGAGAAGTGTCTGATGTTGGAGTAAGTATAAATGTACACAGCAGCATTGGAATTTTATGAGGAAGAAGAATAGTGACTAGCATGAAGACAGTGGGACACATGGAAAGGAAAAAGTGTCTTGGGGATCATTAATGATGTTCATTTAGTCTTTTGTCAATCAAAATGCCATATTCCCAGCTTTTCTCTGGCACTCCATTGTCTTCACATCCTGCGACATTAGCTGCTGCATTGCAGACTTTAGCCAGGAGGGTAAGGCGGATCGCCTTGTTTGTTGCTCAATAGCAAATATTACCTTAGTTTCACTGGTCAGGTATTTCAGTTATTAAATAGAATGAAAGATTAGCTTTCAAATGCATTTATATACAGTATATTATTGTAAGCTGCAGTGACTATTTTGATAAGAGTATTTTTATGGTGAAAGTGAGTCGATCTGTTTTTGTTATTCAGTTAGATGTATGAAATCCCATATCCATCACCATTTAAAACAGCCCTCAAATAACTATGTTAAAATTACTTTCTAATTGTAAATTCCAAACATACCATACCAGAATATACATAAAGCACAATTTTGTAAATAAATTGTATTCTTAAGACATACATTTTACAAGGTTACTGTTCCTGTTGTCTTAACAGACTCACAATTCTTGCATTCTAACATGCTCTCATGCAAAGTTTGTGTGTTTTTTTAAGTATATAAATAAGTCGATGTGAATAGGCACCATCATGTTTTTCAGTACTCTACTAGATGAATATAATTGCAGCACCATTTATTTGTTCCTTCCTTGCAACAACTGAAATTAACTTAAATAAATATCCATGGTTTATTTTCCTTTTTAAAATTTTACTTCTTAATTCCTTAGCTTGTGCTTACAAACGTCAAAAAAGAAAGTGGTATAAACTGCTCGGTAGTGCTGTAACTGAAGTGTTGCCAAATTCTATGTTGGCAACAGACAAAATGTTTATTTTGTAATGCTGATTTTACAGCAGTCAGCACTAACCCCACTTTCCAAATAAATCAAGAATACAACACAAAGCAACACACTAAAAAGCTAGATTTATATAATGCAAACTCAAGGTAAGTCTTAAAAAAATATGGAAATAAAGTACAGCCTGGAAATAGCTTAACTTAACAGCATTCTCAGACTTGCAGACATAGTAATGTCAAATACTAGAAATACAAAATACAGAAATAAAACACAGAATGATAACATATACTTCCTACATTTGTTAATTAGTAGCATTCAAAACTGAAGCATCAGCTTATCAGATTAGGATGTGGTCAGATGAAGTCATTTTTTTTTCCTGTACTATATGTAGGCCTGGCTACTTTTCAGAGCAACAATTCTTGTCAAAAGTGTATGCATGTGGGCAACACTTATTATGAAACTAATTACGCATTTTGAAAGGGGTGTCCAACTTTCAAAACTATTAAGTCAAAATGGTTTTCACAGTGGGTATGTTGCATATAATGCTGAGCAGTCCGTAATAGAGAAAATTGGCAAATACTACAAATTTGTCATTAACAAACCATTTTCATTCCTCCAACATCCTCAAAGATATATAGGTTAGGTTAAATGGTGATTTTAAACTCGCGCTAGTAGACGTGTTTATCCTGTGCTGGGAGGGCGTCCTGTTCAAGATTGCTTTTTGCCAGCTTTACCCTGAAATGTATTAAGTTGGTTTGTAAAAACTACATATGTATGTTTACTAGTAAAATAACCACTAAAGAAGATTGGGCCAAACTAGAATTTAAAAAAATGTGTCTTGTGTTTTTTATTTCAATACCTTGAACAGTATAGACATGGATGGTTTAGTCATTTCTACCTCTCGTGAGAATCATCTTTACCAAGTGGCTAGGTGGGCCTGTGCTGCGGCACTTCTTTGGGAAATACTTGAAATGCACAGCCATACGGTGCCTATATAAATACTCACCCATGGGAGTTTGCACATTTTGTTGTTATACAACATTGAATCACAGTGGATTTAATTTGGCTTTCTGGCACCAATCAACAGAATATCTGTTTTAATATTTGTACAGTTTTTGAATTAATATAAAATATATGATAAAATATATACAGTGCGTATATTTGTTACAAAAAAATGTAAGCTATTGAATTATGTCTGCCTAAATTAGTATAACCTAAATGGATATGTACTTTGTTGTAAAATTAATTACTTCACTAATTGTTTCCTAACAAGTGACTGTAAGAAAAATGTAGAGATATTCCAAATCATTTTGTGTAAATGTACTCTATTAGATCACAAAATGGAGACCAATGTGAAAAAGAGACCGAGTAACAAGGCTTCAAGCGTTAGGGCATTGTGATTTTCCAATCTTCTTTCTTTTTTCTTAAAAACAAAAAGTTTTCAGTATGAACTGTTTATAACTTCAGACAATGCAAACAAAATGTTAAATCATATGTAAAAGAATACGTAGAAAGCCTGTAGCATGAAATGCAACTTTTTTTCAGTGTGTTCTCAGAGCAGCTTTTCTTTACAAAAGAAGCAAACTGAAGGGGCAGCTATTAGTTTCTTGCATGTACATGCATTCTGCATACCTTAATGTAAGGTTTGTTTCTGTTTAAAGTAAAATGCATTTGAATTTAAGAATTACTAGCAATGGAATCTGATGTGTTCAGGAAGGAAATAATAAATGTATCTTTAAAAAAATCTTTCATACAAACATTTGCATCTTCCTGCAGAAGAACAGTCTTCCATGAATTATTTAGTATGGCATATGAAAATTTCATAGTGATCTTCAGGAAAAAAACAATATTTCTTCAGAGCTCTGAAATTTTCAAATTCACATATTGTACCAAATTGACTCACGATCTGCTACGTTTTATACAAGGTCTAAATATTGAACAATGAAGTCTTCCAGTGAAAATGAACAATAACAGTGGTATTATACACAGGTTTTAAAGTCAAACGTAGGATAAAATAGGCATGGGTTACGGACCTCTGGTTAGCCTTGTTTAATCCATGAGGCCACATTTTATAGAGTGTGTGGCAAGTTAATCAGGGTAAGCCGTGTGTCTTTGTGAAGTTAGAGGATTTCAAAATGTGAACAAATTCAAGGCAGACAAGGGGAACCTCCACAGAGACAGGGTGACCGCAGAGAATGTCAACCAAGGACTCTGTAGTAGTAAGGCAGCCACACTATGCACTAAGTCATGATGTAGCTATTTAATTACATTCTTAGAAACTCCAAACATTACTCTTCAGAAATGCTTATTTGAAAATCTTATAAAACAACAACAAAAATTAATAGTTTAAGTTACTTTATCACTCTTTTTACACATATCTAAGTCAGCTAAAACAAATGATGAATTTAAACTTACTTTGCACAGTAAACACGTTCAAATGAAGGGCTCCCTGTCCTCATGAAACTTCTTGAGGTCTGAGTTTTGCATTCTAGTTCCACCTTATGAGCAAAAAATACTGAGAAAAGGACATTTAATGAGAAATATGTTACATACTTTTGCAAATGTCACAATAAACTGCCACTTGACTCAGGAGGTCTGAAGGTCTTACCTTAATAATTGTCACTAACATTTCATCAGAGAAGACAAGGCATCTGTTTTTTAATAGCGAAGGCAGAATTCTAGGGTGCCTCAAGACCACTGGGTGACAGAGCTTAATTCAGTGAGACATTTACTAGTTTGCATATTAGGTAATGTTAAGAGCAGCTTTCCCAATACAGATTTCAATGTTAAAATTGCAAAAAAGTATGGAACTTTCAAGTGGTAGAATCAGAAGTAGGTTATAACCGAGAGAAAGATGGCATCAGCAAGTAAAGATATGTCCCTGTGATAAAAACATTCATTAATGCCATAGAAATAAACTTGTTTATTACAGTGGCAATATATTTGTTATGCTTAGGTAGAAGCAGGAAATTGTATAATGAGAAAAATATTTGTATGTAAATCAATAAAGAAAACAAAGGTTAGTTAAAAAAAGATAAGTGTACAAAAGAAAACTAAGCAAAAATAGATAGCTGTTGATGGAATGTATAAAACAAAAAAAAACAAAGTTAAGTTGAGAAAAACAACTAGTAAATTAACTAAGAAAACAACAGTTTCAACTATTTAAAGAAAAGCTGTATTAATTTAAAAATTGGCTAAAGGCAAATGTTAACCTTTTATTTAAATATCTTTTTTTATATTTATTTGATTACAACTGCTATTTTTTACTTATATCTAGATTTGTTTATTTGGAATATACAGTGTAATTATTTTTGAGTTTTACTATTACTTTTTTTTACCAAATTTTTGCTTTATTGTTGATGTTGTGGCGGGAGGCTGGGGGCGGTACCCGGCCAGGACGCCTTGAAGGACCGGGAGAGGGCAGCCGCCTGGTTGGTATGGGGACCACGGGAACAGAACATGGAAGCTCAACCTTATAGGGGCCCGTCGTCACCACCAGGGGGCACCCAGATGCCTATGAAGCCCTGGACGTCAGCACATCCGCCACACCCGGAGGTGCTGGCAGAAGGAAAACCAGGAACACCCGGAGTGCTTCCGGTTGTTCAGCCGACACTTCCGCCACACCAGAAAGTGCCGATGGAAGTTCATCAAGGTTGCACCTGCAGCATATCCGGGGCAACATAAAAAGGGCCGCCTCCCTCCATTCATCAGCTGGAGTCGGGTGGAAGAGGACGAAGCTCGGAGGAGAGGAGTGGAGGTGGTGAAGGAAGGCAAGAGAGAAAGAGGCCTGGAGTGAGGGTGTGTGGTGCAGGGGCACTGGCCTGTGTGCTTTGGGACATTGTAAATAGTAGAAATGTACAATAAACGTGTGTGGTGTTTTGAACCATTGGTGTCTGCCTGTCTGTGTCTGGGTGGGTCTCCATAATTTACATATTTTTTTTTCTGTTGCCTACTAGAGCGGTATGGTGGTACATTGGTAACACTGCAGCCTTGCAACCTGGAGAATGGTGTTTGTATCCTGGGTGTTCCTGGTTAAGAAAATAAATTTGATGGTTGGATGTTTCCTGCTTATGCCCCACAGATCATCAGCTCTGTGCAATAAAGGTCTGAGCCAAACAAAATGTGTCCCCAAATGTAAGACAATCTCAATCTGTTCCAGTTTGATGCATACCAAACAATCAAATATAATTAATAATTGAATAAAATAACTGTAATAAATTAAAATACATACATTATTAGTGATGTTAATTACCTAGAAACCATATTTATTGATGAACTGAAAAACTGATTAATGTATGAAATGTAATTATTTAAATAATAATACATGTTTTAAATTGCTGGGTCTGTTTCCCAAAGATATAATACATACTGTGTTTGGAAATAAGTATTTATTTTTGCTCAATCATACACTCAGTTTCAGAGTCAGGCAATTCTTAGAAAAAATATAGAATTCCTGTACACATGCATTGTCTACTATGTTTTCTCTGTCACGTGTCATTATGAGTCACTACTATAGAAATTATTTTCAAACATTAACTGCATGATAAAATTGTTGTTTAATCCAGGGGAACACATGTTCAGACTTTCCTCTGTCAAAAACATTTCTAAGAACCAAGTAGCAACAAAAAGACCAAGTGAAAATAGCTTGGCTTTTATACTTAAGAATTTTGATACATGTTCTGATTATTTTTAGTCTTAATTATAGAAGAGAGATTGAGGGAGTTGCTGCCTCAGAACTAAACTCTGCTAGATTCAGTCCGGCCAGTAACTGTCTGTGTATAATCTGCATTGTCCCAAATTTGTTTTCTCCATTTGCTGTGGTTGAATTCTAATATTCTAATAGCAGGGTATGTGTATTGATTGCATGGAGAGTCCCAGGGATGGCTGTACCACCAGTAGGTTAAAGCCTTACACCAGTTGCTGTGGAAATAAGATCTGACTGGTAGAGACTTTGTAAATATATAAGTATATATTTGTACTGTAAACATTAAATAACAAACTGTACCTTAGTCAAGTTTTGTAAGGAATGCAAAATGTTACCTTGGTGTCATGTTATTTTAAAATGGTAAATTAAATGTTTAATGTGAAAACAACAAAAGTAATATAAAGCACAGTTAACAAAAGGCTATTTTCAGAAGAACATAAACCTAGCAGAGAAAACCTATACTTTTAAATTGTCTTTTGTACTGCTAGTGAGTTATTTAATCTTACCTTCATATATCTGCTTAATCTCAGTTATGGTATAATTTTCATAAAGCCACTTAATCCAGTTAAGGATTGCAGGGTACCAGAGGCTATACCAGTAGCACTAGTTTTAAGGCTGGGTCCAGACATGGACAAGGTGCCAGTCTATCACAGAACCACTCAAGTACAGTTGTGCTTGAAAGTTTGTGAACCCTTTAGAATTTTCTATATTTCTGCATAAATATGACCTAAAACATCATCAGATTTTCACTCAAGTCCTAAAAGTAGATAAAGAGAAACCAGTTAAACAAATGAGACAAAAATATTATACTTGTTCATTTATTTTTTAAGGAAAATGATCGAATATTACATATTTGTGAGTGGCAAAAGTATGTGAACCTTTGCTTTCAGTATCTGGTGTGACCGCCCTTTGCAGCAATAACTGAAACTAAACGTTTCCAGTAACTTTTGATCATTCCTGCACACCAGCTTGGAGGAATTTTATCCCATTCCTCCGTACAGAACAGCTTCAACTCTGGGATGTTGGTGGGTTTCCTCACATTAACTGCTCGCTTCAGGTCCTTCCACAACATTTCGATTGGATTAAGTTCAGGACTTTGACTTGGCCATTCCAAAACATTAACTTTATTCTTCTTTAACCATTCTTTGGTAGAACGACTTGTGTGCTTAGGTCGTTGTCTTGCTACATAACCCAACTTCTCTTGAGATTCAGTTCATGGACAGATGTCCTGACATTTTCCTTTAGAATTCTCTGATATAATTCAGAATTCATTGTTCCATCAATGAAGGCAAGCCGTCCTGACCTAGATGCAGTAAAACAGGCCCAAACCAAGATACTACCACCACCATGTTTCACAGATGGGATAAAGTTCTTATGCTGGAATGCAGTGTTTTCCTTTCTCCAAACCTAACGCTTTTCATTTAAATCAAAAAGTTCCATTTTGGTGTCCTTCATCCACAAAACCTTCTTCCAATAGCCTTCTGGTTTGTCCATGTGATCTTTAGCAAACTACAGACGATCAGCAATGTTTTTCTGGAGAGCAGTGGCTTTCACCTTGCAACCCTGCCATGCACACCATTGTTGTTCAGTGTTCTCCTGATGGTGGACTCATGAACATGAACATTAGCCAATGTGAGAGAGGCCTTCAGTTGCTTAGAAGTTACCCTGGGGTCCTTTGTGACCTCGCTGACTATTACACGCCTTGCTCTTGGAGTGATCTTTGTTGGTCGACCACTCCTGGGGAGGGTAACAATGGTCTTGAATTTCCTCCATTTGTACACA
>JANRMT010062834.1:30284354-30364354 GCA_026402145.1 Polypterus bichir lapradei | reverse complement strand
TGGACTGGACCGCGTGTCTGCCTTGGACGGTTGCCAACCAGGATCCCGAACTGTTCCGTCGTGCGGTGGGTGAGCACGCTGACCAACCTGACCTGACCTGTGGCGCATCATTATTTGGAGGGTGTATGGAGGATTTGACCAAGATGCCATCCACTCATTCATCTCCTGGTCCTGAACCCACTCAAAGTGGAGGTGATCTGATCCAGTCTCATCAATTTTCTTTGCACGGCAATCCATCGCTTGGCACACTCAACAGCATATAAGTAGAAAACGTTTATTTAATATAGTACTTTTAACTAGCAAATAGCATTCCACGAAATTTTACCGTCATACAGTACATGAGTGTGTAGCTTTTTCGATTCTGTCAAGCGACACGTTTCGAATTTCACATGACAACAATCAATACGTGCTCTCAAATTAACCTTTGATAAACGAATCGTGCAAACAGACTTTTAACCTGCAAATTAAATTGTACAAAGATTGGTACAAAAATAGTTGGCACGCTTTTTAATTGTGCGTGAAAATAACCGTAAAATTTCGCCACATTAAAGTTTCCATCACAGAGGGTTTCACGTGTTACGAAACCATCGTAACTTTTATAGTACATGTGTACTAAAATACAGAAAATATTTCAACAAAAAGTATTACAATGCATAGTTAAAGAATTATTATTAAAATTGCAAACGTTTCAGAACATCTTCCCATATGGTCTAGCGGTTAGGATTCCTGGTTTTCACCCAGGCGGCCCGGGTTCGACTCCCGGTATGGGAACAAAATACTTTTCATTCAAAATATTTTAAAATTACTTTACTCTCAATTTCCTAAAAAAAGTAAGTAAGAACCATCTTCACCGGTTTTAAATTTATTAAAACAGAGAAGTGCACGATTTATATGCTACTGAGGTGCTTTACTTTAGTGTGACTACTCAAAGTTACCGATATGCCTTCGTTTATTACAGCTACACGAGTCGTTTTCAAACTACAAAATTCATAAATCACAAAAAATTTTAATATACAGTAAAAATAAATAATGAAAACATCGAATATGCTTCCTTTCAGGATATCTTAAATGAAACACGTCTGTCGAACTAAGCTCCCGGACTTCCGGTTAACTAGCTATATTTTCCATTATTTCATTTTATTCTAAATGGTATGCAATATGTCTAAGAATGCCAGTGTTCTTGATATGTGGGTAAAATATATACTAAAACATTTTTATTTTAAGTCACAAAAACTGCATACCTGTGTTTCCGCCCGGTCTCGAACCGGGGACCTTTCGCGTGTTAGGCGAACGTGATAACCACTACACTACGGAAACTGCTATGTAGTGTGCTTACTACCCACCCATCCACCCACCGACATACACACAGACATACATATATATATTTATTGATTAACGTATTCATTTTCATGTGTTTAATCAAATGACGTTATTTCCTGAGCTACTGATAACTGATTAAATAAGCCTTTGTGCACGTTACTCCACTTATTAAAAATAATCAGCATAGTAAAATACTACAGTCATAAGCCAAATGAACATTTAAATATATTTAATAAGGTTTAATAAGATTTAAGATATCTTAAAATGCAATTTAGTCTATCACATTTCTGAAATTCATTTCAGGATAGATCAAAATAAATTCTCTTAGGTTTCATGGTTTGTTTTCAAAGCTTACTGTTGTACTTGCTGTTAGTTTCATTAGTTTATTTTGGTTGTGTTCTGTTACAGTGGTTTGATTTAAAAAAAAAAAGATATCAATGACACACTTTAACACAATCTCAAATGGATTTTAAAATAACTCAAATTAAATATTTCACATTGATATCCTATGATTTGTTATTTCGGGGGAATCTCAAAATCATTTCCTGACAATTTGAAGAGATGTCACAATGTGTCAGAGATCCCTTAAAATAACATGGATGTCTGGGCACTGCATTTCCTGCTCCTTTTAAGCACTATTACTACTGACATACTGAGTATCGGGAGCCGTCGTGCTGCTGCTGCTGCTGCTGCTGCTGCCTTGTAATAAGAAGACATGACCTGGGTTTGCCACCTAGATATTCCCCATGTGGACTCTGCATATTCTGTCTGTGGGGATTTTCTCCAATAAGTTCCCAAATTGGCCTCTGCGTGTGTTCTTCCTTTCAGTGGGTGAAGTACTGCTCTGTCCAGGTATGGTTCCTGCCTTGCAACCAGTGAATTGTGTTATAGGAGTTATAGGCTCCTGCATGAAGAGTTTAAGAAAGTGGATGGAGAATGCGTATTTTTTCAATGTAATTTAGCTGAGGCTGGGAATTCGTCTACTCATGAAACATTGAACAGTGTTGACAGAGAACTTGAACACAGAGATAGGAGAATAAGTTTTGAGAATTAAACTGACCTGTCCATTTTAATGATGTATGACAAGTGTGTATGTCCATCAGTACCTTATATAAGATCTTCATTAGGTACCTTATATACAGTATCAAAGATAAAGTTCATAACCTGGCTGGAAGAATTCATCCCAAATTGCAGCCCTGCTTCTTTGACACTCTTTATGAAGAGAAGGAGACCTTAATAGGTTAAAAAATATAACAAACATGAAAACTTTTGAAATTTAGATTTTCACTCATGGATTAGTCCACAGTAGCATCTTACTTACAAATAGTGGATAAACAAACATAAAAAATGGATCTTAAAAACATATGGCAAAACACATTTTTCATCTGGTCTAATATCGCACTGTACACTACAAGTGCTGTTGCTGCTTGTTTATAATCAGACTTATTGTTTCAGTAAAGCGTACGCGTATTCTGCATGGTTGAGATAATGCAAATGATCTTGAAGGTAGCATACAGTATGAACACTGGTTAGCTCTGTACAACTCAGTTCATGAAAGTATGGTTATATGAGTTTACATGGCAACATAACAAAAGCCTAATCAAAACGTATTACTTAACTAGATACAGGGTGTCCATAAAGTCAGTGTGCAATTTAAAATAGTTGTAACCTTGTAAGTATAAGTGATAGAAAGAATTCGTAAAAAGGATTAGAAAGCTTGATGTATCTTGTTTTGTTTGTTTTTTTTTTTTGTATTTAGAAGTTTTATTTTTGCCGTATTTGGGGAACTGAAAATCCACATGACTCTGTCGAACATGAAAGTTAATGTGTGGTGTGCTTTGGGAAAAAATCGAGTAATAGGGCCATTCTTTTCTGAAGGGCGTGTTGTTAATGGCGATAGCTGTTTAGAAATTTGGCAAAATTACTTTATTCCACAACCTGAACAATTAGGACTGACAGAGAATACAGTTTCAACAAGATGGTGCTCCTTGTCACTTTGCTTTGCATGTTAGACAGTTTCTACACAAGAAATTCCCAAACAGATGGATTGGGAGAGGTGGACCTTTTTCTTGGCCTCCATGTTCGCCAGATTTGACTCCTTTGGATGTCCTTTTATGGGGACGTGTGGAAACTAATGCTGATTCAACCAAACCTGCAGTACTTGCAAGCTAGGATGACTGATGTGATTGCTGGTATTATTGAAAATCAGCTTAAAAATGTCTTCCAGAGAACCACAGAATCGTATTACCCTTTGTATTAGTAATGATGGTGGACATGTTGAAAATTATCAAGAAAAATCAAAATGTGTTTCTTTTTTCTAATCCTTTTTACAGATTCTTTCTATCACTTATACTTACAAAGTTACAACTATTTTAAATTGCACATGGACTTTATGGACACCCTGTATATTAACATTCAAAGACAGGTAACAGAATACATTTAAAAGTATTTCATATTTGATATCTCCAGCTCTACATGTACCTTCAAAGTCAAAGTGAACTTTATTGTCATCTCAACCATATACAGGTATACAGATAGACGAAATTGTGAAGCTCAGGGCCCACAGTGTAACAACATGAAGGCAAATAATAAATTAAAAAAAGAATTAAAATTAAATTTAAAATTAAAACACAAACAAGACAAGACATTGTGCGAAGACAAGACAAAAAAGTAGCAGCAAGTAGTTAGCAATATGAAAATTGATGCAATGTATGGTATTTGCAATCTAGATACATAAATATAGATATGTAATATAATAAATCAACAAATAAATAAATAATAGATATAGATAATACAGAAAGTATCACTGTATGATAATAGTTGTTTAAGACGTGTAAACAATGACAGGTCAGAATGTTTCACAGCAAAAGGATATCAAGAGTGTCCAAATACTTAAAGGTCAGTATGAGATCTTCAGTTCTTTTCTACATGCACACTCGTCTTTACAGGAAAGTGGCCTGCATGTATAAAAGTTCTGTTTTAAGAGGAGGTTGAGGCAGTGTGGAAGATCCCAGGTGGCAGCATGCTGTTAAGGAGTCGGACAGCTTGGGGGTAAAAACGATCCCGCAGCCCGGCAGATCTGGCTTTGATGCTGCAGTATCTTCTCTTGGATGGCAGAAGTGTGAAAAGTCCATGTGAGGGGTGTAAGAGGTCCTGCACAATGCTGCAGGCCTTGCGAACACTGCGTTTGTAAAATATGTCCTGTATTGAAGGTGGAGGCACCCCAGTAATGTTCTCTGCTGTCTTCGCTATCCTTTGCAGGCGCTTGCGGTCGGATATGTTGCAGTTGCCATACCAGACAGTGATGCAGCTGGTCAGAACACTCTCAATGGTGCCTCTGTAGAACATGGTGAGGATGTAAGGGGGAACACTTGCTCACTTTAACCACCTCGGGAAATGTAGTCTCTGCTGGGCTTTCTTGATTAGTGATGAGGTGTTATGCGTTCACGTAAGTTCTTCAGTTATGTGCACACTGAGTAACTTGGTACTCCTAACAGTCTCCACATCTAAACCATTGATGCTGAGTGGGATGTGGGCAGGATGTGATTTTTCTGAAGTCCACAATTATCTCTTTTGTCTTGTCGACATTGAGAGATAGATTGTTGTCTTCACACCATGCAGACAGCCGTTCCACCTCATCTCTGTATGCTGTTTCATCATCCCTGCTTATGAATACCAGCACCATCGTATCATCCACAAACTTGATGATGTGGTTGGTGTTGTGCGTGGCTGTGCAGTCGTGAGTCAGAAGGGTGAAGAGCAGTGGACTAAGCACGCAGCCCTGCGGCGCTCCAGTGCTCAGTGTGATGATGCCGGAAGTGTTGCAGCTCATCTGAACTGACTGGGTTGTCTCTGTCAAGAAGTCCAGGATCCAGTTGCAGAGGGTGGTTTTCAGGCTCAACCTGCTCAGTTTTACAACCAGCTTTTGAGGGATGATTGTGTTGAAGGCAGAGCTAAAGTCTATCAATAGCATCCTGACATATGTGTCTTTTTTATCCAGATGTGTCAGGGAGAGGTGAAAGGCAGAGCATGTGGCATCCTCTGTTGACCTTTTTGAGCAGAATGCTAACTGAAGAGGGTCAAGGGAGGCAAGGAGATTAGTCTTTATGTTCCTCATACAGCCTTCCTCAGTATACGCATGTCTTTGAACCCGTCTTGTCATTTGAGCATATTCCTGTAAACCCTGCGTCCCAGACTGTGTCATTTTGAATCATTCCTCTTATATTCCAAAGATGTGCTTGTTACAGATTACAGGAGCTTAGGGGGCCAGAAGGCGTAAAATAGCTGTAGCACTTCTATAATCTAATTTCTTTTTCTTAAATTTATTTTAGTTTTGCCATTTCAATTAAATCATTTAATTAAAAAAGGCGGTTTTAGTAACCATAAATCAAATTTTAATAGTGAGGCCAGTGCAATGCAAGCCCTGTTGGACTTTTTAGATGATGGTTTGTAAGAGCCAGTTGTCTATGAGGGCTACATCTGCAGGAGATGCCAGCTGATCCAGCACCTCAAGCTCAGGGTCGCTGAACTGCAGGAGGAGTTGGCTGGCCTGCATTGTAGTAAAGAATTGATGGACCTGTTTCAGGTGTCCTTTAGAGAGAAAGTGTGCACCCCAAAGGTGACACGGGAGGAGAATCCAGACCAGACAAGCAGAGATACTGTAGATGGGTCACAGCCATAAGGCACAAGGTAAAGGGTGAACTTGACCAGGGGCATCAACAACAGAATTGGAAGTGTCAAACCATTTTCAGGTCCTTGCGGAGCTGGACGGTGTTTTGGAAGGTTCTGAGATGGTAGGCAGGGATCAGGAGCCCCAAGAGGCCACCTTAAAATCAGTTCCCAGAAATAGAGAGGTAGTGAGAGTTGTTGGGTACTCAATCATTAGGGGACTGAACAGTAGGTTTGCTCCAGAGACCGAAGAGTCTTGCATGGTGTGCTGTTTTCTGGGTGCACAGGTGGGAGACTTCCCTGGATGGGTGGATAGGCTCTTAGCCAGAGCGGGGGTGGATCCAGTTGTCATTGTCCATGTTGGAACAAATGACATACATTAGGGTAGTCTGTCAGTTCTGTGGTCCAAATTTAAAGAGTTAGGTGCCAGGCTGAGAAGCAGAAATGACAAGGTAGTACTCTCTGAAGTTCTTCCTGTGCCACATGCCAGTCAAGATAAGACTGTGGAGATCAGAGGGCCTAACGCGTGGCTCAAATTTTGGTGCAGGGTAGAAGGGTATAGGTTTATGGGGCACTGGGACTCCTTTTGGAACAGATGGGACCTGTTCCACTGTGACGGGTTACATCTGAACTAGAGTGGCACCGATGTGTTGGGGAGGCACATGAGTAGGTTACTGAAGGATTGTTTAAACTAGGGAGGGGGGGGGGGGCAGGGAGTTTAGGACAGGCCAGGTTTAGAATTGTACATGGAGGAACAAACAACAGTACAGTATAGAAATAGAAATGCACAGTAATGTAATAATAATAATAATATATTTTATTTATATAGCGCCTTTCCCATGCTCAAGGCACTTATAGAATATAAGAGAGAACGGCAGGGTATACAGTATATAGCATAGTACAAGCAAATAAATAAATAAAGAAGATTAAGATAGTAAATTCAGAGAAAGCCTAACAGACAACATAATTGATGGTGTAGCACACACACACACAGGTTACATGAGCATCTTGACAGAGAGGTAAACTGAGAGAAGGGGAATGAAGTCAAGTAGAGCTAAAAGCCTTCCTGAACAGTTGAGTTTTGAGTTGTTTTTTAAAAGAATTCATGGAGTCAGCTGACCTGATTAATTTTGGTAGGTCATTCCAGAGTCTGGGCGCTATACAGCTGAAGGCCCCGTCACCCATGGAATGTAGATTAGTGTGGGGCACAACAAGATTGCCACAAACAGAGGACCTTAGTGGGCGGGCAGGCACATAGTGATGAAGAAGGTCACTGATGTAGTTTGGCGCGAGGTTATTTAAGGCTTTGCAGTTTATTAGTAGGATTTTATATTCGATTCTGTAAGACACAGGGAGCCAGTGAAGACGGAGCAGGATGGGTGTGATGTGCTCGCTGCTGCTGGTTCGAGTAAGGACTCTTGCAGCCGAGTTTTGAATAAGCTGGAGCTGTGATATATAAGATTAGAAGGGGCACCAGCGAGTTACAATAATCTATGCGGGATGTGATAAAAGCAGGGACAAGTTTCTCAGCATTAGAAAAGGAGAGGAAGGAGCGAACACGGGATATGTTACGGAGGTGAAAGTAAGAAAATTTCTTAATGTGATTTATGTGGGTGGAATAAGAAAGGGAGGAATCAAAAATGACACCAAGATTCTTTGCAGTAGAGGCAGGTCTGATGAGATCACCGCCAAGATGGACTGGGAAGGAGCTCATTTTATTAAGTTGCATTTTAGTCCCAATATGCAGGAGTTCAGTTTTGTTGCAGTTTAATTTTAAAGAGTTCTGCTCCATCCAGGTTTTAATTTCACTAAGGCAGGTTATGAGCTGAGAAAGCTCTGATGAAGTTCCACTTTTAACATTGAAGTACAGTTGAGTATCATCTGCATAAAAATGATAGCCCAGTCCATAGCTATGAATAATATGGCCAAGGGGAAGCATATAAATACAGAAGAGAAGAGGGCTGAGGACAGAGCCCTGAGGAACTCCTTGTGTGACTGGTGCTGAGCTGGATCTGCTGTTGTCAAGGCTAACAAACTCTTGCCTATCAGTCAGATAGGACTTGAACCACTGGAGGGCAGTGCCAGAGATACCCAGCATGTTCTCCATTCTGGACAGTAGAATGTCATGTCTGACCGTGTCAAATGCTGCACTGAGGTCTAACAGAATTAATATGCTGGTTTGTCCAGAGTCTGCTGCCATAAGCAAATCATTGGTTACCCGTAGCAGAGCAGTTTCACAGCTGTGCTGCACGCTGAAACCAGACTGAAAGGGTTCCATCAGATTATTAGATGTTAAATAATTGGTGAGCTGGGAAGCTACAACACGCTCAAGAGCTTTTGACAGGAAAGGTAAGTGGGAAACAGGCCAGAAATTGTTAAGATTGTCAGCATCAAGACCAGACTTTTTTAACATTGGGGTTTCAGAAGCGATTTTAAAAAGTGAGCGGCACAGAGCCAGTGTCAAGGGATGAGTTTATTATTGTTGTAGCATTCGGGATTATGGCATGAAGGCAGGATTTAAGTAGTGTGCTGGGGATGGGGTCCAGAACACAAGTAGTTGGTCTCATCTTACAAAGCAGGTCATTAACAAAAGTAGATGTGACTCTTGAGAACTTAGAGAAGGAGCTGGATGGAGTGGGAAAACAGGGAGAGATATAAACAGATGATGTACTGTATTTATGTTAGTTGAATTATTTAGATCGTTAATTTTGTTATGGAAAAAGTGGAGGAAATCCTCACAGACTTCAGTAGAAGAGGTAGTTGGGCCAGATGCAGGTTCGAGTAGTTTATTAACTACAGAAAACAAAACCCTTGGGTTATCGTGGCCACTTTCTATTATTCTGCCATAGTGGGTGTTCTTAGCAGCAGTTAGTGCTTCTCTGTCAGCTCTTTGGTGGTCAAAGAAAGCCTGGATGTGCACGGTGAGGCCAGTCTTACGTGATATTCTCTCAAGGCGTCGGCCAGCTGCTGTCATAGATGGCAATTCTGAGTTATACCAAGGAGCTGAGCGTTTAAAGGAAACCTCCTTATGTTTTAAAGGAGCTGTTTTATCTAATGCTGAATGAAGGGCTGAGTTATAGTGGTCAACAAGACTATCTAGTGTTGACGGAATAGGTGCAGACAGTAAAAGATCAGAAATGGATCCAGAAAGGATAGAGGGACAGATATTTTTAAGGTTTCTGTAAGAATCTGTCATTTACAGGTAAGAGGAGTTAAAGGCAGTGAGACAGTGAAAAATACTGCGTTATGGTCAGAGAGTCCCAAATCAGTGCTGTAAATGTTGGCAACAGATAGTCCAGAAGTGCAGATCAGATCCAATATATGACCACCAGAGTGGGTGGGAAAATCAACATGTTGTGTCAAGTCAAAACAGTCCAGTAAGGATAGGAATTCATTTCTCAGTTTAGATGTTGTACTGTCAATATGGATGTTGAAATCACCAAGAAGGATAATTCTCTGAGAGTAAGAGCTTAGGTGGGTTAAAAGTTCAATCAGATCAGATAAGAAGGATGCATTGTATTTTGGGGGAGGATAAAGAACAATGAGTGAGACAGGACCTGTTTCCATTATTAGTTTAAGAGCCAGGCACTCAGAAGACAGTGGACAGTCAATTGGGATTCGTTTGATATTTAAGTCTGCTCTGATAATTACCGCTAGCACACCTCCTTGTCTAGAGCTGCAAGGTTCTGTATGGAAAGTGAAACCAGGTGGAGTCACCTCCGTGAGAGGCGTCAATTCATTTGGTTTTTGCCAAGTTTCCGTTAAACACAGTATATCAAGTTTGGTGTCAGTGATGAGTTCTGATAGCACCAATGCTTTGCCATTAAGAGATCTCGAGTTAAACAGTGCAATATTAGTTAATGAGGCTTTTTTTTGCACAAGGCCGTGATCAGGGTTTATTTCCACACAATGTAAATTTGGCACACTGACACTGGGTATTTTCAGGGCCATGAGAAGGAAGGCTTATTCCTGAGCAAATGCTGCCGGTTGTCTTTTCATTCTCAGCCCAACATTTAAATGTAAAAGTTAAAGGAGTAACACATTAAACACAGCTTGCCTTAATGCTGGAAGTATCAAAAATAAAACAAGTCAGTTAAAGTTGTATTTCGTGGAACATAATTATGATATTATGGCAATAACAGAAATCTGGCTAAATAACAAAGACGGGGATGAGTATAATATAGAGGGATATACTGTACATCTCTTAGGAAGGATAGACAGAGCTGGGCTGAGCCTTTCCAGTTTAAGCAAAAGAAGATTAAGAGGAGACATGATAGAAGTGTTTAAAATTATAAAGGGATTTAGTACAGTGGATCGAAAAAAATGCTATAAAAGGAAAGGGAGACATTTGGTGAGAATAATTTTAATGGTTAGAAAGTAGCTTGCATTTCTAAAGAAAATGAAGAATCGTACTTGTTTTGCTTCTCTGTCACACTGTTAACGTTAAAAACATTTCATTTCTTGCATGAAAGCAAAAAAAAAGATTCATCTGGTTGAAAAGTAATTGCAAGTTCATCTTGTCCGCATGGATAAAAATAATATGATATGCTGACAGAACATACAGAATATGTTCCAGACCTTTTCCAATACATATCAGTAAGTATTTAAAGCTACGACAGTAGCCTACTTTCTTTAATTGCAGTATATGTTGCGTTTCTCAGGGCCCGATTGAGATAGAAATAGAATGGTGATATTTCCTACCACTCTGTATTGGATTATGAAGGCTTAAAAATGCTACCTTATGAAATAATTTGATAATAAGGCTCTCCAAGCATGGATGAATGGATGGATGGCGAAAACAGGAAGGCAATAAGATCTAACGTCATAAGCCAACCCAGAGGTGACCGGCCCATCCAGCAGCTAAAAGTACTTGTGTAATTCTGGACATCCTGGAGCACTTTCACATTAAAGCCCTTCATCCGCAAATATGACTACTGAATAAAAGCATCCACACATCATAAATTTAAAAGGTTGTATATTTTACGAGAACACTTATCAAGTGCGTTAAAAAAACAAAAAACTATGAATAAATTTAGAGAAAATGGCACCCCGTTGAGGACCCGTCCCTGCGTTGCATCTGCAGAATTGCATGCAAGTACCTGTAGTGGACGACACGCAAAATCCTCGCGCGACTCGACGCTTTGAGCTTGCGACTGATACGCGCAGCAGGTGGCAGTAGCGCGCCGTGCGCCACGCTCCGCAACTCGGCTGCTAACATGAAGTGCCGCAGTGAGCAAATTATATTGCGAGTCGAGAAAAGACCAGCAGGAGGCGGGATGGCAAGATTTGAACTTTTTTCTTTATTATTTTTTCACGTAATTGCTTATATGCAATTATATATTTATGCGGCCACATATATAATCTTACTCGATTATTTATGAGGTGAAAAATACATCTAATTCCCCCACATACACACACACATATATTACAGGAAAAAAAAGTGTTTATTATAAGTTCAGTTGAGTTTGGTCAGGTCTGGAAACATTTTATTTCCGTTGTAAAGGATGGGTCGTGACAAGCATTCAACTGACATTATTGCATCTTTTGCAAAAATAAAAAAGGAAAAGTGAAGTCAGCGTTGCTGCATCTATAGGAAATATTTCACCACAGTGTCCGCTAAGTTAACTTCCTCTTTTTAACACACGATTATTCACATCAACAGAAGCTCCTCGTAAAAGAGACTGCAAGTTGTTAGATTTCCTCCACAACGAAGTGAACCTTACTATTGCAATTATGGACGATGATTTTCTTGACGACATTATACTACTCACGATTGTGACGCTTCTAAGCGCCTTGCAGAATGGTAAGACTTTATCTGTCCCCTTTTCATCTCTAAAGTGTGGTACTGCATCCTTCCTTTGTGTTCAGACTTAATTGATTTAATTCTGTTGTAGTAGTAGTAGCAGTAGTAGTACTAGTAGTGTTGTGAGTATAGGATTGTGTTTGATCAAATCAGCTAAATCAGTCTAATAGTTTAAAATCAGCTTAACAAAAATGGGGTTCGGTGGAGTAGGAAACCACCCTGGCAAAACAGGTTCGACCCCTGCGCTGGGCATATGTCTGTAGCACGACCCACACATGCACACACACAATTAGAATATGGGACTGCCAGTTCACGTGACATATTACTCTTTGGGATATGAGGGAAAAAAAGGCGCTGGACCCGGAGAAGATCTCACGTAGACAAGGGGAGAGCGTGCAGGCAAAGCCGATAGATCCATGAGCATCGCATTAGCGCTAACTGTAAAACCCTCTAAACAAGACGATTGAAAAATAATTTACTGCAGCACCCAGATCGAGGCTTAGAAGGTAGACATTGTTAGAATGACGATTTTGTGTTATTATTATAGTAATGGCGTAGTAGCTCAAGAAATATAAGATTAAACCCGCACCCCCAGTGCCGAATTCTCCTCGTGTCGATGTTGGTTTTCTCTTAGTTGGTATTTTTATACCGTCATCCTAAAGACTTGGAGGACAGGCTATCGGCGAATTTAAAATGGCAAGGTGGGTAGGAGTGTACGTGAGTTTGTCCTCCGATTGCCTTGCTCCCGATTCTATCTTAATTTCCCCACGCGACCCGTTTTGGAATTTGTGTGTTCGAAAAATGTAGGAATGGGTGGATATCGCCGAGTGTTCGGCTCAGGTTGTAGAACATTAGAACAACTGCGACACGAGAACAGGCCATTGAGACCAACGAGCTTACTTACCTAAGTGAAACTTCAATGTCACTAAAGTCTAATTCTCCACCCCTGTACATGATCATTTATTACACGAGCCATGTGTTACTACGTGAAAAAAAGCCTTTCTAACACTTCTGCGAAATCTGTCTTCAACGCGTTTCCAACTATGTACTACGTGTTCTTGTTTAAGAATGTCTTTTAAAACAGCAGGGGTCCTTTCTATACATAACATAGTCACTTTGCCTGTATTTTCTATTTGGCTTGACACTGTTAGGTTAAACTTGTATAAACAGATATTTAAAGATTTCATGTTTCATTACTACATCAGAACCAAAATCAAAGCTATATTTCCTTATGTTTCTTTCAGTAATTGTTGTACAGTTTGCCTTTCGTATTTCCAGACATATAATTAAATAATGATAATGATTTCTCTCTGCAGGGTCGGTAAATAGTGAACATTTTATATAACCCTAGTTCGTTTTAAGTATATGTGCAGAGAGCAGTGTAAGACTGATGTCATACAGAACTGAAGTTGAGCGACACTGGTGCACCAAAAGTAAAAGTGTTTCGTATGTCTTCTTAAGCCTGCCTATGACTATAAGCAGAAATTCTCATGAATCTGCTCTAACGGTGTGCATTGAGAAGGGGAATGAGACAGAGTTTAGAGTCAGGTGGAGAACTTTGTTTGTTGGTGCAAACAAAACTGGCTGCAAGTTAAATCAGCCAAACCAAGGAAATGGTTATTGGTTTTCACTTCACCAAAGGGCCTCAATGCCTGGTCAGAATTCAGGAAGTGTATGGGGAGGTTGTACCCGACTACAGGTACTTTGGGGTCCACATCTGTGGACGGCTGGACTGATCTTGTTACGCAAAGGAGCTATATAAGTAAGGGCAGAACAGACTCTTTTTACTTTGGAGACTGCGTTCCTTCATGTGGGTACTGACGTTCTTTACATATTCTACAACTCTATCATTTCCAGTTTGTTATTGATGTTCTAGTGTTCTGGATCACTTCAAAAAACACAAGCTTATTTATGGGGCACACATTAGGCCTGATGTAGTTAGAGGTGGGAGAGAAAATGAGGACAGAAATGAGTGCCATTGTGAACAATGCTGCACATCCTCTCTCTGACACACTAGAACTGAGTACTTTGAGTCAATGGATTACTCAAAAGAAGTGTGTCAAAAAACCCTACTGGAGTTCCTTTTCACCACTGATAATACACCTTTATAATGCCTCACCGGGACTCAGACTGCTCTTTTTTAGCCAAGTCAAAAATGTACCCTTTTTAGTAATTCTTGTGTGTATTTGCATATTATAATATTAATTTACTTATTTATTGAGCTTCTGTAAAAAGTCTAAATTCCCCCATTGGGAAGTTAGTTTTATCTATCTACCTACCTACATCAATGAACAATTAAAGTCATTAGTAGTTACGGTTTCTGTCTTTCTCCCTTTGTTAAATGTATGTTTTTGTTTTCATTAGTGGTAATCATTCAAGTTGCAAATTTTATTTTTTTTTTTTATATTTATTTTTTATTAATTTTATTACAATCCATACAAAGCAATCAAGTTTTTACAAAGAGAAAAATTAGAAAAATTAAGAACAGATCGAGTTGCAAATTTAACAGTGAGTCAATATTCATGACACTGTTTTTCCAAGTTATTCATTATCTAGCCCTTATTTTTATACTGTGTTTTATATTTGTTTGCCTGTATCCGGGAGTGAAATGGCAACGCATACAAGGCAAACTCTTCTTCTGTTCCCATTTTTAGACTAGATAAGTGTGTTTAAAAATGATGGAGTAGCGCAGATACTGCAGGTTTTTCTTTTAGCTAATTTTTTTAATCTGAAGCCATTTCCTCCTTTTAAAAACTGAACCTGAATAATCAGCATTATTTTTCATGTTCTACCTTAAGAGTTTCTAACAAATGTAATACATTTTTCTGTGTTTCACACAGCGGGATAGATTCCTGTAGTTTTCTTCATATTGTTTTTGTTCTGTTTTGCCATGGTGGTGGATGTACTATTTACTTTGAAAATTATAAGGTTAAGAAATGGGGCGGCATGATGGCACAGTGAGTAGCGCTGCTGCCTCGCACTTAGGAGACCTGGGTTCACTTCCCAGGTCCTCCCTGCATGGAGTTTGCATGTTCTACCCGTGTCTGCGTGGGTTTCCTCCCAAAGACATGCAGGTTAGGCGCATTGGCGATTCTAAATTGTGCTTGGTGTGTGTGCCCTGCGGTGGGCTGGCACCCTGCCCGGGGTTTGTGTCCTGCCTTGCGCCCTTTGTTGGCTGGGATTGGCTCCTGAGACCCTGCAGGTTGGATAATGGATGTTTTTGTTCTGTTTTGCCACGGTGGTGGGTGTACTATTTACTTTGAAAATTATAAGTTTAAGAAGCATCTATTTTTTAAAATATAAAGGGAGACAACACAAGATCCTTTCAGTTAGTCTGAGATTCCTCTTGGCAATTGTTATTTTTGCTCACTCTGCGCCTATTTACTCCCACTGTATTGCTGCAGGAGATGCCCCTTTACATCCATAGGAACACACACAACAATTCTCTGTTTATACAATCCATATCATAATGTGATTCCATATATCGGTTCAATAATCCTACCCACACCAAATCTCTCACACCTTCTCTCTCAGACCCTCTTCCCTCCCTTCCTTCCTTTTCTTTTCTTTTTTTTCTGACACCATCATCCATTTCAAGCACCAGGAAGAAGGAGCTGCAACAATCAGCATTTAAAAGAAGGGTCTCATTGAAGATAATGTCTCCGACCCTGCCACCAGGTATTACAGTATATCTCCTACCATGAAACAAACACAACAGTAATAGTCTGAACAGGACAGATCCATCCACAGCAACAGCTCCCCCAGGTGATAACTCCTGGTTGTCCTCTTAGCATATTGTTACATCCACTGGCTATATTTCCAAAGCAAGCGAAATGACTCCTCTTCATCTCATGAGACAACAGTCCTACTCAGAGGCTCTCATCATGACTAGCAAGCACCACATGTTATAGAGCTTCATTTCCACCATTTATGAGCACAATGTTATTCATTTTCACACAGTTCATAACATTGGTATGGATGTTGAAGTGTAGTCCTTAATAAGACCAAATTTACTTAAAGATCTTCTCTAGGGTAAGCTTCTCCTTTTAACTGCAGAAATTAAGACAATAAATTTTGGCCAGAATTCCATTTCTACAAATACTGGTTTACATTTTGCCTGAAGAAGGGGCCTCAGTTGCCTCGAAAGCTTGCATATTGTAATCTTTTTCGTTAGCCAATAAAATGTGTCATTTTGCCTGACTTCTCATTACATCCATAATGGCTAACACAGTACAACAACTTAGTAATACAAATACTGGGAACGAAAGATATATAACAGAAATAGTATCAGCCACAAGTTACTCCAAGGACATGCATATGGACAGGGTTGGCCAATTCCCACAATTTTCAAAATATAAGGATGAAGACTTCATCCTTTGTATCCCAGCAAGTTAAAAATTCATGTTGCTTCTCCTCAATACAAAAACACAGGACATGCCATCTGCTCCATGTTTTTTCAAAGATTTAGGAACCAGCACCCTAAAGACACTGTTTGTACCTTCTACGTAAAATTAAAGTAGTTGTAAAGCACAGTAACTCAGCAGATTCCAAAGCCATAAGAGATTTTTTTCATGACTCACCGCCTTGCCATTGTGTAGCTTCTCAGTCACTCACATCAGCTTAAGAAATAAACCAAATTTCCCCAATGTTTCTAGAACTGACTCCTCAAGAAGAGTAGGTCAGTTGGTTTTGGAAGTTTCCTTGTGTCTTCCTACAATGTGAGGTTATTGTTTTCAAAGACAGACTAAAAATGCCTGGACAATGTCCTTCCTAACTTTTCTGTCATCTTGAAAGGTTTGGTAGAACATTTTCAGATTACCAAAAGTTATTCTGTTTGACTCCTCTGAAGCCCTCCCATCCCGATTCCAAATGTACATGTCATTTCTAAGAAGTTTCATTACATGACTTACAAACCAGTATCCCCAAGAAAGGTCTTATGTATGCAGATTCATCTCACACATGCCTGTCACATGAATGGCATTACACCTTATCCTCATCCTTTGCTATTTAAGTGTTAAACCCAGATAGTGGCATAAATATCACTCAATGTCTTGCTCAAAGTATTGCTGTTCCCGATGAGCCTTGTTTAGTTAGTTCTATAAGGGGAATGATAGTATGAGTTAAAGTTAGATTGCCCTTTGCCTGACCCCTCTGATGAGACCACTTTGCACAGGCTTATCCGGCTTCAAGCTCAGAGTAGCTCACAATGCAGCCCTAAAGGGCTCTGGAGTACCTACGACAACAGATGTCATTACTGCACAAGCTCTTCCAAAAACTGACAAGAAAGGGAGTCAAGATCCAGAAAATTGTGAATAAAAGCAGAAAAAAGAAATGTGAATCAGAAAGGAATACATTTAAAATGGCTCTGATACCCTCTACACACGTTTTTTAGCCTTGTGTCGAGTGCTGCCAGTACAGGCTCTGGGTCCCTGTTACACTTTAGTATATTAGTGAGATGACTACAATATATCTGTTTAAAAATTAAATCCTTCTTATTCTGAGCTCTTGTTTATTTGCTTTCCTATTTGTCCACACTGTTAATTCAGCATTAACTTGTAATTTGAATGTTACCAACACTGTTTTGTTTGTTGATAATTTAACACACTGGTCTAGAGGCATGCAGTTTTCTTTTAGGTAGTTCACTGGTGATTTGCTGTTGTTAGTACTGAAAACACAGGCTCTTTAAACTAATCACACTGAGGTGTGAGGGACAATCATGTGTGGTTCTTCACCAAGAGTTGTTAGTTCCATCAGTGTGCCTTTATTTTGCAATAAACAATATGTTTACATGCAGTGGCGGTTTTTGATATGGGCGACATGGGCCATTGCAGAGGGGGTGTTCGCCCAGGGCACCAAACAGGCTAGGACCGCCCCTGTTTACATGTATTTAGTCATTAACTATAATAGGTATACCATAGAGTGATACTTAGATACAGTATACGTTGTAAAACCAGGCGGAGTGGTGGCTCTGAGGCTAGGGATCTGCACTGGCAATCGGAAGGTTGTTGGTTCAAATCCCATAAATGCCAATAGGGACTCTGCTCTGTTGGGCCCTTGAGCAAGGCCCTTACCCTGCAATTTCTGAGTGCTTTAAGTAGTGAGAAAAGCGCTATATAAATGCAAAGAATTATTATTGTGTGGAGATATATGTTTCAGTTATGGTTACCAATGACACATTGGTCTAAAAGGGGGATTTAGATATACAGTATAACTGTACAATCACCCTCTACAGAAAAAGCATAATTAAAAAGGATGATGATAATTCAAATTTTTGCATATTTAAGCATTTGTTCAACTTTTTTATTGATCATTCCTACTTGGTCTTAAAATGAAGAATAAGCATCCTGCCTTTAATGGTGACTTAGTCATTTTTTTTTCTTGCATCATAAAAAGTGGGTAGGAAGTGGAGTTGCCTAATTATTAGCTAGTGGTTACTTTATTAGATACTAGTACTTTGTAAGAGCCTCTTTTATCTAAAGAACAGCCTAAACTCTTCAAGGCATGGATTCAACAAGCTTCTGAAAACACTTCTTTTGGAATTGCTTTGGTTCAAGCTGGTTCAGTAGCAGCATACAGTGGGTCCTACAGTCTTTTTAGCTGCATATTCATGCTATGAACCTCTCATTCCACCTCATCTGAAAGGTGCTACAATGGATTGAAATTTATCCTAACTCGGCCCGTGTATGTGCACGCCACCTCTGATCTCTGTCTCCACCCCATCCTGTATCACACAATGAGGGCTACTTGGATATTTTTGGGTCACTGTGATATTTCAGCTTCATTAAATGCATGCAATGAGACATGGCAAAATTTACTGCTGGTAGTATTCATTTTGGAAAAGGGCAGACTGGTCATAAAGGAATACACATTGCTTAGGCTTACTGTGGTATTTAATTGATCCTCTGTTGGTATTAAGATGCCTCATGTGTGCCAAGAAAAGATTTCCCACACCAGTCCACTACCCACTACATATACAGTGTATACAACATTTTTCCAACCTACAGTTGTCCAGCTTTGATGATCATGTGCCCACTGTAGCCTCAGCTTCTTGTTCTTAAATAACTAACTGGAGAGGAAACCCAGTGTGATCTTTTTAGGCAACGGTACATCTTCCCATCAACTCACCACTGTTGTAAAGATCAATTATTTTAATGTTTTTTGACATTCTTCTAGCCTGGATGAGTTGCAGCCTCGTGATTGAATGTTTGGAGGAGCAGGCTATTTACATTAACAAGGAGGTGTACCTAATATAGTGGCCACTCAGTGTATATGCTATATTCTACTACTGGTGTATAGACCTTTCACATTTATTGAGCTTCTGAGGAGTTGCTTTTTTTTGTTCAAAACAGAAGGCATGCGTTTTAAAATCATGGACTTTGGCACACTAATAAGATTTCATAAACTCATTGCCTCCTGTGCCAAAACTAATATTGTAAGAATACTTCCTCAAAATGATTGTAGTTTAACAAACCTTTTCAGGCCAGTGTTAGATTCTGTGTGATGTGAGATTTGTATATTTACAAATAATGTTAAACAAAAGAACCTTAGAACAAACAATGCAAGCTTTGTACAAGGGAATAACTCTGTGGCTTCATCCTGATTTTTAATGCTATAGAATCATTATGTTTTGCTCAAGGGGACTGAGAAAATTACAGAGGAAAACAAACATGCAAAAAATGTGTGTCAGCAAAAGCATATGGTTACGAGTGTGAGCAGAAATAATGTGCACATTGGGTAGCTCCTTCCATCTTGTTCAGTTGCTATGGAGAAAACAGTTAGGTGGACATTTAAAAAAATGTCAAAAATGTTTCCCTTCACTTTAAAATGTTATTAGCTTTAAGTTTTATCTTTTGATAACTTGCCTACTGTGTCTGAAGAGCTTGTGAATATTTTCCCTCCTTAAAATGCAGGATTGCACTAAAAGTGGCACTATAAATTACACAGTACAATTACTCTCTGATTTGCATGGTTTTACGTTTACTGTCCTTTTGTGTACAGTATTGTGTTTCTCCTCGTGTTATATGTTTTGTTTTGCTAGTTTCGTTTGTGATAACCTTTTATTTGCATGGTTTTGTGTTTTCTCATATTTGCATATACTGTATTGTTTATCCTCAAGTTGTATGTTTTGTTTTGAGTTTTTTGTTATAAAGTGTAACTTCTTTCCAGTAAATAAAACAATCCCTTCAGTGGTAAAATCACAATTTACAAAATAATACTGTATACTGTACATATCATAAATTAAATTATATTTATATTTGTACTGTATAATGGAGAAATTATTGCCAAAAAGGATTTATTAGCAGTGTGCATTTGTCTCAGCATGTATTTGTCGGTGCACTTTCGTTCTACCTACATTAATCTTGTTAACAGTTTGATTAATATAAAACAAATGATTTTTGAGTTCTGCAAGTGTGAGATGGAAACATGATGGTGCCGTGGTTACCTCTATTGCCCCATGGCTTTAGCGTCTTGTTTTTTTTTTCACGTGTCTGGCCATCATCTGTATGGCGTCTGCACATTCTTACCCATTGTTTATGTAGAATTTCCTCCCACAGCCCCAAAAGATATATAGACAAGGCAATATGTCGATACAAACTAACATATGCGGTATGTACAGTTGTGCTTGAAAGTTTGTGAACCCTTTAGAATTTTCTATATTTCTGCATAAATATGACCTAAAACATCATCAGATTTTCACTCAAGTCCTAAAAGTAGATAAAGAGAAACCAGTTAAACAAATGAGACAAAATATTATACTTGGTCATTTATTTATTGAGGAAAATGATCGAATATTACATATTTGTGAGTGGCAAAAGTATGTGAACCTCTAGGATTAGCAGTTAGTTTGAAGGTGAAATTAGAGTCAGGTGTTCTCAATCAATGGGATGACAATCAGGTGTGAGTGGGCACCCTGTGTTATTTAAAGAACAGGGATCTATCAAAGTCTGCTCTTCACAACACATGTTTGTGGAAGTGTATCATAGCACGAACAAAGGAGATTTCTGAGGACCGCAGAAAAAGAGTTGTTGATGCTCATCAGGCTGGAAAAGGTTACAAAACCATCTCTAAAGAGTTTGGACTCCACCAATCCACAGTCAGACAGATTGTGTACAAATGGAGGAAATTCAAGACCATTGTTACCCTCCCCAGGAGTGGTCGACCAACAAAGATCACTCCAAGAGCAAGGCGTGTAATAGTCAGCGAGGTCACAAAGGACCCCAGGGTAACTTCTAAGCAACTGAAGGCCTCTCTCACATTGGCTAATGTTCATGTTCATGAGTCCACCATCAGGAGAACACTGAACAACAATGGTGTGCATGGCAGGGTTGCAAGGAGAAAGCCACTGCTCTCCAAAAAAACATTGCTGCTCATCTGTAGTTTGCTAAAGATCACGTGGACAAACCAGAAGGCTATTGGAAGAATGTTTTGTGGAAGGATGAGACCAAAATAGAACTTTTTGGTTTAAATGAAAAGCGTTATGTTTGGAGAAAGGAAAACACTGCATTCCAGCATAAGAACATTATCCCATCTGTGAAACATGGTGGTGGTAGTATCATGGTTTGGGCCTGTTTTGCTGCATCTGGGCCAGGATGGCTTGCCTTCATTGATGGAACAATGAATTCTGAATTATATCAGAGAATTCTAAAGGAAAATGTCAGGACATCTGTCCATGAACTGAATCTCAAGAGAAGGTGGGTCATGCAGCAAGACAATGACCCTAAGCACACAAGTCGTTCTAGCAGAGAATGGTTAAAGAAGAATAAAGTTAATGTTTTGGAATGGCCAAGTCAAAGTCCTGACCTTAATCCAATCGAAATGTTGTGGAAGGACCTGAAGCGAGCAGTTAATGTGAGGAAACCCACCAACATCCCAGAGTTGAAGCTGTTCTGTATGGAGGAATGGGCTAAAATTCCTCCAAGCTGGTGTGCAGGAATGATCAAAAGTTACTGGAAATGTTTAGTTGCAGTTATTGCTGCAAAGGGTGGTCACACCAGATTCTGAAAGCAAAGATTCACGTACTTTTGGCACTCACAAATATGTAATATTCAATCATTTTCCTCAATAAATAAATGACCAAGTATAATATTCTTGTCTCATTTGTTTAACTGGTTTCTCTTTATCTACTTTTAGGACTTGAGTGAAAATCTGATGATGTTTTAGGTCATATTTATGCAGAAATATAGAAAATTCTAAAGGGTTCACAAACTTTCAAGCACAACTGTAGATAGATAGATAGATAGATAGATGGTTAGATAGTGTGTCAGATGACCAGGGACCTTGCCCCACTGGGACACCTGGATCAGGGAAGGACCAGGAAAGAGGAAATGTCTCCCCTGGGTGCAAGAGGACAGCCCCCCTGATTTCCACCAAGGACCATGGATATGGTCACCACTGAATCTATCTATCTTACATCATGTATTACTGAATTATCATTTTGTTACCACTACTTTTAATTTTCTTTAATAGTAAGTCCACATCTGCTTCTTGACATTCTTTGATAATACTGCAAGTTTGTTTTTTTTTTAAGATATGTGTTTTTAACAATTAAAAATACTGTCATCTGCTTGGCAAAGGAATTATTTACAAAATTAATCAGTGTTTTATGTAAAATGTTGGCTAAATAGTCCAGTCTGCTCATTAATGCAGGCATGCTAGCAGAGAGGACACCACAGAACAGTGACATGAAAGAGTAGTGGCCAAAAAAATGATTCCATTCATACTGATTTAGCACAGAGAATGAAGGGGGAATGATTTCAGCACTAACCCAGCAGGCTTTGAGCAGAAAGATGCTTAGGCTCAGGTTGTTTCTCGGTTGCAAACCTTGTAGTGTAAGCTTTAAACGTGATTGCACCCTTACTACATAAAACCCATCTAGAGGGTAATTCGGTGTGTTACAAAGTGTCTACAAACTGAAAAAAGATGTCTGCAGTTTAAATGCATAAACATATGCAACATATAAACTAATGCAGTTGCAAAAATAATACTTTAATGTACACTCAGAAGAAGTGTGCATTTGAGGGTATTTAGAGCTCTCTTGGTTCATAAATGTACAATTAGAATGGTTTTAAAAATGGAGCATGCATCTCTGTCGATGTCACAATAGTTTTGAATTTACGAAAATAGTTAGGGATAAACAGTTTTCATAAAGATGTAGCATAAAATGTGTTAACTGCAATTTTTACATTATTTTAGACCATAAATTAAATAGCTACATGGTACCATATTAACAACTTCATTAAAAACGTTCTCTCATCGTTTCCCACCCTTTTTTACCTTAATAGTACATGCAATATGTACATTTCTTCAATCTCTCTTTTGCCGTGATAACACCCCAATATTATTTTAAACGCCTCCCATTACCTCCTTTGTCACCCAAAGACTCACCCAGTTTGTTGCTCAATATATGTTTTATTAATTCTCCTCTCACTTTATTAAATTCCTTTTGTGTCCCCCTCAACAAAAACCAAAATAAAATTTCTGTCCGTTGTTAAGGTTTTCATAGGACAAATATGACAGACTACTCATGACATTATACCTTTATTTGGTCTAAAAAGAAAACAGGGGGATGACAAAAATTGCATAGGGCCATTCATCAAAGACACAATTTGCCTTTTTCCAACCCAAATTCTGTACTTGTCTCTCAGTATAAAGACATCACTAGGGATCAGTATTTTGAAATGAAAATACAATACCATACAATTTATTTTTGTATAGCCCAAAATCACACAAGAAGTGTTGCAATGGGCTTTAACAGGCCCTGCCTCTTGACAGCCCCCCAGCCTTGACTCTCTAAGAAGACAAGGAAAAACTCCCAAAAAAACTCTTTTAGGGGAAAAAAATGGAAGAAACCTTGGGAAAGGCAGTTCAAAGAGAGACCCCTTTCCAGGTAGGTTGGGCATGTAGTGGGTGTCAAAAAGAAGGGGGTCAATACAATACAATGCACAGAACAGAACATAAGTAATCCTCAATACAGTATAATAGTAAAATAAAAATATTACAACTACAGGGCAGTATTTAACAGTAGATGATATCACATAATATGATTTGGATTTGTTTAGAGTCCTGGAGACCTCATCCATCAAGCTGCCTCCCCCAGTTGGCCATTCCACAGCTGAGACAGCGCTTGGCCAGCCAGTCCGATGAAAGGACCCCTCTACCCGACAATTCCTGCCTGCGATCCTCCATCAGAGATGACTTTACCTTAAGCAGGCAAAATCAAAACATGCAGATTGAAAGTATGGACACATGGACTTCCCTAATTATCTTAACATGCACTTTTACATGTAGCTGGAAAACTAAACAGCCACCCAACCATTTTCTGAACCATGTATCTCATATAGGGCTGCAGGAAGCCAGCCAAAGAAACCAATCAGCCCTGGAGTGGGTGCCCGCTCAGTGTAGGGTGGACTCACCCACGCATGCACATTTTGTTACAAAGAGAAGAAAATCGATGCAAAAAAGTGGGGAACATGTAAACTCTGCGCAGACGGTTACTGGGCCAGGAGTCAACAAGTCTTCAGAGCAGCATCATATCATGTCTCCCTGCACCACAATGCCGCTCTTAATATTTTCAAATGCAAATTAAATCATCATTTGCATATTTTGGCATGGATTATGGGATAGAGTAACATTTGTGAACCTCTGTTTATTGTTTGTTAATTTAAAGTTTTTGAGATAATATCTTCTGTTACATATATATTTACCTTACATTTTTTACTAAAATAAATATTTAGTTTTTCACAATTACTGGGCAGGTAAAGGTCTCCATAATCATTTGTGTACTTGGCAGATGTTAGGGCTTGGCCCTATTAACCACCATCAGATTTTAATCATTTTTGGGTGTTTGGGTTGAAGTAGATGTTTTTTTGGCCAAAGGTTGTTTGGATGGCTAATATCTGAACTGGTTGTTCTGTTGTCTAAGACTAGGGAATGCCACGTGACCCTAATTAAAAAAAGAAATCGTAGACAGGTCTGCTGCTGTTTTTGAACCCTCCAGTGTGCGGTGGGCTTACTTTGTAGAAAATTAAAGCCACAAGTCCTTCCAGCCTTCTCTTTAGGAAGATGTGCCCATTGATCACATTCTTTTCTTTTTCTTTTAAAGGAAGAGAATTGAAGCAGACGGAGCACATGGAAGAGGAATGAAGAAATGTTGCCTTGGATGAAGGATAGAGAATAGACCAAGATTTTGCTTCATACATTTGGCTTGCAGTCCAGGCAAGTTGATTTCATTTTAATAAGAACTGCTTCCAAGTAGTGCTCTGAAATAGTTTTGTAAAGAAGGAACTATGTAGATTTTTTTTTTCTGGAGAAAAAGAAAGATCCGACCTTGACTAGGTGTTTAATAGGCAATTCAAGGTAAAGAAAAGGGGTGATTGAAAGATATGAAAATGGTTTGAAATGGTATGAAAGTGGATATTATAGCTAAAATATAAAACATGCTGTTCCAGTTCTGCAGATAGGACCATTAAGTGGCATATGCTTTTATTCTGATCACCCCAATATATGACTTTGGTGTGACCAAGTAAGACACACAGCAGCTGATAAAACGATGATGCGTGGAAACTGCAGCGAGACTGACCATCCAGCTAGGAACTGCAAGATAAAACTAAGACACAAATGACTTTAAAAATGCAATTAAACCCATATGAAGTGAAATAATGAGATGTTAGGAAAACGAAGGGGAAGGAGACAATATAGCACAATCCTAGACTCTGTGGCAGGGCAGAGAGAGAAGGAAAATGGATCAAGCAGCAGTATAAAATGGACAACAGACAAATTTAGATTTACCCCGGAAACAATTGAAAATGAAAAGAAAATGTTGAAGATACACAAGGAAAGTCGGAAGAATGATCTAAAATATACAGCAGATAGATGAGATGGAAAGTAATTTAAAAAAAGCATCAACCATTTACAGCACCAACAAAGAAAAATAAAAAGAGGGAAAACACTTGGAGCAGCAGGACGTTTCTAGTGATGGAAAGGAAACTTGTCTCACTTGTGAGGAGGAACGAGTAGGTTTAAGTAACACATTATCAGAATCACATTAGGGTAGTAGAAAAAGAGAAGAGTATTTTTTTTCTGGTACTAATGTATGTGGGACATTCAAAAAGTTTCCGCTCTTTTTTTAACTCTATTTATTAGGAATTTCAAAATCTAATTACATCACTTTTCTGCATAGTCACCTTCGTCTGATACAATTTTCCCAGCGTCGTGCCAACTTTTTAATGCCCAATTACTACTCCTCCCGCCTTCACCATTTCCAACGAAAATATAAAAGTGTGGTGCAAAAACTGGAAAGCATTGAAGATAGTGAATGGTGTAAACATTTAAAAGGAAACAAGTCTTCTCCCAAAAGTGTGCAAAAATACAAGAAAGTGAATTCATGACAGAAATAGAGGTGGATAAAAACACAATTAATGAAATGCAAAAGAGCAAATGTTTGTGTACAGGGGGCTTTATTTCAAAGCAGATGTGTTCTTACAAGTAGAAGGGAAACAATTTCATGTGAAAGCATTTTTAAGAAAGCTCATCAAAATTGTTTGCATGTTCTCCCCGTGTCTGCGTGGGTTTCCTCCCACAGTCCAAAGACATGCAGGTTAGGTGGATTGGCGATTCTAAATTGTCCCTAGTGTGTGCTTGGTGTGTGTGTGTGTGTGTGCCCTGCAGTGGGCTGGCACCCTGCCCGGGGTTTGTTTCCTGCCTTGCGCCCTGTGTTGGCTGGGATTGGCTCCAGCAGACCATGTGACCCTGTAGTTAGGATATAATGGGTTAGGTAATGGATGGATAAAAATAAGGTGAACTGAAAAAAGTTGAAAAAATGTGTAAAAAGTAAACAGTGGCTTCTTTGTTATTTTTACATTTATTTTTAGGTTTCAGATAACCCAGACTGTTCAGTAACATGAAAACAAAATATATATTTGATTATAGTTGTGGGAGCCAGAATAAAACTTATGATTCAGGCTTAAATTATTGGATGTTGTCACATATGAATTACAGTATAGGGTAGTTAGCTCTGCACAATATTTAAGATGAGCGTTAATTTAGATGTGCATGGTAACCGGTAATTCTTCAAATTGTCCCTCAGTGAGTGGAAATGGACATGTCATGTGAAAGGCCAAGGTCGGCTCATGCCTTTGGTTTAGAGGCCTTGATTTGAGTTGTGACCCTGCATTCTAAGAAAAAAAACAAATGAGTTTAGTGTAGAACGCAGCACATTAGTTCAAGTGTGTTTTCTTGTAAATTACAATTTAGTTTTTAAGATACAAAATGTGAGTTTAGTTTTTTTAATAATGGGAAATTTCTATTGACCATCATTTCAACTTGTGTTTTATATCCATGTTACATATTCATACCTTGAACAAACCATTGTTTTGAGTTTAGATTTTTAACATAAACTCATGTTTATACTGGAAAATTTCTATTAACCATTATTTCAGTTTGTGTTTTATATTCATGTTACATATTCCTAACCTTGAAGAAGTGGTAATTGGATATTATAAAGTAAAATTGGTTATGAGCTTTACTTCATCGGGTCAGTATCTGAGAAATTAAATAAAGGTGGGAAACAAGAGTCATGCAAGTCATTCATTGTGAGCCTTCCATAGTGTCACATACCATTAAGCCCCCGAGTTAAAGATTATAATATCCTCACTGCTAAGACACAAATCACCAAACTTACCATAAATGCTTTGTCTGTTTCACTTAAATGAATCCTTTTAAATCTGAACAAGATGAACAAGGGAGCATTCTTACACTACAGGGTAGAAGTATGCATGTTCAAATCACACTGTAGAGTGTATTGTATCCCTGAGCACGTATTTAACTGGATCTTCTCTAAATGATGGACGAGTCTGCACTGCGGTGAGTACTGCCAGTAAAGCATGATATGGAAATCAAGTTGATGGCCAAGAGGGGTGGATGCTACATGTTTCATACTGTTTCTCTTCAGCTAAACAACAATTAAAGGAGGTGTCAAACTCTTCGTTCAAGTTTTTTTAATTCCATATTTATATATACAGAGACAATTTTATAAATAATGAAAAGATTTCTCAGGAGACACACAAATTGAAACAATGAATGAATCAACCTCTCTAGTTGTTGCATATTTCAATTTTTACTTATGCAACAACTATACTCCCTTAGATTCACTGATAGAAGCTACTGTATAATATAAAAAGCTGCAGAACTATTTTACACACAAGAATTAATTTTAAGTTTCTAATATACCAAAAGAAAAATAATTTATTCAACAGAACAGTTATTTACAGGGTTTAATTATTATGCAAATGTATTAACTAATACTCATGTAACTCAAAACAGTGAACACGCTTCAAAAAAAATGATCATACAAATTAAGAGGCTCTTCACAGTCGGTGTAAATTCCCATTGATGTGTGGCTTACACTTTCTGGACCTGAATCGTCAATGGTGGGACTCTGATAGTTTACTTCAGTTGTTAAAGTTGGCAAACACTGCATTGCAAAAGAATTATGGTTGAAGAAGTCATGAACAGTACAGGGTGTATCTAATGGCCAGCTGTTTTTTTCTAGAGGTTGCATATATCCTGTGGAACAACCACTGGCGTCTGCAGCAAGAAGATCTGCAAAAAGCTCTTCATAATTTAGGTTACTCTCTATTGCAGTATAAGAACCTTCTGTATACACAGAATTAGCATCAGTGAAAGTGACTTGTTGAATCAAACTGCTTGAATTGAACTGTTCATCTGGATTACTGTAGTTTGCTTGTTGTCCATTCAATTTGTTTTTCCCTTCGTCCACAGTTTGAGTGCTGTTCAATAGCCTATCGAGTGACCTCAGTTTTTGTTTTTTTGCTTTGAGTTTCTTTAGAAGCTTATAACGAAGACTGTCAGTATCATTATGAAGTTTACTTTTTAAATGTGTAGGTTTAAGTGAAATATCTTTCCCATTATCTATTGGACTTGACAAAACTGATGTTTGGTTTCCGTGGAAAAGTGTTTTTTTCTTTACAGCCTCTTTACTTTTGCCAAGACCTTTTGATTTGAACCCTCTAAACATGTCTGCATTGTTCATAGGAGCCCGGTGATCTTTTGTCTTGAATAGTTTTGGAAGACTTGAATTTAAGGATAGCTGGGAAGATGCTATAACAGTGGACTTGATACTATTTGCAACTGAGGAAGAAGAGTCATTCTGACAAGTTCCTGAATCAGGAGACACAGGGTGAGGGCTTCGAGGGTTTGGGTTCTGGTTCAGTTCCAATAAGGTAAAAGGAGTCGAAACAGAAGGAAATGTTCCACAGTCTGTTTTAGTAAGATCTACCTCTTTAAAGTTTTGTGATTTCATTACAGCTTTCTCTTGATCTGAATTATAACGGACTGGGTGTAATTCTTGCTTTGAGTTTTGGTTTCCCATCTCTTTCTCTTGCTTTTGTTTTAGAAAGCCTGTGCAGCTTTCAGGCGGGCCAGAAACATTGTCAACAGTTGTTAAAAGCTGCGACTGATCCACCAGTTTGCAACCTCCGCCACCAAAAGGGACATTTTCACACAATTGTGACTGGTTATAGATTAAGCCGCCATCTAAAGTATGGCCTTCAGCACCAAACTTCAACTCGACAAGATTAAGAGTAATGACGTAATCAGGCTGTAATCCCTCAAATGCTTTCAGCAAACTTGTGTCACTACACTCTTCCAATCCATTCATCTGCATTATTGCCAAATGAAGGGGTGACAGACACATTTTCAATTTTTTGAGTGCTTCCGTCCGTCAAGTCTCTTTAACAGAATATAGCAGTCTTTTTCCTAATACTGTGGATTGCTTCCCAAGCTTGCTGCTTGTGAAATTGTAGACTTGGCAATATTAAATATTTACATTTAAGCCAAAAACCTGAAACAAAAGGAATATTTTTAGACAGAGTATAAAATTAACAGCTTAAACCTTGAAAATAATTAAAATAATTTCTTTGTAAGCCAAACCTCATCGAACAGCACCATTATTTTATACTCGCTAACTTTTCAATAATGAACTGATAACTGAATATTATGTGTAGTGTGCTGCAGCACTGCTGTTTTATTTATAATGCAATATTCTGCATGCAGCTTGCCACATTCTTGTCTGTGTAGATTTTTCGGCAGGTCCTCTCGTTCCCTTCCACAGCCCTAAAGCTGTTTGACGACCCTAAACCCAACTAACTCCATGTGAGTGTCTGCGTGCGCCGGTCTCGCCATAAACTACCCCTAGTTTCTGTCTTGAGCCTGATGCTGTGGGGATAGGTTGAAATTAATGAATTTGGTGGCTTTGACAGTGTTTTTGTATAAATAGTATTGATTTCATACAGAGAAATTAAATTCAACTAACCACCACCTAAAATAAAACAGAAATTGAACAACCTCACTAAAACACTTTAAAAGAAAGGTCTGTGTGTCTTGTATCATTTTCACCATCAAATGTGTAAAGCGTATTGAAAGTAAAATATCTGTCTGAAACAAGTTAGCTGCACCACAACAATATCAATTATTAAGGCTAAGTACAGTTTAACCTTGTTTTCTTATTACATTTCTTCAAATTCAAACTCTTTAAAAATCATGCAATCAAGCAGAACAACAAAAAATATCTGTAAAGCACAAAGATTACAATCTGCAAGCTTTCAAGGCAACTCAGGCCCCTTGCATATTGTAATCTTATTAGTTAGCCAATAAAAGGTGTCATTTTGCTTGACGTTTCACTACATTCATAATGGCTAACACGGTACAACACCCTAGTACTATAAAGCACAACAAATGTAAGGAATAATAATTTCCTTCCGCTTCCTCAGTTATTGAAATCCAGATCTAAAAATGCAACCTGTTCTGTTCACTCACCTCAACTGCAGAAGATTTACGTTGTAAGACCCAGATGTGCCCATTTACCTCCAGAAAGTACATCCCAATCCAGAAAATGAGCCTAAGTCACAGTTCAGGAGAGACTTTTCTTTGTTGTCAGATTACATTGCAAGCAGTGTTTGGCCCTCAACTTCCTGCATATTTATGGTGGATTTTCTTAATCGTTACTGCATAATCAGACAAATGATCATAGAATTATTTAACATTACCTTTCAGTATTCAACTAAACAAAACTAAAAAATGACATCCCTTGCTAAAATGCACGACTGTTTCAAAGTACGGTATAATTGAACAATTACACTGAGCCGTGAACTTTTTCAATACTAGTATATTTACAACGATCCGTTACGTTTGTCAATACACGTCCATTTAAAAAGTATATAATATCAAAAGCCTCTCTCTTAACTATACAGAGTTGAAAATCAGGTAAAAGTCCCCGAATCCAATAATGTTATTTACTTACACACAACTTGGTAATAAATGTAGGTGTCTTTATTTCAAATTAGTAATGAAGTTAAACTAACATCTTTATGAATGTATAAATGAAAAGATAAATGGCCAGTTTAGTGCCCATCCATAATAATAATTCATTACATTTATATAGCGCTTTTCTCAGTACTCAAAGCGCTATCCACACAGGGAGGAACCAGGAAGCGAACCCACAATCTTCCACACTCTCCTTACTGCAAAGCAGCAGCACTACCACTGTACCACCATCCATCCAGTATCCAACCCACAGGGTCACGGGGGTCTGCTGGAGCCAATCCCAGCCAACACAGGACGCAAGGCAGGAAACAAACCCTAGGCAGGGTGCCAGCCCACTGCAGCAGTTTAGTGCTGTTCATGCAAAATACTAATGAAAATGACACAACAGTGTCAAAGCCAGCAGAACTGGATACAAAGAGGAAGCGTCCCTCGGTAACATTACATGCTACTCTATGTGACAATTTCAAAGTCCCTAAATCCAGTTCAGGGACATGAGGTTGCAGACTATCCCAACAGCACTGGGCACAACATGAAACAACCCAAGCATACAAGCACACAAGTCTATCCCATGGCGCACTCGCATGGGCCAATTTGTAACTGCCACTTACCCTAACTGGCATGATTTGTGAATGTGGGAGGAAAATCCACACAGCAACTGGTTTAACAGGCAAACATATAACATTTAAATCAGCAGTGCTAAACAAAGTTAGTAAAAATGTGAATGAAGAGGATAATCTCTATAGAAATGTAATGACAACTAACAAAACTTTACTGCTTCAATCCTAAGAGTAATGAAGCTCTCCATACGTTGTTTGTTGATTTATGAAATGAAATGAGACAGAGATAGTAATGTCATTGATTTCATTTCTAAAAGTGACGCAGCATGTGACAAAGCAACTGTTTTGTCCCTTAATTACCTGTTACATTCTTGGAGGACGACAGAAAGGGGTATTGAATGGAAAAATGGTATTGATGAATCCCCAACAGGAATGGAACTTTAGATCCTTGTGCATGCACATTTACATTTTATCAAATTTTCTTGATGAAAATGAATACTAAAGGATGTTCTAAAAAGTTGGAAAAGGTGATTAAAATGCAAGGAAAAAGACACGGAACTAAATCAAAGTGTTTAAACAATCAAGAGATGGAACCAATATTCTTTCCAGGCAAAGTCTTGGAAAGAGATGTTAATCCAAACTCTGCAAAACTCAGCCTGCAAACACAAAGCCACTGAATATCCAGTAATCACACTGAAAGTCACAAGAAATGGAAGAAGATTGGAGTAAACTTGCATTAATCAAAGATATTAACTTTGTATAACAATGGCCATGTCTGGAGTTTACAAGAACGTCCAAGAATAAACCTACTGAGTGTCAAATTTGTGCAGCTTCTGTTTATTTTAAACCAAAATCTACTTAAAAGATACAAGAAAAATACTACCGTGCAATGGTAGCATAAAGCTGAAGAGCTGCTCATCATCATCAGAGAGCTTCTCTAGAGCTGAAGGGGAAAAAAGGGATAGAATACCAAACAATATTGCAAGAAAGCTATTTTTAGTTTTGCTAACAAACAGGTCTGGGATAAGCTTTACTTTTCAAAGGATGGGACAATCGTCCTGAGCACAAAGGCAAAGCAACCTTGGAGTAGTAGGTGGGGATGAATGGCCCAGAAAAGTACCAGCATCAACTCCACTGAGACTCAATGGGATGAGATGGAGCAAATCTGGAAAGGTGAAGGGGGCAAACGTCAAAGCTTCAAATTACCATCCACAAATCTTAACTGGTACTGCTGCCGCAAAAAGTACCTCAAACAAACGTATACAAGCAGTGTGGGGAGCTGTGTCTTCAATTGGCTTATATATATTAGGTTTCCCTTTTTTACCTTTTAATAATTACTTTTTGTCGATTGTTGTTGACTTCACTGTATGGATGTTTGCATAAATCATTTAAGTTTCTGATAATGTTCACTTTCCTGAATATTTTCATAATTGCCACCCCAGAAATTTTATGTATTATATATACACACTTACGCTTACCGGCCATTTTATTAGGTACACCCGTTTCAGCTTCTTGTTAATGCAAATGTCTAATCAGCCAATCATATGGCAGCAACTCAATGCATTTAGAAATGAAGACATTGTAAAGACGACCTGCTGAAGTTCAAAATGAGCATCTAGTTGGGGGAGAAAGGAGAACATTCCATGGTTGTTGGTGCCTGACAGGCAGGTCTGAATATTTCAGAAGCTGCTTATCTGCTGGGATCTTTACATACAACGATCTCTAGGGTTTACAAAGAATGGTCTGAAAAACGGAAAATATCCAGTGAGTGGGGAGTTCTCTGGGCGAAAATGTCTCATTGACGCCAGAGGTCGTTGGAGAATGGCCAGACTGGATCGAGCTAATAGAAAGGCAACAGTAAATCAAATAACCACTTGTTACAACCAGCGCACAACATGTCGAACCTTGAAACAGATGGGAGGCCACACTGGGCGCCACTCCTGTCAGCTAAGAACAGGCAACTAAGGTTAAAATTCACACGGGCTGACCAACATTGTACAATAGAAGATTGGAAAAATGTTGCCATAATGGATGAGTCTCGATTTCTTCTGCAACATTCAGTTGGTAGGGTCGGAATTTGCCATCAACAGCATGAAACGTGGATCCATCCTGACTTGTATGAATGGTTCAGGCTGCTAGTGGTGGTGGTGTAATGGTGTGGGGGATATTTTCTTGGCAAACTTTGGTCCCCTTAGTACCAAATGAGCATCGTTTAAATGCCACAGCCTACCTGAGTCATGTTGCTGACCATGTCCATCCCTTTATGATTGCAGTGTACTCATCTTCTGATTGCCACTTACAGCAGAATAATGTGCCGTGTCACAGAGCACAAATCATCTCAAACTGGTTTCTTGGACATGACGATGAGTTCACTGCACTCAAGTGGCCTCCACAGTCACCAGATCTCAATCCAATAGAGCACCTTTGGGATGTGGTGGAATGGCAGATTTGCATCATGGATGAGCAGCCGACAAATCTGCAGCAACTGTGTAAGGCAATCTTGCCATTATGGACCAAAGTTCCCAAGGAATGTTTCCAGCACCTTGTTGAATCGATGCTACGGAGAATTAACGGCAGTTCTGAAGGTAAAAGGCTGTTGAACCCTGTAGTAGTAAGGCGTACCTCTTAAAGTGGCCGGTGAGTGTATGTATATGTGATGAATCCCTACTATCTAATTCTTTTAGAATTATTAAACATATATAATATCAGGGATGATTCAGTGTAGGTCAAAGTGTTTAATTGTCGTTTGTATTGTGGCACTTGGGTTTTCTCTATCCAAGATGGCTACCCCTTCCTCTTTCTGTAGTAGAAACACAAATGCCAAGTTGGCTGGTGACCCTAAACTGCCCTGTTGTGAGCTACATGGCAATGTTTGAAGTGTGCCCTGTGATTTATTGGCATCTCATCCAGACTCGATTCCTGGTGCTGTCTGGATAACCTCTGGCTTCTCATGGCACTGTAATACAATAAATTCAGATTCAGAAAATGGACTGATTGATAAATGAAGATACATTCCTCCACTTTTGTTGATACTGTGCTAAAGAGCTGTTATTTTCTCATTTCAAAAATACATTTTTTTTCTGTTTTGTTTACTCAAAAATCTTTAATTGGTATGATGATGAAAACAAGCTGCTGATCAAGTGTACAAAAATACCACTAATCACACTGAACTCGTATCCTGCTTTTTTGAACATTTAAAAAAAAAACACTTAATTTTACTATTTGGCATTTAAAAACATTTCCATCCATCCATCCATCCATCCAGTATCCAACCCGCTGAATCCGAACACAAGGTCACGGGGGTCTGCTGGAGCCAATCCCAGCCAACACAGGGCACAAGGCAGGAACAAATCCCGGGCAGGGTGCCAACCCACCACAGAAAACATTTCCTATTTTCATTTTTAAAAGTGGAAAGTCATTGGCTTATACGGAGTGCATTTCTATATTAAGCTTATCGCAAAATATATTCAATACATACACTATACATTAAATGTTGTGTAATTTAACATTATTGTGTCTACTGGTTCAGAAGAGTAATACAGTGTAAAATCTGTAAAGATTCATGTATGACATAAAAAACAAGCCTGATAAAGTCAACACAGCCGAAACCTCAAGTCTCTTTATTCTACATTTTTCAGATAAGATACTTTATTCATCCCTGGGGGGAAATCTGAAATTTGAGGATAACCATAGTCTTCTCTTTCTGCAGAGAGACACAAACCCTTCACCAACTCCATTAAAATAAAATGCACTTCACTTTACAAAAAACAAGTTGTTTTAAAAATGTCTCTAATTCAGTTCCTATTTTGATGGGAACGGGATTTTCATAGATAAATGTTTTAATAATCCGACTTAAACTTCACACTTCAACGGTTTTTGTGTTGCGTGTATTGAATGAATCCATCGATCACAAGTGTCATTAACTGAGAGTTATTTGTGTGATTTCAGATTTTTTCGTACAAAAAACAGAAAGGAAACACAACTCTGAAACAAATGTGAGGCTGAACTAAGTGACAAAAATTTGACATTCGGGCCCATTTAAATCTGACAGCAAAGAAGGTACCACTTAAAATGTCCTTGGCTATGGATTAAAATGTATTTCACTGCTGCCCTTACGTTAACGATCGAAATCCATTATCTCATATGTTTGAGTAATATTAGAACAGCTGAATCAGAAAAGAAGGCAAAGGCCGTGCAGGAGATGGCAAACCGCACGCGGCGATCGGAGCCCCCGGGAGCTGGCAGGCCGATATGCTAGCCGCTGTGTTGTTCAGAGTATTACAAATAACAACTTTTACCATATATATATAAGTGCACAATGTTCACTGTGTGTGTATATATATATATATATATATAATTTATTTATTTATTTATTTATTTTTTTGCGTATACGAAACATGCGGCCGCAGCAAATTAAAGTAATTCAAATGCTGAAAAGAATAAAACCAAAATAATCCCGTCATTCAAAAAAAAATCTACAGGGACCCTGTATCCTTCAATAAATACCGAAACATTAAGTATTGGGGCCTCGATTCGGGAATAATTATTTCAAAACTTATGTTTAACAAAAGATACATACGTTTGTTATTTGCCTTTCTAGAGTTTTCTTTTTTGCAGGTTTTACCCAAAGTAATTACATTAATTACGTAATTAAAACATGCAAAGAGTAAACTGTATTACTAAATTGATAACCAAGCAGTTTCCTAAAATGTGTTCATCCACCGGTCACGCGATCGCCTAGCGTTAAAGTTGCACAATGACACATAAGTCACAAATGTCTCACCTTTCTCCTTCTCCAAGAAACTGACGGCACTTTGGGACTAGTTATGTTTTATCTAGTGGATCCGAGACTGTACCATTGTTTTCGGACAAAGGGCGGAACTTCCAGGTAATACCTGTAAATGTATTTCTTTAAACGACATGTGTATGAAAACGTAGGTACATTTCTGTATTGTTATAGACTTTAACGGGTGGGTGGTCATATGCTTCGTTGATTTTAATAACGCTTTGGAGAGTGTAAAGAGGAATGAAGAAAAGTGGAAGACTAGAGAGGTGGCCTTTGCCGTTACTTGGACCAACACGCAACTTCACTCGGGCAATGAAAGTTATTGAGGTCGATCAAAAGCTGCAGGCGATGTAATAATTTACTGGCTTGTGTTCGTCTCTTTTGACAAGGCAGGACATGATAGAAAACACTTAATTTTCAAGCATCGCAATCAAACCATAAACAATAAAACTGACACTCACCTCAGCAAAAACTAATACGAGTGTGCGTTCCACTATATAGACAGAGAAGGACATGCAAGCAAAAGGTCAAAGGTTCATTTTCCAGGTAGCGTAGTCAGAGCATAAACGTCCGAGCATAAAATACATTTGATTCGGACATCATCTTGAAAACTTGTGGACAGTTTACCACAACGTTAATGTGATCTTTCCAACAGAATCTAAAAAGACAGACTGGATGGCTCATCGAAAGCCTTTGCGTCCCCGTTACTCTCTTCATTCTCTGACATGGTATAATCTGAAACGCAAAAAAAAATCTAGCTGTGACAATTAAATGGGACAACTGATGTCAAATACGAAGTTGAGTTGTGGCGGCCCGGCGGATGGCCATGTTGACGGTGCATTCACTTCGTGGGCCGCAATATTTTTTTTCTAAAATCAGTTTAACTCAGCCGTTAACTCTTTTGGTTTTAAAAGTTAAATACCGCATTGTAACACATCGGTATGAAAAAAAGGGACACTGCCTCGGACTACCATATTTAAAGTGACCAGAATTTTTTGGGCCAATCCGGGGACATATGGGGGGGGGCGGTGTTGTTGGGGGCTAGTCACTACAGAGTACAAAGTGAAAGCTTATCACGTGATTTCTCGCCAAAATTGCAGGATGCTGTAAAGCATAACCGCCGTCAAAACACCGCGCACGCGCGCCGAGTTCAAATTATCGTGGTGATGAGATACATTCAAAAAAGTGAACCGGCTGAAACCGGGGACATGTTTCTGAGTGGGGACAGTTTTCCGAAAAAGGGGTATGTCCCCGGAAAACAGGGACGGATGGTCACCTTAACCATATTAGACAAGGATTTGGTGGACCAGTGGCACTTTTGCTTTAAACAACGGGCGTGTACTTTAGGAAACTTCTAGATGTACTCGAGGTAGATGAACGACAACAAGCGCAGGCATTCGTAGCCTTTATACACGTGGGCAGTCGAATGCCTGCTTTTGGTCTGCTTGAGTCTTTGTTGATTGCATTCGTCGTTCACAAAGAAAAGATTTAGTACTGGAGTGATGTTATGGCTTGTTACGAAAGGGACGCATTAGATGGTCTGTAAAACGATTACGATTTTCATACGTAAAATTCGGAAAAATCCCAGGTTAACTGCCACGAGAGTTTATTGAAATGTTGTTGTTTGCGCATACCGGCCAGTTTCTCGTCCGATTTACTTCTTTATGCCGGGATTCACGGTGCGATTCTGTCGCCGGCTGATTTTCAGATTTCCTGGCTGTCTTAAAACCGGAAAGGTTCCTGTCATGTCAGACATTTAAGTCGGCGAGCAGTCTCACGTGCAGATTCTCTGATGTTGCTCAATAATTTCATTGTGCATCGATCGCAGCATAGTATGCATTTCACTTTTCTTTATTTCAAAAAGCTAACGATCATGATTGCAATACACATAGGTCTAAATGGTCAATGGCAAAGGCATCTTGGGGTTAGAGAACCCAAAACAAACCAGTTCTCCCCGCAAATTTATATTTTTATCTTTATATTTTCCGCGACTCAAATACACGCGCCTAGTTCCACCTTGTTACCTTTTTCTGTTCATTGCACATTCCGAACGTAATAAACAATACAGATTTTTTTTTAAATACGGGACCGAGTGTCTTGTACGCGTTTTCTAAAAGTTGCACAGTGTATGCCCGGTATTAGAGAAGTAATTCAAGAATCGGAGCTTCTCTTTCTTGAAAAGGTGTGCGACCACATGTTACTTTTTACTTATTTACTAATTCTTTAAAAGAGGGATGCGAGTGCGCAAAAGTCGAACACCGAGTTAATTGTGCATTTTTGTATAATTTATTTATATCACAAAGGTGTATTTTGTTCAGTCTTCCGCATCATACCCCAGTTTAAGACTATCTAATGAAATCAACAGACAGGACACCGCGATTCGTACTTGAACACAGTGCTGCTTAATTCTCTTGGTCCTCCAAACGTACACAGACAAAGCCAGCGCATGCGTACTAACATTACATTTCAATTCACGACTCATCTGACACATTGTATAGTGAGATGTCTATGTCCATAATCCACTGTCTCTATTTTGCTGATAAGCACTACAACTCCCATGAAGCTTGACACAGGGAATGCTGGGGCTGTTGAAGTTAATGGGGAGTTGGACAGTAGCTGTTGAATACAGAAGACGTGTTCATGCTCTTTACATCAAAGAACCCGGTTGAGGTTGGACATTACCAATCAAGTAAAATCCAGGTGGCATGACACACTGACATACTGAGTACGGTTTGGAGTTGCTGCAATGAAATTTGGGCAAAGTGGACTCGCCTGCCATATCATTTTTTCCCTTTGATTTCCGGGGTGTCTTTGAATTCAGCCTTCTGTAGGTTCAAATGATGTGGCATCCTTTCGTTCCTAACACAACACCCAGTCTAAATATCAGTAGAGATATCCAGCAGGATTTTTTTCTCTATTGAATTCTGATGTATTTTCAAAGTGTGCCTTTAATTTTTTTGAGCAGTTTATATTTACCGAGACAAACATTGACGTATTCAATACTTATTTTCCCCACTGTATTGTACCGCTTTTGCCCAGTGTTAGGGACAAAGACACGTTTTCTTGATTTAACTGCTCCGCATTTTAACATAACAAATCAAACAATTCAGATGTGATTCAAGTGAACATGGCAAATTTTAATTTTAAGGTATCTGCATACATTCCAGTCACAGCACGTAGAAATGACAACACTTTATCTACATGGTCCCCCTATTGGGAGAGTCTGGGACCGTTGGTGTCATGTTTGTGATTCCTCAGGTGTGTTTCTTGCTTTCATGATACCTCAGCCTGCATCTGCCCTTTGGAGTTTGTAGTTGCCATTGTTCAACAGGGGGATAAGAGCTCTGCCAATGAAAGGCAAAGAAGCCATTATGAGGCTGAAAAACAAGACTAAAACCATTACAGACATCTGTAAAACCTTAGGATTACTTAACCCAACTGTCTGGAATATCATGAAGAAGAAGGAATGCACTGGTGAGCTCAGTAATCACAAAGGGACTGCTAGGCCAAGGAAGACCTCCACTGCTGATGAAAGAAGAATCCTCACCACGGTAAACAAAAAGTCTCAAATGTCTCGTAGATCAGAAAGTCTTCAGGAGGCAGATGTGGATGAGACGACTGTCAGCAGAAGACTTCGTGAACAGAAATGCAGAGGCCACATTGCAAGATGCAAACCACTAGTTAGCCACAAAAACAGGACAGTCAGATTACAGTTTAAGAAAAAGAAATTAAAAGAGCCTGCAGAATTCTTGGAAAAGGTCTTGTGGACAGAGGAGACAAAGATGAACCCATCAATGTAGGGATATCACGTTGCTTTGATCAGGTGGTGGTGGTATAGATCGCCACCACAGAAAAACGGAAAAAGTAGGGGTTAGTACGGATTATGGGGCCACCATAAATAATAATGATAATTAATTAAATATACAGAGCTTTAGGATTAAACAAAGATGAAGCTATGAGAAAGCCATGTTAAAATAATCCATTAAACGAAGTGCTGGTGGGGGTTAAAAGTCCAGAATAAATAAATATCCATTAAATGAGGTTAAAACATGTCTTCTAAATTTACTGAGCCCTGGTGCACCCCTTTAAAACTGACGTCTCTCCAGCTCACCCTGTTCAGGCTTCGCAGCACAGAGAGAGACGTCATCCACCAGATGCAGACAACCTTCTGATGCTTGTGTCCCCACCGCCCATCCCATGGCGTTCCCAGGGGCGCCGCTGGGCCTCATCTCCTTTGAGTCCCGCTGCTATTCTCCGGCCCCACAGCAGAGTCCCTCTGGAGTGATCTTGTTGCTCCTGCTCCCAAGCTGAGCCCCCTTGAGCACAGCCCACCCGCTCCTCACCTGGGGCTCACATTCCCATCCGCCTGCTTCCTCAAGTCTTGCACCGGCTGCTGCCCTTCTCTCCAGCCATCAGCCTCCGCTCTCTTTCAGTTTCGTTCACTCTCGTCTATTCTTTCATCTCTCTTCCCCCCCGCTGTGCAACATATAATTGGGGTACAGGTGCGTCAAGCTGCTACCTCGGAGGCACTATTGAGGGGTCTGACTGATCCACAAGGTACGCGGTGCAATTGGCCAAGTACCCCAATTAAACACGGAGTGAAGTGCACCTTCACACACCCGCATCCCACTGAAGCTGGCATCTAGCAGGGCACGATTATTTATTTAAAATCAGCACAGCACTACGGACCACTTAGCACAATCTTAAGGTCAATGGCACTAACTTTCTTTTAACTTTTTTTAGATGACATTATTGCAATATGTTATTCACAATTGTTGAGAAACAGCACTTTCTCGTTGTTGCTACAGTTCAGCCACTGTGATTAAAGGGTACAAATTAAATATCCATCCATTATCTTAATCCATTTATCCAGGGAACATGAAAGCGCCACGCAGAGTGTACTCGTGATATTGAACCTCGTCCTCCTTGTTTCAATCCAGAAGAGCTGTGCTGCCCCACAATTTCAAAATAGAAAAACCCACCACAGATCCTAGGGAGGCCTGCACTACACCCACCAACAGCATCCCTGCCAACATCCTTCATCAACAGACTCTGTGCAGATCCTGACACCAACATACACACCTCCACCTCCACCTCCATCACTTGCTGGACCTCCTCACAGATACAAGCGTCTGCAGCTCCAAAGCCCAGGCAGCCTGTGGTACAGCAGGTCCACCGGCTTAGAAGAAAGGCCAGTTTTTAAATAAATAATCGTCACACTCGCAACTTATAGAGGGGGAGTGGTAGTGTGGCCAGAGCGGTTCTCAGACATGATGTGGTGCAGGCGTTTCTTCGTGTAAGTGCACAGATGAGGAGTCGTCCGTATCCCTAATTGATGCCACACCTGTGCCACGTCCCCATTATTAAAAGGAGAAAAAGATGGAAAGAAACAGTGGGGGTTAGAGGAGGAAGAAAGGGAAGCTGACAGGTGTTGTGGGAGAGAGGGAGAGAGCGAATGAGCGAGAGCAGGTTCGCTATAAGAAGGAAGGCAGCTGGGAAGTGAGCCCTAGCGGGGGGTTTTGGCCAGCACCCGGGGGCAGACGGATTGGGTCACTCCTGCTGAGTTTTACAGAGGGGCAGGAGTGACCACGATTGAGGATGGCTTGCCACAGGATTGGAAAGCTTGGGAGGTGGAAGCCCTGGCGGGAGTGCCCTGGTCACTGGTCTGGAAGAGCCCTACGGAGCCAGCGACCGAATGGCTTCCAGCCCAATGGGAGGGCGATCCCCCTGGTGCATGGCCTGGATGGGAGAAGCAGGCTGAAGAAGGCACCGGGTTTTGTTTTTAAAAGGACTGCTTCCAGTCATTGTTGTTTGAACCTCGGTTTTAAAGGATTTATTTATTGGATTTTAACTTCCACATTTTCACTGTTTTTTATTGGATTATTTATTTAATGACTCTTTGATTGCACTGCACTATTTATTTGGACACTGGTTTTGTTGTTTGTAATTAAAGCAGTTTTGCATCGTTCCTCTTGCTTCGTTGTGGTGTCCTCATTGTCCAGCTCATCAGGTTACATTACCGACAGTGTCGGGTTCAAGAGCTCCCGAAAAGGAGCGATGGGAGTATGCAGCAGAACCCGCATCGTCGGACAGCCCTTTACGGCCTCCTTCACCGCGCCTTGACCTCTGTCACCCGCTGCACTTGTGTCGTCTCTTTCATCAACGTCCATGATCTTCACCTTCACCTCCATCACCAGAGGGCTCTTCGTGGCCTCCGTTACGGATATCGGTGCCCCTTCTTTCATTATTAGCTGTCACTTTTCTACTCCTTGCATTCATCACCAGCAGGCTTAATGCCACCCACAGCTGAACAGCAATGTGAGAAGCAGAGTGGAAATTCACAAGAAAGAATGTGAGAAGCCACTTTGGATGAAAACACATTGGCATTAAGGAGGATATCAGGGCATGGAAACATGGCCAATGTATTCATCAAATAAAATACAAAAAGAAGAAAAAAACATTTTTGAGTCCAGCTACATCAATTCATGTACATAAAAAACAAGAACATGGCAGCCAAGCCAGTCCATAATCAGAGAAAGGTATCTGTGCGATACAAAGGCAGTGATTTCTTGGAGAAGTGGCATCTGGCCTTTTCAGTGCAGCCATTTTAAATCATTTTAAAACTTTTTATGCTCATAATGTCAAAAAAGCAATTTTCCCAGAAGAGAAGTTTTAAGCCGTGTTTGGAAAAGAACAGAAACACATTTGTCTATTATTATATAAAAAAAATCTTCGACCAAATGAGACTTTTTGGAAGAGAAATTATTTCCAGTCCTTTGAGACGAGACGTTTGCCTTGACGTTTTTTTCAAGTCACGCCCTCGTCTCATTTATAACTAAAGTAAATAAAATCGTTTTATTTAAAATTCTTTTTTAATATATTTTATTCTTGGTCAGTCCATTTAGTGATCGCACTATTAATGATGTGAAACGCAGATGTTGTGTTTTAATCTTTTTAACAGAGCGGTCTTATACAGGGGGTCCCATTAAATCTGCTGACCACATTGTTGTTGCCATGTTTTGTTTTTTGTGAATATTTTCTGTCATTTAAGCAAATACATTATTTATGCAGAATATTTGACGCTTAGCTTGATGTTATTTTTTCTTTTTTTTTTAGTATACACTGTATATGTGCATAAATAAAAATGACCTGAAATGCATTTTTAAGTAATATCAACCTGACTTTAACATCCCACATATTTGCGGTATTTATGCATTTGCCAAGTGAAGTAGTGCTCAAATGTTAAGCGTTTTCTGTAAATTAAAGAAAAAAAAAATCTTGCCTGTACCAGTGTTTTACATTATAGGCTATGAGGCATGGAGAAAAAGCTTAAAAATCTGTCCATTTTTCAAGCCAAGACCGTTGTCAAGTATAGATCTGTGTTTTGCGATCACAGAAACACCAATAGTTTGAGAGTCATCCATTTTAAAATAAGACCAACCGTGCATGACAGCTCAGCCTTGGGCTGATGGTTTCCTCTCACAAGACCAAATCACAGTAAATGTTTTGTTTCAATTTACTTTTGTATTTACATAAAATTCACAAATGTGAAAACAGTACCAAGAATGTGCAAAAAAAAAAAAAAGATTTTTTATTAATACTCGACAGCTGTCTTGAAAAACGGGCGTATTTTAAAGTTTTTAAGGTTTTCCTGTGCCCCACACCCTCCATTGTAAAGCGCCAGTGTGGGAAAGGAAGAAAACCTGTCTCTGTACATTTTTTCTTTAATTTATAGAAAGTGATACAATGCAGAAAACAATTTTGCATGGCAAAAGCACATTTTTATATACATACAGTTAGGTCCATAAATATTTGGACAGAGACATCTGTTTTCTGATTTTGGTTCTGTACATTACCACAATGAATTTTAAATGAAACAACTCGGATGCAGTTGAAGTGCAGACTTTCAGCTTTAATTCAATGGGTTGAACAAGACGATTGCATAAAAATGTGAGGCAACTAAAGCATTTTTTAACACAATCCCTTCATTTCAGGGGCTCAAAAGTAATTGGACAATTGACTCAAAGGCTATTTCATGGGCAGGTGTGGGCAAGTCCGTTGTTATGTCATTATCAATTAAGCAGATAAAAGGCCTGGAGTTGATTTGAGGTGTGGTGCTTGCATGTAGAAGATTTTGCTGTGAACAGACAACATGCGGTCAAAGAAGCTCTCCATGCAAGTGTTAGAAGCCATCCTTAAGCTGAAAAAAAACAGAAAAAAAACCATCCAAGAAATTGCTACAATATTATGGGTGGCAAAATCTACAGTTTGGTACATCCTGAGAAAGAAATCAAGCACTGGTGAACTCAGCAACGCAAAAAGACCTGGACGTCCACGGACGACAACAGTGGTGGATGATCACAGAATCATTTCCATGGTGAAGAGAAACCCCTTCACAACAGCCAACCAAGTGAACAACACTCTCCAGGGGGTAGGCGTATCGATATCCAAGTCTACCATAAAGAGAAGACTGCATGAAAGTAAATGCAGAGGGTGCACTGCAAGGTGCAAGCCACTCATAAGCCTCAAGAATAGAAAGGCTAGATTGGACTTTGCTAAAGAACATCTAAAAAAGCCAGCACAGTTCTGGAAAAACATTCTTTGGACAGATGAAACCAAGATCAACCTCTACCAGAATGATGGCAAGAAAAAAGTATGGAGAAGGTGTGGAACAGCTCATTATCCAAAGCATATCACATAATCTGTAAAACACAGTGGAGGCAGTGTGAGGACTTGGGCGTGCATGGCTGCCAGTGGCACTGGGACACTAGTGTTTATTGATGATGTGACACAGGACAGAAGCAGTCGAATGAATTCTGAGGTGTTCAGAGACATACTGTCTGCTCAAATCCAGCCAAATTGATTGGGCGTGCCAGCAAAGGGTTTTCAACAAAGTATTAGAAATGAACATTTTATTTCCAGTTATTTAATTTGTCCAATTACTTTTGAGCCCCTGAAATGAAGGGATTGTGTTAAATAAATGCTTTAGTTCCCTCACATTTTTATGCAATCTTTTTGTTCAACCCACTGAATTAAAGCTGAAAGTATGCACTTCAACTGCATCCGAGTTGTTTCATTTAATTCATTTTAATTCATTGTGGTAATGTTCAGAACCAAAATTAGAAAAAAAGTTGTCTGTCCAAATATTTATGGACACAACTGTACATACACACCATGTTTGACTTGAAAAATACCAAACTTATCCTGTAACCTGTTCTGAGACCCTGTGAGGAGATCGGAAGACACTGAAGGAGGTCATCCTGCAGAAGAGACGTGACGTGGTGAACATGGACACTCCTTTGCAGCATCAGTGCAGCACTAAAAAGTAAAGACCGACATATAAACTACTAGAATATTTGTACAATTTACCACAAATGTACTCATTCTTGGCCTCTCTTGATTTAAGCAATGTTTTCCAATATAATTTTTATAGATATTGAAAAATGTGACTTTGTTAAATATGACGGTTAGTCAGTAATTATCCACATTTTTGTGATAATTTTGTTTGGGTTTCCTGTACAGCTTACCCCACACACATGTGGAAACATGGAGTGTCTGTGGTCACAGTGGTGAGGTTTTCTTCGAGTAAACATGACTGCTTCCATCTGTTTGCAACAAAGATCAGCAAACAGTGGAGAGTTTTTTTTCCCTTTTAAAGGGGGTGAAGGTGTACCAGGGCCGAAACCTTTAATTCACTGGAATCATGAGACTTGCTAAAAACTTATCAATATTGGACAATATTGGTTCCGTTTCTGAGCTTCTTAAATCTTTTGTCAACACTCCACTGTGTGAAAGGCTGACCCCAAGCTCTGGTCCCCAAAAAAGATAATTACCGCTTGGGGGTCGAGAGTGTGTGTGTGTGTGTGTGTAAATATAAATTTATTGTCACACATGTGCGCATGGGAGGCAGCTAGAGGGCTTGAGTAAGGGCAGTTCCGAATCATACCGGGATGTGGCAGAGTGCACTGACTCTCTTTCTCCCTTACCTGCAGACCATTCACGGGAGATTCCACCTGGCCCTCTTAACGTCACTTCCGGGACACAGCCTATGGAAGACGACCTTGCCAGCACCAGCCCCTGTGATGTCACGTCCGGGCTCGAACCTATGGCTGAAAACCTTCATGAGCCCGACCCCTTTTATCTCACTTCCTGTCTTCCCTTTTAAAAGCCTCCACCTTTTTCCTGTTCCCTCACTTCTGTTTTGGACTTGGTTTTGTGCACAGCAGTGCTATCATTTAAGACTACAATTTGCAGCCAGGAAACTAAATACACGGGTGGCTACCTCAAACCTTTCTATGACTCTGAGTCGAGTTAACAATATATATAATATATCTATTATAAAAAAAAAATCCTGGAGAGAAACACTATGGCTACAAGATGTGATTTTCACGTTAAGATCACAGAAGACACTTAAAAGACCCGCGATGACGTAGAACATGAGATTCTTGCAAGACACGCCCTACTTACAATCAATATCAAAGACGACCACGAGCAGCAAAACACTCAGTTGTGTCAAGGCTTTGAGCACACACAGATCCAGGGCTCTCAGCGCTTATAAAGCATATAAGGACAATACATTATAAATGAAACGTAGACGACTAAGCAAAGAAGAAAGCAGCGCGGAGAAAAGACACTCAAAAGCGTTGGAGAGAAAAAAGGGCAAAAAAGAAATAATCTAGGTGCAAATTCAGAAAATAAGGAAAGTAATTATCAGCCCGTAACACGTGGAATTAAAACAAAGCACGTCCAATCCGGGTCAGAATTAAAAGACAGAGTAAAAGACAAAGTAGAACTTCATAAAGACGTTTACAAACGTTGGCACTATACACATGCAGAGCAGGTTAGAGATTATGAAAGCAGTGGAATTCGGAAGAGTCAAAAAAAAAAAAAAAAAGGGCGCGATACACATGTGGAGAAAGATAAAGAATATGAAAGTAGGGAAATTAGAAAGTATAAAAAAAAGAAATAAAGATCGCAGGAGCGCAAACAAACGGAAATTATTACTCGAAAAGGAAAATAAGCATCATGGACCAGGTGTCATTGACAAAAAGCAGGACAAAGTGAGGTCAGAAATAAAAGAGTAGAAAACAAAGTAAAACGTCATAAAGAGGTTAAAAAACAAGGGGGCCAAACAAATGCAGAGTAGGTTAGAGATAATGAAAAGAAAAAAAAAAATCTTAAAAGTGTGTATCTGAAAAACCAAACACAGGGGTTGGTGAGTGAAGCGAGCAGGGGGCTAAGCCCCCTGGTATTATAATAAAAAAAGTCCTGGGACGAGACGCGACTTTTTCAGAGAGATACTTTCATGTCCCCCAAGACAAGACTTTGTGCCAAGACATTTAACTACGCTTGGGGCCAGGAATAAAAGACAAAGAGTAGATGACAAACTAGAACATCATAAAGAATTAAAAAATGTTTGCGCAATACACATGCGAAGCAGATTAGAGATAATGAAAGTACCAAAATTCTAAAGCCTCAAAAAAATGATAGTGAAGATCGCATTAGTGCAAACAAATGGAAATTATTACTCGGTGAAACAACTGAACAGCGAAAAGAGATTGAATATATTGTTTGGATTTAAACTTTAAGTCGGAGACTTGTTGATCGTCAAATTCGTGTTTCCATCAGGGAAAAGTAGCGTTTCTTGCCAATGAAGATGTGTATCCATGAGAATTAAAAGATTTGTTGTCTGGTGAAAGTGTAATCCACATACGCGAACTGCGGAGTTGTGAAGTGGTTGGCGCGTAGTGCAGGCCTTGTTCTCGAGCGAAGCCCCCTAGTATATAAAATTAAAATAGTGTCTCCATATTGTACAGGAGTCTTTCTGTAGAATTCAGCCCCTGATACAGCTTCAGCCCATAAAAAGTCTATTACTGCTTGCCGTTTTCATCTGGTGTGACCAGACAGCAGATCAGCCAAGTTTATCTTTAGAAAACAACAGGAGAAACTGACTGGTTTGGGCTGAAACGTTACCACCATGACCACAGACACACTGTGTTTTCACATGTACGTGGGGAAAACTGTACAGCCAAAACAAAATCCCAAATGATCATAGAAGTGTGGATAATTATTTACTTCGCCATGACCAGCACAGTACGCTTATAGTGTGCATTTGTAAATACACAGGGAGGCTGACAAACTGAGCAAAGGTAAGGTCAGGGATCAGCCACAGGGTCAAAATACTGAAGACAAGTCAGAAGTACCGATCATCAAAAGACCAATACAATGTAATGGAAAATGAAATTTGAAAGGCACAAAACAATATGGTCCTTACGCTATCTTCAATTGTTATCAACCCCAACAAGCTAACTACACTACAAAAGAAGTTTGGTGTTCTAAGTGCACTGTACATGCAATGCTTTTAAAAATGGGAATGCATGATGAACTCGCAAGTAATATCTGATTACAATACTCACAAAGAAAGTTGTTAGCATAAACATGGCAGCAAACCTTGACCAAAATAACAATGACTATAAGAAAAACAAGTCAGACAGCACTGAAATATTATAATCATAACTTTAAAACATCAATGAGTTTAAACATTCCTTAAAATTTACAAAAGTGCAAAAATTGGGAACGGGAATCCCAAAACTCATTACAATAATTACAGGAGCTAAATGTCTCCTCATCTTCACATTTGCATATAGGTATAAAAAGCCCATTTGTCTAAATCCTGAGAAAACGTAACCTTTTGTGCTTAAATCACTCTCAAAAAACAAGTGCCACAACGTAAAAGATTGCTATATGCCACTATTCACTTATGACAGGCTGAGATTTTTAAGGTTTTACAGAAATAACAGTAATTAATGCATAATCATAGTCTCAGATGTTTATGATGAAGTATCATATGCAAGAAATTTTTATTTTTAACATATGGCCACTTGGCAGTGGAGAACAGGAAAACCTGATGCGCGCTGAAGAAAATGCCCCTTTGGCCGGGTCCATAGTCCTTTACAATAAACCTACAGAAAATATGGCCACCCATGAGTTTCCTCCAATTAGATTAACATTTTTATTTTCAAAATGGGTTGGGTTCTGCTGGGTTTTGTCTTCCCATTATTTAAAATGGCTTTTCCTTTCTGTATGGCCATTAAAGGTCCTCTGCTAGCTCATGCACACATTACACATAGATACAACACACAAGAGATTAAAAAAAAAAAAAAACAAAAATCTGAACGTTTACATTTATTTCAAATATAAATTGGCCTAACATAGGTCAAACTGTAACATTCAAATTTCAACTGTAAATTAAAAGCTACAAGTTACAAAACACAAGTGTTTGATAGTGCCAACATTTCCCAGCCTGAGGACTCTCTTAAATATAACAGATGTAGTGTTTATCATTCACCAACATAAAACCACCGAAATGTTCACGATTGCTGGTCAACAAACTTCAAAAAAACTATCATAAAAATTAAACAATTCTTCATTCTCAGTGCAAGATCCTGCTGTTGTGTGGGATACAAGATCAGTGAACAAATCATTGTCGACGCCTACTGCACTTGTATTAATGGTACTGCATATCTGTACCTTGGGCTGCACAAAAGTGGAATTTTTAGATTTGTACTCAGAGTTTTGTGTATTCTCAGAAGGGATGCTAGAAGCTGATAAAGAACTAGTAGTGGTGTCTGGAGAAAGGAGATCTGCAAGAAAGTCTTCATAACTCTGACTATCAATTGATGTGCACGAGCTAGCAGTATAAACAGAATCAGCATCAGTGCCATTAACCTCAGCAGTTGAGCTGCTTGTAGCAAAGTGTCCGCTGGAGCTGCTAGGACTTTCCACTCCATTTCTTTTACCTTTACTATCTGTAGCATTCAGGGTGGCATTTAACTGCTGATTGAGCAATTCTAACTTTTGTTTTTTGGCCTTTAGCCTTTTTAAAAGTTTATACCGAAGCCTTTCGGTGTCACTTAAATGTTTAGTAGCCTCTTGCTTCTTTTCAGTTGTTTTGCTGCTTGCCCTCATGAGATCTGTAACAGAACACTTTGCTGTATGCAAATCTGTGGCTGTCTGCTCCACACCAGCAGGCTGAATCTGAAACTTGCCCTTTACATCTATAGCATTGGTTTCATCCTCATGAAGATACGCAGTGTTTTTTGAATTCTGGTTGCTTCGAACAAGCCCTTTAGATCTGAAGCCTCCAAACATATCAGCTTTTACCGGAACTTGAAAATCCATTTTTAGCTGTGGCTGGACTTCTGGTTTAGGTTTAGAAAGGCTTTGATTTAGATCAGTATGTGGTATAACTTGCTTTTTAACAGAAAGATGGTTAATAAATAACTTGGATGACCAGTTTAAAACAGAGCTTTTTTGATTATTTTCAGATAAAGGAGTCTCAGCATGTGAAGGTGAAACAGCAATAACAGCTGATTTATATCCATGATGTGGTGCTGCCTGGTCTGAATCTTGATTCACGATTGTTGTACCTTTTCTTGCCTCAGATATTACTATGGTACTATTTTGTATCTTTGAATTATTTTTTGAGGCACAGTCATCCATATTTTGTGTTGGCTCCAGTATGGCTTTGTTATCATCCAGTACAGTTGGACTACTCTCTGAGACGCCATCAGTAATTGTTATATCCTGTGACTGATCTATACATGTCTCACTTCCAACAGCTGAAAAGATACTGTCATTCATCTGCGTCTGTTCAGCAAGTACGCTGCTGTCCATGACACGACCTTCTGCGTCAAACTTAAGCTCCACAAGATTCAGTGTAATGATATCATCTGGCTGTAGGCCATCAAAAGCTTTTAGCAAACTAGTTTCATTATTCTGTTCCATTGTTGAATTTACACTGTTGTTCAGCAGGGAGTTAACAGATACACATTTTTCTTGTGTGTCCACCTCTTTTTGTGCCTTCTGCTCTGCCAGTACAGCTTTACTTTTTAAAGAAAAAACATTTTCAACAAACTCTCTACCAGACACTGGCACAGGCATCTCTGTGGGTGTTGTGCCTCTTGCCTCCCAAAAAACCATATGAACCTCATTTGCTGGAACTTCCAACTGCTTATACACACTGCAGAGTGGAGCTTTCAAATCATCACACTCAATCCACAAACCTGAAAGAAAAAAAAAAAAAAAACACAGCTAAACGCATTACATTTACTATAATAAATGAAAACAAGTTTTCTGCCTCGTATTCTACATCGTTTTATGTACATTTTTACAATTCGAAAATGTCAAAGCTGTGAAACAAAATACTTCTTGAAATTGACAGTAATAAAACTTTAAGACAGCATATGCCCTTAGGTGAAATTTGTAGGACGAACTACAGTACATAGTGAGACTTTTTTTTTTTTTTTTTTTAAATTAAACATCTCATTAAATCAAAAATTAGTAAAGAGGTCATAAACCAAAACATTCAATTTACCATTTTACTTGTATGAGTGTAACTTATTTGTAGTTCTGTGAAGAAATTCATTACACTATGTGTCCTGCTTTTTTTAGAACTGAACTGCACAATAAAAATTAAAGCCTTAACACTAAAGTTATTAATAATTAGGCTTGCCAATAAATTAATTTAGCACTTATATCGATGACCATCCCAACAGTCAGCAACTTAAACATTAAGCCCAATTCATTTTGAATGGTAAAAATGCACAATTCAGCTAGCAAATTACAATCAGTCCAAATCTGAACCTAAACAATTCAAGTTGATGTTACAAGCATTGGAGTACTTCTTGGTAGCTTCAGGCACAGGGCAGGAACCAATCCTGGATGGTGCTGCTGTCCATCACAGGACAAAAGCACATACCTACACTTACTTATATGGAGCCAGAGTAGTGAATTAACCCAACAATAAATTTGATTTATTGCATCAAAAACTATACAAGTCATGTCAATGGTTAAGAGTTCACAAAGACTGTATAGAGTTAAAGATAAACTGGTACCAATAAACAATAATGACAAAAGTTAGACTAACAGCTGAAGAAGCAATTCATACAGTAAAATTTCTCACCTCTGAAAAGAGATAAAGCAAAATTGGGCAGTTTTGCATAAAATGTCAGCCTCATGCAAAAACGAAGGTCCGTTAAAGTTACTAAGGCAGATGGTGTGCATGTAGTTTCTCAAAGAGTCACAGGGCTCATTCATGAACATAGCCACACTAACATGGTATAGTTTTAAAATCCCCAATAGCAAGCACTTTGGGGACATGAGAAGAAAACCAACAGAGACACTGGGAGCACATTCAGACTTCACATAGACAACAAACTGCATAGACCTCAAACCCAGAACACATGATGTAGCAGTGCTAAACAGTGTTCCAAACAAAAAATATGTAATTAATGTAAAAAAAAAAAAAAAACATGCATCATATAAAGATTTGCAGGCTATGTGGATTGGCACTTATGCATTGGCTCCATTGTTTGTGTGTGTGTGTGTGTGTGTGTACATTTGTTCACCCTGAAATGGACTGGCTCCCTCTCCAGGTGCCTCATGTGTAACACCATGCACATAATTCACACTAAAACATGGTGTATGGACAAAAAAATAAGTGTGTGTAGGCTCATAAAAATCCAGATGCATAAATCTGTGCGCATGCCAACTTCCATGTTCTTCCTCTACATAAATCCCGATCAGTGTGAAAAGTAATGCACGTGTCTGCCGCTCCACCCCAACTCATCCCAGAATTTTGCATATTTTATTATGCAAAACAATATAAATATCACCTTCCCCGTTCAGTGTTTGGTTAAAAGACAATGGCAAAAGCATGTGAAAAAAAGAATTTCATCAAATGCAAAGAAGAGGAGAGGAAAAACGTACTATTTGTTGGCTTAAGCAGTAATACACTCACCTAAAGGATTATTAGGAACACCTGTTCAATTTCTCATTAATGCAATTATCTAATCAACCAATCACATGGCAGTTGCTTCAATGCATTTAGGGGTGTGGTCCTGGTCAAGACAATCTCCTGAACTCCAAACTGAATGTCAGAATGGGAAAGAAAGGTGATTTAAGCAATTTTGAGCGTGGCATGGTTGTTGGTGCCAGACAGGCCGGTCTGAGTATTTCACAATCTGCTCAGTTACTGGGATTTTCACGCACAACCATTTCTAGGGTTTACAAAGAATGGTGTGAAAAGGGAAAAACATCCATCCAGTATGCGGCAGTCCTGTGGGCGAAAATGCCTTGTTGATGGTAGAGGTCAGAGGAGAATGGGCCGACTGATTCAAGCTGATAGAAGAGCAACTTTGACTGAAATAACCACTCGTTACAACCGAGGTATGCAGCAAAGCATTTGTGAAGCCACAACATGCACAACCTTGAGGCGGATGGGCTACAACAGCAGAAGAGCCCACCGGGTACCACTCATCTCCACTACAAATAGGAAAAAGAGGCTACAATTTGCACAAGCTCACCAAAATTGGACAGTTGAAGACTGGAAAAATGTTGCCTGGTCTGATGAGTCTCGATTTCTGTTGAGACATTCAAATGGTAGAGTCAGAATTTGGCGTAAACAGAATGAGAACATGGATCCATCATGCCTTGTTACCACTGTGCAGGCTGGTGGTGGTGGTGGTGTAATGGTGTGGGGGATGTTTTCTTGGCACACTTTAGGCCCCTTAGTGCCAATTGGGCATCATTTAAATGCCACGGGCTACCTGAGCATTGTTTCTGACCATGTCCATCCCTTCATGACCACCATGTACCCATCCTCTGATGGCTACTTCCAGCAGGATAATGCACCATCTCACAAAGCTTGAATCATTTCAAATTGGTTTCTTGAACATGACAATGAGTTCACTGTACTAAAATGGCCCTCACAGTCACCAGATCTCAACCCAATAGAGCATCTTTGGGATGTGGTGGAATGGGAGCTTCGTGCCCTGGATGTGCATCCCACAAATCTCCATCAACTGCAAGATGCCATCCTATCAATATGGGCCAACATTTCTAAAGAATGCTTTTTAGCACCTTGTTGAATCAATGCCACGTAGAATTAAGGCAGTTCTGAAGGCGAAAGGGGGTCAAACACCATATTAGTATGGTGTTCCTAATAATCCTTTAGGTGAGTGTATAAGCAACAAAAGCTTGTCAACAGAAGCTGATCGAGTGATACACAAACTCGAAAAAGAAAGTTCAGAAAGTCGTGCAGTGCACAAAATAAAAAAAAGAAGTGGTCAGATATCAAAGTTAACGTGAAAAGGTGAGTTGTAGCCCAGTGTCTAAGTGTCATACGAAAGCATATTAGGGTACAGAGAAAAGAAAAAAAAAAAGGGACATTGTGGGAGAAAAAAAACGTTGAAATGTCAACTTTAATCTCATAGTTTATTTTGTCAATAAAGTAAAACATCATATACTTAATCATAAAATTAATGTTAAATTTACAAGAGTATCTCAGATCCCATCGTAACTAAAGCAGCATGTTAAATCCTACGTATTCTATGTGTTCTTCTGTGTATTCAATGTGAGTGAATCACTACGTGCTCCTTAAAGGGGCTTTCTCCTTAAAGAATACATACATTTATGATATTACAGCTCTCTGAACAGTTTAAATACTAGGATTTATACTTGATATCATTTTCATGATGAATTGAATTAAAGCACGTATTAAACATGGGGGCACAGTGGTAGCAATGAGCTGGCGCCCCATCCAGAGATTGTTCCTGCCTCCCGCAAGATGCTTGCTGGGACATACGCGACCCTCGATGAAGTAATTTATTGCAGCAGTACTGTCTCTTTCAAACATACTAACCCCCAATCCCTGTCCATCCTTTTCTTTCTCCATGTAACCAATCGCCACACAATGAGCTCTGTAATAAACATAAAGGCAGCTGTAAGCTTAGAACACTGATTCTTCAAAACCTTTCAGGAACACTGAAATATGTTCTTAGTACATGTTTAAATTTTCCATCCATCTATCTATCCATCCAAGGTTACGCCAGTCTCAGAGAGTACAAGATAGGAACAATCCCTGGATGGGGCGGCGCCAGCTCATCACTAATGCTACACCACCGTGCCCACGTTTAATTATTAACAGTATAAATTATTTAAATGAAGTTAAAAATGTAGCTGTATAATGTAATACACATAGTTTAATGTATTTCATCTTAAAAATTATATTAACAGCTCCAAGAAGATGGCTCTTGGAAATCTAAATCGACTTAGAGGCTAGTCGTCATCATCTGTAAATATACACTCTCTTCTACTCAATTTAATTCCTTAATTGGCATTGTATGGTACAATGAGATTCAATATGCAACTCCTCCATAAACTAATTTTCCTATAACGATAATACAAAAACAATGACAACTATACAATATGAAAGCACAAGTACAAGTATGCATGTACATATAGTGCAGTTGAACCAAATAGTTCATAAAGTGGTTCAGGTTGTGCAATATTACGGTTGTAGTGTAAGTTTTCAGTAAGGTAACAGTACTTAGAAGTATAAACAGTTCTACCGGGAGCACTTGATGGACTGGATTTGAGGGTGTTTGTAGCTCTTGGGATGAAAGTGTTTCTGAGTCTCAAGGTTTATGCTGGAAAGGATCTGGAGCATTTGCAGAATAGGAGAAGTTCAAATAGGCTGTGTGCATGGCTGAGGCAGCGTGTACTGTAAATGTTCTCCAAGGTAGATTCTGTATCCTGATAATCCTCTGCGTTCTTGAGACAACCCACCATAGAGCTTTTCGATCAGCTGCTGTGATTCCACATTCAGATACAGCGAGTTAAAATATTCTGAGTGGTACACTGAGAGTAACAATGCTAAAGCAGCTATGGTATATGGAATAGTTTGGCCATTCAGTGGACCATTACATGTTTACAGGTTGATTACAATCAGATGCCTTACATTTATAAACAATATGTAGTAAATTTCAGTGTATTTGATAAAGCCGCGCCAGTGATGTGAATCTGTGTGGAACAATAGAACTGCTTTGATGCTGGGTGTTGCCAGTTTGCAAAACTGAGCTGTAAATTTGCGTACGCAATGAATTCAGCTGGCATGAGAATGTGTGTGCCTTTACACCATGTTTAGTTTTTATACATCGCGATGTGAGCATGGAAACGGGCTTATGCAACATTTTTGTGAGTGCGCACTGTTTACACATGAGGCCCCAGGTGTTGTTACTGCCTTGTGCATAATGAGTGCCCCACAGCTCTACCCTGGGTAAACCAGTTTGGAAGATGGATGGTGCAAAGGGAAGTAGTAAATAAACTGCCAGAGGTTAAGAAAAATCAAAGTTAGAGTACCCAAAAAAAAACAGAAAAATTACGTAATTTTCAGTTACACAAAAATATAATTTTCAGGGAACAAGTAGTGGGTTAACAACTTACAGCTTTTAAAGTTGCAATGGACGTTAATTAAGCTTGATAGCTGTCGCAAACAACTCCTACAGTTGTCCCAACAGTTGATTACTTCCAAACCCTCTGTCTTTAAAATATATAAAAGCAGTGTTGGAACAAACTGTGTTGCTACACCTTAGGAAACATTATTTTGTCAACACTGCACTTACAGTAAATTGCTATCATAATAGTGAGAAAAAGGCAATTACCAAAGGAAGACAGATAAACCATTGGAAATTAACACATTTTTCTTCTCATTCTGCTATGGCTTTAGATCTGCCAGATTCTGTTCAAGCCTAGGACACTACTAGCATGGGAGACCAGTGTGGTCAAATGGCAGGCAAGGCAGCACAACTGGTAAATCAACACAGGTGTGCCACCAGGAGTCACTAGAAATCAAAGATTAAAAGAATATGCTTATTTTTTTAAATATTTGGGTGATGGGGATTGGAAACAGAAAAAAAAAAGGTTTTGGACATTGAGCATACGACTGGATAACTAACATGTGGATTGTATGATACAAACAATGTGAGAAATTCATCATTTTCAGCCAAGCAATATGTTACAATTGTATTTGCTCAGACCCAACAGCTCAGGATAAACAACTGCAGGGGCTTAGACGAGATTTCATCAGACAAGGTTATACTTCCAAAACAACAGACACTCAAAGAAGAAGAGCTACTGCCATACTCAGAGACAAAATTCTGGAATATAAAAACAAAGACAAAGAGAACCGTATCCCCCTTGTTGTCAACTATAACCTGTATCTTTTGAAGCACTTGGAAAAATTATAAAAGAACTTCAGCCAATACTAAATAACAATGAAATGCTCAGAGATCTATTTCCAGAACTTCCCCTCCTGGATACAGACAACCACCAAACCGGCAGCAACTAATTGTCCAAAACTTCCTGAGTGTACCAACAGATAATGGTACACCTCCCTGATTTCAGAAAAGATGCAAACTGTGTCCTTACATTTATGATACAGATGATGTTCTAGCTAGCAATGAGGTATAACTACATTATCATTAGGGCTCATTTTCCTGTAGATCATCTAATGTGGTCTACCTAATTCTCTGCATGTGTGAGAAACTCGAGAAACATTCCATCAAAGAATGAATTTACACAGGTTCCACAAGAAGCATGGCAATAGGGATGTTCCTGTAGGAGATCACTTCAACAGCCATGGATACTGTGAGAAGTACTGTAAAGTCACAGTGCTTATGGGCAACTTCAAAACATAACAGAGAAACGAATGGGAAGTTAAACTTGAAGAGACTTTGTTGGACAGTTATCAAAAGAGCTTGACTATAGATTATTCTCCTCTCTTGCTAAATGAATCTTAGCCTGCAGAGGTCTATTAATCTTTTACATCCGAGATCTCATTAAAAGTTCTTCCAATGCTATATCTGTCTTAGTGTCTATATAAACACAGAGAATTTCAGTTTCTGTATTACATCTTGCCTGAAGAAAAGGCCTAAGATACCTTGTAAGCTTGCATATTGTAATCTTTTTAGTTAGTCAATAAAAGGTGTTATTTTGCTTGATCTCTCATTTTCTTTTTCCAGAGACATTTTTTTTCACTCCAGTTGCCACTGTGCAATATGGGCCACTATTGACTTGTATTATATCAATCTTTTTTTCTCCATTCTGCATGAAATCCTGGTATTAAAAATTTGTCTTGGTCACCACTGCAAACTACATGCAGTAAGTTAACATTAAAAAAAAAAAAAAAAAAAAAAAAAAAAAGCCTTTTCAATTGAAAAAAGAAATAATGACAGATTTGAAACTGCTGCTTGCTAAACAATAGGCTTTTTTTAACAGAATTTTACTGTGTTTATTATTATGCTGTGTGTCATACAGCATAAGCAAGTACTACATAATTAAAATGGTAACCCATATTTTATAATTATATCTCAAGAATTATGTATGTCTAGCTAATACTTAAGAAAAAACCCCTCTATAAATATAATAAATGCATATTTTAAACAGCTAAAAACTGTAGTTTTAATTTCACAAAGACTTTTATCGTGTGGTGATTGGTTATGTACAGAAAGAAAAAGGATAGGAACTGGGGGTTTAGTGCGTCAGCTAGAGACACGAGTCTAAAAGTAAGAAAAATGTTGGTTCAATTGAAAAGGTTTTCTAAAGCTGAACGCTCGGAGATTGAGCGTTATGCTAGGCTGTTCAATGCTGCTTTCTTTGAAGAGTTTGACCCACTACAAGCTGTGGAATTCTGGCTGTCACCAGGCAGAACCATCAGTCCAGGAACCATGCAGTTCAGCTCAAGCAGAAATGAACAGCATTCAGCCCATGCTGTCTGAGATAGTAAAAATTCTTCGGGGAGAAGATGTTGCAAGACAAAAGCTGAAGAAAATGGCAGAAAATGAATTAGGACAGTGTTCTGTTATGTAACTGTAATATGTGAAAAAAGAACTAGTGTAGCTATAATGAAGGCATTGTTTATTAGTGAGTTAAAATAAGGGAATCTTTTATATAACGTTCTAGAATAAGGTGGCAAAATACTACTCCCTGAAAGAACTTTTTTCAGTTTTAAAATGGAAGGCAGTTTTGGTATCAATAAAAGAGATCAGAAAAAAATAAACTTATTTTTCACTTTTGTTATTTGTTTATGGGCAAGTGAATTTAACTGGTGGACAAGTGGATTTTCTAAGTTTACTTGTCCGTGGACAAGTAGAAACAAATTTGACTTCCACACCCCTGATTAAGCTGCAGAAACATCTCAAGGATGATCAGGGGAAACAGGATGCACCTGAGCTCAATTTTGAGCTTCATTGCAAAGGCTGTGAATACTTATGCACATGTGCTTTCTCAATTTTTTTTTATTTTTAATAAATCTGCAAAAATCTCAAGTAAACTTTTTTCACATTGTCATTATGGGGTGTTGTGTGTAGAATTCTGAAAAAAAAAAGAATTTAATCTATTCTGGAATAAGGCTGTAACATGACAAAATGTGGAAAAAGTGATGCGTTGTGAATACTTTCCGGATGCACTGTATATATTATGGATACATATTTTATTAGTTAAAGTATGCATTTTAAGGACATTATTTTAATATTTTATGGTCACTGAACAATAAGCCTACAGAATTTAATTTTGCTTTGTGAAATGTGGTCTATAGTTTAATTATAAAAAATAAACTTGAATATAAAACACAAAGCCTCTATTTGTCTTGTTATGCAGGAGATTAGTGCAAAAGGTTTTTTTAAAGTAATAAAATGAAAAAAGTAAAAAAAAAAAAACAAAAAAAAATTATTCTGAATCTGTATTGGAATCGGTCAATCAAGTAGCATGAAATCGGTGATAGGTACCGGCCTTAAAAAAACGAGACCAGAGCATCCCTAGCAAGTACCTTTCTGGAGTTCACCTTTGCCAAAACAATCAGATGTCATTAAACTAAAGCCAAAAAGGGTGATAAATGTCATCATCGACTGCCATGAATCCGAAAACAAATATGAAGCCTGTGACCATTTTCTTGTGCTTTACAAGTCCTTCATGTGCTGCGTAGTATGAACAGTGGCCACGGCATCACCAGGGATTACTTTATCAAAATGTCTACAGCAAATAGATGGATTAAAACTAAACTAACACTTATTAATAGGTTTTTTTTTTTTACTGGATTGCATGCAGCACACTCTTTTGTGTCTGGCTGTGTGACTAAGCCCTGCAAATGAGCGACATACCAGTACATATGTTTCTGCCTTACACTTTGTGCTGCTGGGATAATAATAATGTAAGTATTTTTTACTTCAGTAAAATAAGTGCTTTGGGTTAAACGTTGTTTTAAAAGTAACTGGACTACAAAAAAACGGGTCTTGCAATTCAACAGGAATTGCACATATCCTGCACAATGTTAGTAATTTCCACAAACTAACTTTTAATGCACAAATTTCCCATACATGTTTATTTAGGAAGCACTCTCTTACATGTTGTAATAACAGTCAACATCATTTTTTAAATCACTTTTTCAAAATTTTGCCAAATTTGTTGCTTAGGAATTGATTTATTTTTTTTACTGTTTATGTTTTATTAAGGTTGAATGCATGGGATGTCACCTTCCTGTTGTCACTGCTATTGACAAACTGGCAGCTGCAGAATTTGGTAATCAGCTGTTCATCTGAGTAGCTGAAATATGCAGATCGAGTCAATGATACAGGGCGTGCAATTTTCTGTTGTACACTGCTCTTTAAAAGAATTGTGACTAAACCCTTTGGTAAACTGAAGACTAAAAACAGGCTATGGTATATATACTTTATTCTCCAATAATACTGCAATTCTGTTCAGTCAATTTGTATTCAGATTTGTTCCTTATTTGACGAACCAACAGCTGAAAGTTCATGGCCATTTTGAGAGTTTTAAAGAAAGACAATCATTAGATCTTTAAAATGTTTAGTAGGCTCACTGCCTTTAACACTGAAAAGTAAAAATCACTGAGTACACAAAGAGATGCACAAAGCTCAAGGCTAACTTCAGCCAATTTTATATAATGCTTAAGAAGGCTGCCACCACTCTTAACTCTTAAAAAAATCTGGACTTTCCCTAGGATACCACAATTTGCTTTTACATTCTTCCTGTAGTCTTTTGTAGTAAGAACTTGGGCTGCAACTAATGATTATTTTGGTAGTCGAAGAATTATTCAATTTATTTTTCGATTAGTCACGATTATTTCATGTCTGACTATTTTGATGCCTGCGACCTGTGGTTGCACATCCTGTTCTGGCTCCAGTATGTGTCTTACCTCATCTGCTCACGTCTGTCAACCTGTGAATGTCACCCTGATGTCTCTGCATTAACATGATTAAAATTAATAATAATCAAATTTAAATAACCAGTGAAACATGAATTTGAAAATAATCAGATGTTTTTATATTAGTGTGACCATCGCAATAAAAAAGAAATACATTAAACAATAAAGTTTTACATAGTCTTTAAACAAAAAAAGTGCATTTAACCTAACCAAAAAAATACATCGTTAAAACTGAAACTTTTTCATATTTTAGTAATAAATGACAAAATGTAGACATAAACTATATAATGTGTAAAGCCTGAAGTGCAAAGATCAAATAAACACTTTCACAAAATGTTCAAGGATGATACAATAGCTTCCGTGGTGCAGCGGTAGGAATTGCTGACTTATAATCAAGAGTCCCCCGGTTCGCTCCTGACTGCCTCGTATATTTACCATTTTGAGTAGTAAGTTGCTCTTATTGTTAATATTATACAATACATACAGTACATTTGATTTGCGTCTGTAACAGCCACTGTAAATGTATAGTACAGTACTTGTAAAAGTTACCTTTTTTTTTTCCCACTTTTATTCTCTTAGTCACGATCACGATACATACTACATTGTATAGTGAATTCTGAATAGTACCTATCAGAAAACACCATCGCACTAATGCAATATTATTTGAAAACAAACAGATCGGGTGTAAATTTGTTACTTGTAAAAGTTAGCTTTTTTTACTTTTATTTTCTCAGTCTCGTGATCTGACCCTAACTAACAGCACCAGCATACATTCTCAAGAGAGGGCAGCATCACATCTCCAGGATGCTTTCGTTTCAGATGCTCATGCATCACAATGGTGCTGCTGTGAAAAGAAAGCTCCGCTTTACACAATCTGCATTCAACTTTTTTTTCCTTTTTTGGTGAAGTGCTCCCAAAGTTTAGAAAATTCCTGTCTGAATTTTTTTTCATCTCCTTCCCCCTACTCTATCCGACTCGCCATTGCAACCACGTTTATTTTCCTCTACATTCTTATTCTCCTCAGACGTCGTTCTTCTTTGGTAGGACGGTGTGCAGTCTTGACAAACAATAACAAACGATACTGCCCCCAGATGTTCATGTAGTGCATTGCAGTTTCAAAAACCAATGTGGTTCTTTGCTACTGGAGCCTCTATTGAAGGTTCTGTTTATGACGCGTCGACAATAAAAAATCTGCATCAACGATTTTTTGTAGTCGATGTCGTCGAATACGTCAACTAAGCGTTACAGCCCCAGTAAGAACTAGCATGGTACAACACCCTAGTACTACTGTAGTCTTTTGGAAATACATTATTTAAAAAAGCAATCATGTTCCCTGGCGAACTAATATTCTCAAACCCACTCCAATTCAGAGGGCAAAAGAGCAAGAGCCTATCCTAGGAGAACTGGGCACAATGTAGGAAAACGGCCTGGTAATGGTCCCTGCCCATCATAGGGTTCACTTATGCTCACTCAAGATTCACATTGGCACCATTTAACTAAACTGCAGTATCCAGAATAAAGACACAGGGAGAACGTTTAGATTTCCCACAGATAATCAGTGATGGATTTGAACCTAATATGCTGGATCTGTAAAGTGGCAGTGCTAATCAGCATGCACTACTATGACACCTGAGCTAAAAATGATAATTTGAGACGTTTGAGGTATTTGTCAAAATATAGTTAACAACTTTCACACTTAAGGGCTTTATGTCGATTGCTTAACTGTCTTAAAGTTGCAGAAAATACCTTGACATGAATGACACTATAGTATTGATAAATAAGTATTTTCTTAGCATATTTTATCATCATCTCTAATTTATGTATTATTCTACTGGTGCAATTTTTCCTTAGCAAGTCTGTTTTGTTGGCCATATGTGTGAAAATTACTACATGCAAAATGTATGTAAAATTACAACAGCTGAAATAGTACTTGAGTCACGTGTGCTTTGTGCCGACATGTGCTTTGCAAACGCTAGAGTCTGTTGAGAGTTGTTGGTTTGTTCTGTGGTGTGAGATTTAAATAAAAAAAATACATTTTGCTCTTAAAAACTTGGGTTTTGGTTGCCGCTAAGGAACTGTGTGGGAATTTTTAAAGCTTTTTTTCCCTTTAGAAGGGGTATTTTTTTGCTTTTTTTTCGCCCAAACAAGAGCAAAAGTAGCTGGATATTTGGAAGTGCGCTTGGAAAAGTTATTTGTACTTGTACCTGTTCTTGTTATCTATATTTGAATTAGCATTGAGGAGGCAGGGTAGAAAGCAGCAGTAACTGATATCGGCATTTGTAAATAAATAATCACGTCGTCCTTAGTTTAAAGGAAAAGAAAAAAAGGCCGCGGCTGACTTCAAAGCAGTAAAAGGTGGAAGCTCAGCAGTGCGCAGGTAAGCGGCCTGCGTTAAGATGCCGATTAGGCACACAGAGCAGTAAGAGCAAATAAGGTAGTAAAGTTTTATTTATTTGTTTATTTTAGATTAAACAGTCCTTAGCGGTACAGAGGTAGAACAGTTAAGTGGGCAACAGCGTATTGGTTCATTAATACGGGGGAATACAAACAGTGCGAGTGAAGAGCTTATAAGTAAGAGGAGCACAAAGTTAGGAGAAGAGACAGAGAAAAGTAAAGTTAACCTCATAGAAAGAAAGGCAAATAGCAGGCAGCTGAGAGAGAGAACAGTACAGGAGCTTAAGGGGGGCTCCTTTTGGAAGAGATGGGACCTGTTCCGCCGTGACGGGTTACATCTGAACCGGAGGGGCACCAATGTATTGGGGAGGCGTATGTGTAGGCTAGTCGAGGATTGTTTAAACTAGGGAATGGGGGGGCAGGGAGTTTAGGACAGGCCAGATTTAGATCTATACATGGAAGAACAAACAATGGTGTAGAAATAAAAATGCATAGTAATGTAAATTCTAAGCAAACACGTAAATGTAGAAGGATTAACACATTAAAAATAGCTTGCCTTAATGCTAGAAGTATCAAAAATAAGGTAAGTGAGTTGGAGTTGTACGTAGCAGAGCATAATTATGATATTATAGCAATAACGGAAACCTGGCTAAACAACAAAGATGGGGATGAGTGTAACATAGAGGGATACACATTTTTTAGGAAGAATAGACAGAACAGAAAAAGAGGTGGGGTTGCTGTTTATGCCAAACAGGGTTTAAAAGTAAGTTATCTTCAGTTGGGTGATGAGCCCCATCTTAGTGAGGACATGTGGCTTCGCCTGGAAAATATTAGGGAAAGAGGTCTTATTTTAGGAGTGTGTTATAGACCACCCAATTCAGACAGTAATTTCAACACACATCTTTTTAGTAATATCAAAAAGGAAAGTTTACAGGGAGATATTATAGTCATGGGGGACTTTAATTATCCAAATATTAAGTGGGATAACCTTGCAGATGGAGGAGCACAAGAGCAGGAGTTTTTAGAAGTAATCAGTGACTGTTTTTTAACACAGCATGTTAGAGCACCAACACGGGGTGAAGCCTGTCTGGATTTAATATTCTGTAATAATCAGGATAGAATTGAGGTTGTAGAGGTGATTGGACCACTAGGGTCAAGTGACCATAATGTAATACAATTCTCAGTATTTTGTAAGAGTACAGATGCAGATGCAGGCTCAGATAATATTTATCCTCCTGTTCTTAAGGAGGCTAGTGAGTACATATATAAACCCTTGACACATATTTTTAGGAAGTCACTGAGCACTGGAGAGATTCCGAAGGACTGAAAAATGGCAAATATCATCCCATTATATAAAAAGGGTGACAGGGCACATCCAAGCAACTATAGGCCAGTAAGCTTAATATGCATCACAGGAAAATTAATGGAAGGAATTATTAAGGATAAGATTGAGCAACACATGGCAAGGACAGGAGTTATTCTGAACAGTCAGCATGGGTTCAGAAGTGGGAGGGCGTGTTTTACTAACATGTTGGAATTCTATGAGGTTGCAACAAAAGCATACGATCAAAGTGGAGCTTATGATATGATCTATCTGGACTTTCAGAAAGCATTTGATAAGGTGCCACATGAGAGGTTGGGCATCAAGTTAAAAGAAGTGGGAGTTCAGGGTGATGTTTTTAGATGGGTGTAGAATTGGCTCAGACACAGGAAGCAGAGGGTGATGGTGCGAGGAACCTCATCAGAACTGGCCGATGTTAAGAGTGGAGTTCCACAGGGGTCAGTGCTAGGGCCGCTGCTATTTTTAATATATATATATAAATGATTTAGATAGGAATATAAGTAACAAGCTGGTTAAGTTTGCAGATGATACCAACATAGGTGGATTAGCAGATAATTTGGAATCTGTTATATCATTACAGAAGGACTTGGATAGCATACAGGCTTGGGTAGATTTGTGGCAGATGAAATTTAATGTCAGTAAATGTAAAGTATTACACATAGGAAGTAAAAGTATTAGGTTTGAATACACAATGGGAGGTCGGAAAATCGAGAGGACACCTTATGAGAAGGATTTAGGAGTCATAGTGGACTCTAAGCTATCAACTTCCCAACAGTGTTCAGAAGCCATGAAGAAGGCTAAATGAATGTTAGGTTATATAGCACAATCTATGGAGAACAAGTCCAAGGAGGTTATGCTCGACCTTTATAATGCACTGGTGAGGCTTCATCTTGAGTACTGTGTGCAGTTTTGGTCTCCAGGCTACAAAAAGGACATAGCAGCGCTAGAAAAGGTCCAGAGAAGAGCGACTAGGCTGATTCCAGGGCTACAGGGGTTGAATTATGAGGAAAGAGCTGAGCCTTTACAGTTTAAGCAAAAGAAGATTAAGAGGTGACATGACTGAAATGTTTAAAATTATGAAGGGAATTAGTACAGTGGATCGAGACTTGTATTTTAAAATGAGTTCATCACGAACACGGGGACACAGTTGGAAACTTGTTAAGGGTAAATTTCGCACAAACATTAGGAAGTTTTTCTTTACACAAAGAACGATAGAAACTTGGAATAAGCTACCAAGTAGTGTGGTAGACAGTAAGACGTTAGGGACTTTCAAAACTCGACTTGATGTTTTCTTGGAGGAAACAAGTGGATAGGACTGGCGAGCTTTGTTTGGGCTGAATGGCCTGTTCTCGTCTAGCGTGTTCTAATGTTCTACTAGGGTGTTGTACCGTATTGGCCATTATGAATGCAATGAGAAGTCAACAATGACAACACTTTTATTGGCAGCTCAGGCCTCTTCTTTCGGCAAGATGTAATAGTTGAAAAACAAACTTACCAGCTATTCTGTCAAATAATTTATTTACTCAACTATATACAGTGGTGTGAAAAACTATTTGCCCCCTTCCTGATTTCTTATTCTTTTGCATGTTTGTCACACAAAATGTTTCTGATCATCAAACACATGTAACCATTAGTCAAATATAACACAAGTAAACACAAAATGCAGTTTTTAAATGATGGTTTTTATTATTTAGGGAGAAAAAAAATCCAAACCTACATGGCCCTGTGTGAAAAAGTAATTGCCCCCTTGTTAAAAAATAACCTAACTGTGGTGTATCACACCTGAGTTCAATTTCCGTAGCCACCCCCAGGCCTGATTACTGCCACACCTGTTTCAATCAAGAAATCACTTAAATAGGAGCTGCCTGACACAGAGAAGTAGACCAAAAGCACCTCAAAAGCTAGACATCATGCCAAGATCCAAAGAAATTCAGGAACAAATGAGAACAGAAGTAACTGAGATCTATCAGTCTGGTAAAGGTTATAAAGCCTTTTCTAAAGCTTTGGGACTCCAGTGAACCACAGTGAGAGCCATTATCCACAAATGGCAAAAACATGGAACAGTGGTGAACCTTCCCAGGAGTGGCCGGCCGACCAAAATTACCCCAAGAGCGCAGAGACGACTCATCCGAGAGGTCACAAAAGACCCCAGGACAACGTCTAAAGAACTGCAGGCCTCACTTGCCTCAATTAAGGTCAGTGTTCACGACTCCACCATAAGAAAGAGACTGGGCAAAAACGACCTGCATGGCAGATTTCCAAGACGCAGACCACTGTTAAGCAAAAAGAACATTAGGGCTCGTCTCAATTTTGCTAAGAAACATCTCAATGATTGCCAAGACTTTTGGGAAAATACCTTGTGGACTGATGAGGCAAAAGTTGAACTTTTTGGAAGGCAAATGTCCCGTTACATCTGGCGTAAAAGGAACACAGCATTTCAGAAAAAGAACATCATACCAACAGTAAAATATGGTGATGGTAGTGTGATGGTCTGGGGTTGTTTTGCTGCTTCAGGACCTGGAAGGCTTGCTGTGATAGATGGAACCATGAATTCTACTGTCTACCAAAAAATCCTGAAGAAGAATGTCCGGCCATCTGTTCATCAACTCAAGCTGAAGCGATCTTGGGTGCTGCAACAGGACAATGACCCAAAACACACCAGCAAATCCACCTCTGAATGGCTGAAGAAAAACAAAATGAAGACTTTGGAGTGGCCTAGTCAAAGTCCTGACCTGAATCCAATTGAGATGCTATGGCATGACCTTAAAAAGGCGGTTCATGCTAGAAAACCCTCAAATAAAGCTGAATTACAACAATTCTGCAAAGGTGAGTGGGCCAAAATTCCTCCAGAGCGCTGTAAAAGACTCATTGCAAGTTATCGCAAACGCTTGATTGCAGTTATTGCTGCTAAGGGTGGCCCAACCAGTTATTAGGTTCAGGGGGCAATTACTTTTTCACACAGGGCCATGTAGGTTTGGATTTTTTTTTCTCGCTAAATAATAAAAACCATCATTTAAAAACTGCATTTTGTGTTTACTTGCGTTATATTTGACTAATGGTTAAATGTGTTTGATGATCAGAAAAAGTTTGTGTGACAAACATGCAAAAGAATAAGAAATCAGGAAGGGGGCAAATAGTTTTTCACACCACTGTATTAACTACTGTAGGCATAAAAATGTAACAATGCCTGAAATAATAATATTAAAGTACTTTTTAAACTGACACCCCTAAACATAATGTTCAAAATGAATTTTGAGTACTAAGGACAGGGCAATGCTGCTGAGCTTAGCACTGCACCTTTATTTCATAAAGGTCTCCTTTACTTCTTGCAGCAGTTTCTGAAATACTGATTATTTTAACCAGGAGAAGGTACAATGTGATTGCTTGAGCATTTGCTTCGAGAAATTTACCTTATGGGTACTACTACCTGTGGGTACCGAAAGATTGTGCAAAAATTAATATCTTATAGGGATGTAAGCAAACTTTATAATTAAGAACATGTTGATCATTCTCAAGACTCACCATCATTTCTGAGCCAGGTCACAAAATGCTTTTGTTGACTGCTGTACTGAATTAGGGTGCAGATAGTGTAAAGTTTCCCTTGAAATTCAAATTCGTAGGCCTTTAAATCATTGTGAGGTAGCCCATTAACGAAATGCAGAGCAAAGATGGTTGCCAACCTGTAAATAAAACAAATGGAAAAATATGTTAAATCATACAAAATGTACTAAGGAGTTGACATTCTAAATGTAAGTTTTTTTAACTGTAGTCATTTTTAAAATTTCGGAAGCCTTGTTGAATGTGGTTTGTTTTTGATTTATTAATTTTAAAAATATTGATGTTGTATCAAATGAGGTTTTTGAATTTGCAAAAATATATTCCAGTTATAAAAACAAACATTCAGCAATTTAGTGAATGCAAAAATAAATGCAAAATCCTAGGATCCATGCGAAAGAGCTTCAAGTAGGATTGGCAGGTTAGACAGGAAGCGATCAATAGAACTTGATCTGTCTTGCACTGGAAGTGCTAATTAATGTAGGACACTCGGGTTCTTACAGAAACTTGTTAATGCACAATTTTGGGCTTATTTGGTTATGTCTGAAGCTTTTATTTTCTACTTCAAATGACTACTGACATTCGACTCTTGCATATCAAGTCTGGAAAGTTTAGCCCCAAAAAGTTTGAAGACTAACAGGAGGCTAAGTTTATACGACTATTTTATGTTTAACCAAACAAGGGCAGTCAGTAATAATAATTATGTGCAACTTGGTTAACAATGTAACGGAAGAATATCAAGAAATACTTTCATCCATTCTTTGAACACTACAGACTCTGTAAAAAATATTATCTAGAAATCTTCTGATACAAGGAGCGCATTGTAGATATTGTATTGAAAATTCAAGTGTGAACAAGATCAAACACTGACTACAACAATGAACCTTATGACACAACAATCAGCTGAAACCACAATGAATCTACAAATGTTAAAAAATTCAGAAGTACAAGACAATTACCACTAATGAGAAACCAGCAAGTCATGTTTAATTGGATTCAAGCAGCAGATGCCTGTAAAAATGAACTGTCCAGAGGAAAGCGAATGAATCAGGTCTTCATAGTATAAATAAGAAACTTTGCTGGGCCAAGAAACATGGGCAGTGGGCATCAGACCAGTGGAAACCTGTCCTTTGGTCTCACAAAACCAAATTTGACATTTTAGTTTCAACCTTTGTGAAACACAGAAGGTGAATATGTCTACATGTGTAGTTCCCATCATAAAGAATATGGGAGAGGACGTAAAGGTGTGAGGGTGCTTTGCTAGTCAGTCTGACTAAATTTATTTAGAATTAAAGGCACATTTAATCAGCATGGCTACTACAGCAGCATTATTTTAGTAACATGCCATCCCATTTGGTTTAAAGCTTAGATGGCCCTACCACTTGTTATGTAACAGCTGTATGTCAAAGGAGGAGAGCCACAGAGTGCGGTTTTGGATGACCTGGTCTCCATAGTCACCTGACTGAGTGATGATTAGGAATAAACTGGACCAGAAAGTGAAGGAAAAAAACAAACAAAATAAAATAAAAGCAAGAAGTGCTCAACATACATGGGGACTCCTACAGGACTGCTGGACAGGCATCTCATTTGGCCACTTCATGAAGCTGGCTGAGAGAATGCCAAGAATTTGTAACACTGCCATAAAAATAAAGATGGCAACTTTAAAGAATATAAAACAACAGCACTGCATAATTTCATGTGTTATTTTATAGTTTTGATCTTTTTTGCTATTATTCTAAAATTTAGAAACAAAAAATATGTAACAATCCTTACATGAGTAGGTGGGTCCAAACATTTGACTGAAACCATACAACCGTGTGGTGTTGCTACTGAGATAATAAAAGGAGAAGTTACCCAAGATAAATTCCAACAATTATTGTTTCTTAGTCTTGCAATATATTGTATTTCTCATTTAAGTTAATGTGATTACGATTCCTTTAACCCTGATATTTGCTGACAAGATGCAGCCATGCAAAACACCAGCTAAAACCCTGAAATGTGGTTATTTAAGAGTGTGAGCCACTGTGCTACATGCCTTGCTAGACCAAATGACCGAAAGAGAGTACCTGTGATGCTTCAGTTGTTAAGTGATGGGGTTTCCTCATTTAACCTCTTTACTGGACGTATTTAAAGCCACTTAGTATGGAACTTTGTAACTATTTAGTCACTTGCTGTGGTTATTTAAAGTAAGTTCCAAAATGCTCATTCTATGTTAACGATATATACTTTAAAAAAGTTATAATATTTATATTTATCTGAAAAACTATGCCTGGTATCACATTAAGAAAAAGATTTAAAAATAAACAATTTGACAAATGACACTGTAAAGAAATTAGTATCTACAAGGACCTAAAAAATGTGTTTATACAGCACTGTTACTTAAAAATATTACAAAAACCTGTTTTCCTCATACTCGCCTGCATGAATCCCTGTGGTCTGGAAGCTACTATTAATTACAGTGCATCCGGAAAGTATTCACAGCGCATCACTTTTTCCACATTTTGTTATGTTACAACCTTATTCCAAAATGAATTAAATTCATTTTTTACCTCAGAATTCTACACACAACATCCCATAATGACAACGTGAAAAAAGTTTACTTAAGGTTTTTGCAAATTTATTAAAAATAAAAAAAACTGAGAAATCACATGTACATAAGTATTCACAGCCTTTGCTCAATACTTTGTCGATGCACCTATGGCAGCAATTAAAGCCTCAACTCTTTTTGAATATGATACTACAAGCTTGGCACACCTATCCTTGGCCAGTTTCGCCCATTCCTCTTTGCAGCACCTCTTAAGCTCCATCAGGTTGGATGGGAAGCGTCGGTGCACAGCCATTTTAAGATCTCTCCAGAGATGTTCAAATCGGATTCAAGTCTGGGCACTGGCTGTGTCACTCAAGGACATTCACAGAGTTGTCCTGAAGCCACTCCTTTGACATCTTGGCTGTGTGCTTAGGGTGGTTGTCCTGCTGAAAGATGAACCGTCGTCCCAGTCTGAGGTCAAGAGCACTCTGGAGCAGGTTTTCATCCAGGATGTCTCTGTACATTGCTGCAGTCATCTTTCCCTTTATCCTGACTAGTCTCCCAGTTCCTGCCGCTGAAAAACATCGCCACAGCATGATGCTGCCACCACCATGCTTCACTGTAGGGATGGTATTGGCCTGCTGATGAGCAGTGCCTGGTTTCCTCCAAACGTGACGCCTGGCATTCACACCAAAGAGTTCAATCTTTGTCTCATCGGACCAGAGAATTTTGTTTCTCATGGTCTGAGAGTCCTTCAGGTGCCTTATGGCAAACTCCAGGCAGGTTGCCATGTGCCTTTTACTAAGGAGTGGTTTTGTCTGGCCACTCTACCATACAGGCCTGATTGGTGGATTGCTGCAGAAATTGTTGTCCTTCTGGAAGGTTCTCCAATCTGCACAGAGGACCTCTCGAGCTCTGACAGAGTGACCATTGGGTTCTTGGTCACCTAAATGACTAAGGCCCTTCTCCCCCGATCGCTCAGTTTAGATGGGCGGCCAGCTCTAGGAAGAGTCCTGGAGGTTTCGAACTTCTTCCACTTATGGATGATGGAGGCCACTGTGCTCATTGGGACCTTCAAAGCAGCAGAAAGTTTTCTGTAACCTTCCCCAGATTTCTGCCTCGAGACAATCCTGTCTCAGAGGTCTACTGACAATTCCTTTGACTTCATGCTTGGTTTGTGCTCTGACATGAACTGTCAACTGTGGGACCTTATATAGACAGGTGTCTGCCTTTCCAAATCATGTCCAATCAACTGAATTTACCACAGGTGGACTCCAATTAAGCTGCAGAAACATCTCAAGGATGATAAGGGAAACAGGACGCACCTGAGCTCAATTTTGAGCTTCATGGCAAAGGCTGTGAATACTTATGTACATGTGCTTTGTCAATTTTTTTATTTTTAATAAATTTGCAAAAATCTCAAGTAAACTTTTTTCATGTTGACATTATGGGGTGTTGTGTGTAGAATTCTTAGGAAAAAAATGAATTTAATCCATTTTGGAATAAGGCTGTAACATAACAAAATGTGGAAAAAGTGATGCACTGTGAATACTTTCCGGATGCACTGTACAATGCCCAGTCCTCCCTTAAGTGTTGTGTATGTTTTAAACAATTACTAAGCCAAGTATGGATTTAAAAAAATAAAAATAGTAAATAACACAAGCAGTACTTTATATACTTCAGTCATAATCAACAACACCACAATGATTTTAACATTTATTTCTATAGCACATTTTCATAAATAAGATGTAGCAAAAAAGTGGTTTACAACAGATCAAATAAATAGTATATAATATACTGTAATAGTAATATAGATCATATTTCTTATTAGGATGCCTTTTTTGAAACAGTGATCCAAACCACTGTTTAATCTTTTTACAAGAAAATAGATGTGTGCTAATTTTATTAAGTTGCAATTATTTCTGATCTTAGTAGTCACAAACCTTTGTGTACAGTTTTTAACTTTTGATTTAAAGCATGCTTCATAACAAATGCTGCCATGTATGTCAGTAATATGCATCAGAAGCCATTTGCACTCTTTGCTCTCACCGAAGATGAGAAATAAGTCTATTTTGGGGGTTACAGAAGTGTCTCAGGATGTTTTCATTTTAGCAGTGAGCTCTTTCTTGAAAACAGACAGTATACTTCGTTAAAGAGTTGAAAAACAATTTAGTTACTACTCAGTTTTATCTTACACCATGGCATATGCTATGTCATATTAGAAAAAATAAACTCTTTAACAAGATTTTATCAACACAAGAGAAAAAAAGTAACTATTTCTTGACCTAAATGCCTAAATCAGAAGTGATATTTTGCCTTATATTCAATACAAATATTTTTTGAATTATAATGTGCTTCAGCCTCATCTAAAATGGCATGTGCACAATTTAAATTGAAAATACCCCTAGTTACAAAAAACGTTGATTATATGGATACATACAATGAAATAAATTCCAGGCTTGTTGCATCCTTCCAAATTCTTTTGAAGTGGTGAGCTCTTAGGGGTAAGTTCTTGCTTTGATAGAATATTTTAGGACTCCTTTACTTCACTCTTCAAAAAATGTTTTCATAACTTTTGATATTTTGTCTTTAACAACTTTTCAAATATTATACTTTAGTCAGTTCTTGTAGGATTCGCACAATATAATGTCCATATATATCAGACTATTGCCCTGGTACTGACTGCCAATTTCTATGAGGAAAAGGGTGTAGTAATTAGCACCTCATTATAATCTGATGCTGATTTATCCAATCCACTTGCCCACCTATTTTTCCTTAAATTCTTTTGGCCAATCAAAATGCAATCTAAAGCATCACTAATTTCCTGATCAATAGGGAACCGCCAGCTGAAACTGGGGAAATACACATCTAGCTATCCTATGTTCAATATGGGTGCCCCCCAGGGATGTGCGTCTCCCCACTGCTCTTCTCCTTCTGCATTAATGACTGCACCTCTAAGGACCCCTCTGTTAAACTTATCAAGAATGAGGATGACACAACCATCATTGGGCTCATAAGGAATGGTGATGAGGTTTGCATATACAGGAGGTTGAGCAGCTGGTCCTTTGTTGTATAACAATCTGGAGCTCAACACCCTGAAAACTGTGAAGATGACAGTGGATTTTAGGAAAGGTTCCAAAAATTTACCCCACTCTCTATACTTAATACTACTGTGAAAGTTATGGAAACTTCCACGTTTCTGGGATCTATAATCTCCCTGGAATTGAAATGGGAGACCAATGTAGGATCTATCATAAAAAAGGGCACAACAGCGATTGTACTTTCAGTGACAGCTGAGGAAGTTCAACCTTCCACAGGAGCTCCTGATTCAGTTTTACACGGCAGTCATTGAGTCTGTTTTCACCTCATTCATAACAGTGTGGTTCGGATAAGTGACTAAATCTGACCAAAACAGGCTACATCCCATAATCAGGCCTGCTGAAAATATAATTGGTGCCAGTCTTCCTATCTTACAGGAACTGTGTTATTTCAGAGTCATGAAACGGGCTAGGAAAGTCATTGCTGACCCCTCACACCCAGGCCACCACCTTTTGGAACTTCTTCCATTGGACAGATGTTATAGATTAATATACGCCCAAAGAAACAGGTATAAGAACAGTTTTTTCCCCACAGGCCATTAAGCTCACAAATGGTTAGTTTCAACAACCAGGCCTCCCAGGGTCACATATTGTTAATACATGTTATTTTATTTTAGTATTTGTTGCACTGATTATATCTATATATATACATATCTATATATATCTACAGTTTATGTAAATTAAAATGTCCTGAATAATATTAATATTAATTTTAAGTAGTATTCAGTGTTACTAAACAGAAAATGTCAAATAAATTTAGTATAGAATCATGGGCAGATAAATTTTGTAGTTCATGATGATCACATCATTCTCTATTAATTCTATGATGAAATCCTCCCAAGTTCATAAAATCTTCCCAATTTGTTGTTGCATTGGCCTAGAATCTCCCTGTTTCTGCCACAAATTAAATTCAGGTCCTGTGAGTTATAATGAGCTTACTACTCATCTTTCTCTTGTTTTAGATGATTACTATTTCAACGCCACTACTTAAGTAATCTACAGTAAGTATTTTTAATAGCAATAGACAAGTAATACCCTGAAAGACAAAGGCAATCAGGAGTCAAAAGTGTATACTTCTCCATTTTTTGTACAGATTCATCAAGACTGCTAAAAATAACACCCAACCACATACTGATCAGTAGCAGTGTTAACCAATGTGCCCTTCATTCTCAATAACTTTCGCTGTACAACCAATATGAAACAAAGAATTAAATCCAACTTATTGTGTACCAAGTCCATATTACTACTATCAATTGGTACTAAATAATTTTTTATACAACTGAAAATTATGTTCTTAGCAAGGTACAGTACATGGTCTTAGAAAATGAGATTTTATACAGTAAAAATTCATATGCAGAATATAAACTGTATAATATCCCCACAAACATATTAAACTACCCACTTAGCATACTGTAATGTTTAAAATACATATGAACAGAATGCTGTTGTGCACATTTTCATAGAGCATTTAGCTACAGTGTTACTACAATAAAGTTAGGTATTTGTATGTCTTTATGTAACGTGTCACTGTGTTTCTGTAAGGCACAGTACATTTAATAATCAATGTTTTTAATTTCTACTACCAAAGTTAACCTTTAATTTTCTCTCTGTGGATTTATGCTTGAAAAATACACAACACATTAACAAATTACATTAATCTAACAGTTTAATAACCAATACAAAAGTTTAAACAACGTACAAGTTACAGTTACATAACTGGAAAAGATTCAAGCTCAGGTCTTTTCTACATTAGTTGCAGTTCAAATACAATTTGAAAAGTTCACTGCTCCACCTAGTGGTTTTCCAAACTACTGCAGTAACAGTATTAATATTTTCATTCTGAGGTGGTGCAGTCCGCTGCAGGCAGTGCACTGTTTAATAACAGTATTCTCATGCATTTTGAATGGCTACATTTGTATGTATTATATAATGTTCACTAGATAAAAGTACATTAAAAATGACTTAAGGTTACTGGAATTATACTTTTCCGAGGTAAACTTTTTAAGCTTTACTAACTGGGTCTTTTTACAAAACTGGGAAAATGTTTTGTGCTATTCCAATACTACCAGCAATCGTTCCGCTTGAACCACCAGACTTGTCTTTTATTAAAACACTAATACCATAAGGAACACTTGTACTAATGAGATACATTCTGAATATTTCACATGTGATCCAACATCATCTCAGCAAACTGTTAAAAAGTAGATTTGTAACAGAAAAATACATCTTAGAAAAATATGTCTGAAGTAGACCAGTTTAATTCATAGTTTGTTGGTTTGACAACATTAAATGTAAATTTTGCTCGGAAAATGTGAAATCAACACATTGCTAGTCAAGTACTTAATTTAGCACTACAAAACTACATTAAGGGTTCTACTCAAAACAAGTACATTAGTTACCAACGTCAGAGGATAGAAAGGATTTGTTATTTATAATGAACAATCAGGAAAATGAGCTCCAAAATCTGATTATGTTGTAAGTGTGACAGTTTAAATTGCTTAGAAGCATGAGGCAGACAAATTGAAAATGCTCAAACATCATCCTGTGCAGAACCAAATGCAACTAAATACACAGAGATAAATAACAAGGCGTTAATATTCATTCTAATATAATCTTTAATGGCTAAAACCGTATGGCATTAAACCCCATTAAATATCTCTAATCAATCAGAATATGCAACATGCAGACATCTGTGTGCCTGTATTCTATCTGCTGCACAAAGTTTATACTTTTTCCTTAAATACAGGAACAAGATTAACTTACAATACTGAAACTGTCTAGCTGGTATGAATATACATAGATAAAATTACTGTAAATCAGATGGAAATATTTAAGAAAGGCCATTAATGAGAAATGCATACCTGTCCAACACCATCTTTCTCTTCTGTCTTTTATTATTACATTTATTGCAAGGTGCATTGTGAACAGCATTTAACGGTGCCCACTCTGGAACTAGATTTGTAAATGTTGTAAGAGGCTTTTGACACCTGGTAAAACATTGTTAAAAACAAACCAAAGTTAATAAGTACAACACATACAAGTACTTAAAGGTAACTTAAAAAGCACTTAAAAATTTCCTTAATTAAAATAGACTACTGGCTTAGAATAAAGAGAAATATAATAGCAACAGTGCTTTTCAAAATGTATTCACCGTTTTTCATTTAACACAATAACAACATATCCTATGGTAAAAACTTGTTCCCTGTGATTAACCCGATAATATGTAAAAATTTTAATAGATAAGCCCAACTAAGATATTGTGGCCCTATGTTTGGAATCATTACCCTGATAAAAGATGAGCTTTTGCCCTAGCTCATTTTATCATTATTTGCTTGTAGTTCCTACTATCCAGTCTTCCTCCTCTTATAATTCAATGCCTGGTCCCGCTTATGAGAAACATCTCCACCATACTTCACTGTATATTGTAGGTAGGTATTTTTGAGGAGCAGACACTATTACATTTATGTCACACATTACTTCAGCAGGGCTGTGTGATATGTTTCTCCATTTCTAAGTGAGCTCATTTCATCTAGGGGTACCTCCAATCATGCTTGTTTAACCAAGGTGACAGTTTGCAATTGTTGCTCATCAATGAATTTAAAAAGGCAAAACTGGGGTGTGGATCATAATGGTTGAGGGAAGGGAAGGGGTGTAAGGGAAGCTGATGCCTAATACACAAGCATTAGTAACATAGAGCAGTGCCTGTCAAAACAAAGCTTAAAAAGGTTCCTCCAGGAGTCAGAAAATTTACAAGACACTGTTAAATAGTAATAAGAGTAACAAAAGATTTACTACTATGGCTGATTTTAGCAATTTCTAGAACATCACTACCCCATTGTTTTCTTAAGGCCCTTGGCCGTAAGTATGAATTGTCTCAACTTGGTCATCTGTAAATCGGTGCATGACTTGTCCTATATGTTAATGCTATTGACTAAAGGTACTGTATCTGTAGCTCTCATGTCACCGATAAGATACTGTCCAGTAATTCCTTCACTGACATCAAATATGCCCACTTTCATTATCATTTTGCAGGAATTTTTATGCAATCTGTTTTTTAAATACAACTATTAGATAAAAAAATATTCCCATAGACAGGTAAAATCATAGATCTGCTATGTATGAATGCATGTAACAAGTTTTCTTTACCTTTCTTGATATGTGTATCCACAGGCTGAACATTCAAACTCCCAAGAAAATGAGTGCTGAAATGCCTCTTCCACTGAACGATCTTGCTTAAGCAACAATGGCAAGGCAAATATTGGACTATCTTCTTTACCTAAAAAACAAAAAATAGGCTTAAAAATTAAAAATCTTGCAGATATTAATAATTAAACAAAATGACAAAATTTAGAAAAAGAACAAAAATACAAACAATAAAATGTATAAAAATTTGGATTTGGCACAACAGAAAAGTAAAAAAAGAAAATGTTTTTTAAGAATGTTGTTCTAATACCAACTGTACATGGCAAATCAGAAAGCCAATGTAAATTCCTAGAGTTGTAGGCCTGACTGACATCATCCATTTTACCAGACTGGAACCTGTTGCTAGACACTCTTATCACCAGCTAAAAGTCTTTGTTTGCTTGACTGGCACCTGAAGCCATATCTGATCAAGTGGTCAATTCCAAACCACGCAACAGCAAAATTGACTCGGGTTCTGAACAAAGGGTCATAATTCCAGGATGAGTAACACTGATGGACAAAAATTTGCACCAGTGGTAACCCAGAGGAAGGGATTATGTGAAGAAGTGAATGACACAACCTTTAAGCATCCATATAAAAACCTTTGTAACTAATTGCTCTTCTCCTACTTTGCTACAGCTTATCCTGGACATAACCTGGCCACACATAGCCAGAACCCTTAGATGACTGGGTGACAGAGGTTCAAGCTATCTCTCTACGCCAAAAGGCAACTGTGCTCTGAATGAAAACCAAGAGTATACTGTATTCAGAGAGCTATTAACTGCAATTTAGTAGACAGGACAAAGCCAACTAATGTAATTTAATACTGGGGTTAACTGTAACGAAAGATGATAATCTTAAGGATAAGTTGTGGCTATTATATGTTTCTCACCCTAAGTCCAAAACGAAAGGGCAGAGCAGCACCTCACACATGCACACACTCACACACAACACAGAGAACTTGGTGCGGTAGAGTTGGTCACTAAACCAGAGTAAATGCCAGCTTCAGTGAGCAAATGAATGCTGCTTGTCAGCAATAAGAAACTTTATAACCAGACAGTGAACTTATCCACCTTAACCTCATGAAAGGAAAATTTAGGATTTGTTAAGTCGTGGGCCATTTCTATAAGAGAGGAAAGTTCTATGCAAGCTGTGAGATTGATTTGATTAGTTACATGCCTTTTTCTACAGGAGAGATCAACTTAAACTAAGCTTTTGTTATTTTATGTTGTTCGTGTCTTGTCTATATACAGTGGCTTGCAAAAGTATTCAGCCCCCTTGAACTTTTCCACATTTTGTCACATTACAGCCACAAATATGAATCAATTTCATTGGAATTCCACGTGAAAGACTAATACAAAGTG
>JANRMT010062834.1:30210058-30274354 GCA_026402145.1 Polypterus bichir lapradei | reverse complement strand
TGTAATGTGACAAAATGTGGAAAAATTCAGGGGGGCCGAATACTTTTGTATTAGTTTGGATTTTGGATTAGTTATTTCTCGACAGTCATAAATCACAATGGTTCTTCTTTATCGTCAAAAACTTTGCCATCAAAATAGTTTAAGAGACTTTTTATGAGCTATTCCAAGTATGTGCAAAGGAAAGCGGTAATAAGATCTAAAATCCTCACATCTCAGACTTTGTTTGCTTCTTTTTAGTTCATATGCATTTCAGTTTGCTGTATATACCATATAAACTTATCAGACAAAGATTCATTGATACTGGTATATTTACTCTATCAAAATCCCATTTAACAATTCACCTGGAACTCCGACATTGCTTACTCATAAAACTTCCATCTGTTACAACATCCTTTTTCAGGCTGAAGACATACCTGTTCTTTCAGTTTTTTTAAGTTGTTTCCTCTTTATCTACAAGTTTCCTTGGCCCGGATTTCCAAAGCAACTCAACTTTCACTGCTGCAATGCATGATGCCAACATGGTGTAATCTGAATCCAGATTTCAAGTTTTGCTCCACAGCAGTGATAGACTAGTGTACAATAAAAGGACTATACATATCTACCTGGTTGTGGTTTATACATCCTCTTTTTTTATTACAGCTAATATTACTGGATCTACTGTATATACAGGTGCATCTCAAAAAATTATAATATCATCGAAAAGTTAATTATTTCAGCAATTCAATTCAAAAAGTGAAACTCATATAATATATAGATTCATTACACACATAGTGATATATTTCAAGAGGTTTATTTCTTTTCATGTTGCCGATTATGGCTTATAGCTAATGAAAACCCAAAATTCCGTATCTCAAAAAATTAGAATATTGTGAAAAAGTTGAATACTGTAGGTGTCCTGAGCCTTTAAATGGTTTCTCAGTCTGGTTCAGTAGGCCAAACAAACAAGGAAGACTACTGACTTGACAGCAGTCCAAAAGACAGTCTTTGATACGCTCCACAAGGAGGGTAAACCAGAAAAGGTCATTGCTGAAGAAGCTGGCTGTTCACAGTGTGCTTTATCCAAGCATATTAATGGAAAGTGGACTGGAAGGAAAAAATGTGGCAGAAAAAGGTGCACAAGCAACAGGGATAACTGCAGCCTTTTGAGCATTGTAAAGCACAGGCCATTCATTGGGGGAGATTGACAAAGAGTGGACTGCAGCTGGAGTCAGTGCTTCAAGAACCACCACACACAGAGATATCTGGGACATGGGCTACAGCTGTCGCATTCCTTGTGTCAATCCACTCCTAAACCAGAGACAACGTCAGAAGCGTCTTACCTGGGCTAAGGAGAAAATGGACTGGACTGTTGCTCAGTGGTCCAAAGTCCTCTTTTCAGATAAAAGTAAATGCTGCATTTCATTTGGAAATCAAAGTCCCAGAGTCTGGAGGAAGTATGAAGATGCACAGAATTCAAGTTGCTGGAGGTCCAGGATGAGGTTTCCACAGTCAGTGAAGATTGGGAGAGCCATGTCATCTGCTGATTTTGGTCCACTGTGTTTTATTAAGTCCAAAGTCAGCGCAGTCGTCTACCAGGATATTTTAGAGCACTTCATGCTTCCCACTGCTGATGAAGTTTACAGAGATGCTGATTTAATTATCCAGCAGGACTTAGCACCTGCCCACACTGCCAGAAGTACCAATACCTGGTTTAATGACCATGGTATCACTGTGCTTGATTGGCCAGCAAACCCGCCTGACCTAAACCCCATAAAGAATTTACACTGTTATATAAGCTGTACACTGACTACTTTACATTATATCAAAGTGTCATATCTTCAGTGTTGTCCCATGAAAAGATAAAATATTTACAAAAATGTGAGTAGTGTACTCACTTTTGTGAGATACTGTATATAAAAATACTAACATTCAAATCCAACAATGTTAGATCTGCATTTGAAAACCCCAGACTTCAGCCAGCGATTTAGAATACTATTTCAACCAAGAAGACTGTACCAGCATGTGGACAGCATAAGCAGCATGTGTCAATGGTCACATGTAATTATAGGATGGTCTTTGTAAAGATGAGATTTGTAAGCAGAAATTATATATTTAAAAGAGAGACCCAGAGATTGCTTTCAATTGTTTGGAAGGGACAGACCAAATGTTTGACCCTTTGTTTTGAGAAAGACAAAAGAGTGAGACAGGATAGGAGTGGCATATTGTCCAAAAGAATGTCAGACAAATTTTATAGCCATTCCCTCCTGTGGCTCTGAAGCAGGGAAGTTTACATAGGACAGCAGAGGTTGATGAAGTATGCGGAAAGCAAAACAGAATTGTCAGTGTTACTTATTACAATATTATTACCTTATGTTGAGTCCTATATTACCTTATGTTGAGTCCTAAATTATTACTGTTTATCAGTGTTTCCCAAACTCGGTCCTGGGGAGCCACTGTGCCTGCATGTTTTTGTTCCAACCAGATTCACAATCGGTGATAATAATTGATAAAAACTGATCTAATTTAATTAGCTGGTCTTTTTTGCTCTTCTCTTATTCTGCATTCAGAAAAACACAACAGTATGTTTTTTTACATTTATAGGACATTTAGAAATATTTCATTTTTTTCTAAAGCTATAAATGCTTAACTCTCTTTTGTTGTTTTCCTATTATCTTCCCCTATTCCTGTGAAGTTTGCTCCCTTCATTTACCCCTAATAGTGATAATTAACAACCAGCATAGCAGACACCCAGGATGATGAAAGCTGCAACTACTAGAGTGTTAGACCCACTAATTAAATATTCTCCATATAACTGCTTAGTACATTTTAATAAAAATCTACCAAACTTTGCAATTTCTACATTTGACTACAAAACACAGAAACTGGGAAATAACTCACTTAATTAGGCTAAGAGTCTAAAGAAAAACAGAAGTTGGTTGGAATCAAAACTTGAAGCCACAGTGGCTCCCCAGGACCAAGTCTGGGAACCACTACTGTATATGAAGTTCTAAGTCCAACAGTATTTACCAAAGGTAATGTAGAGATGCATGCTAAATCAACCTGTGAACCAAGTTGACAAACTAATAGATGATTTACCACTGTTATGGAAGAAAATGTGGGTTAAGAGTGAAATTATTGCCACAAGATAAACTTTTACTATGACAAAGTCACAACAGATTAAAGCCAAATGCAAAGAGAAAAAAATATGCCATAGTAGCAATATAACTAATACATTTTAAGCTGCAATGGACTGTTCGCCTGCAGCAGCACTCTGCTACCCCACTGGAACATTGCATTCCAAAGGACATGCACCCAGTGGTAATGCACTTATATTTATTCACTTAGCAGATGCTTTATTCAAAGTGACTTACAAAAGAGGTCCACTTAAGTAAATATCAGTCTGAGGGACTGCTTAGGGACACAAGTGTTACTGAACAAGGTTACAATATTAAAAGAGATTATAAAAGTGAAGAGCACAGGAATCTATCAAAGCCATTATGAATTAGGCAGATACTCACAGAGCAAGAGTCTTCAAATGCTTCTTAAACACAGTAAGCAAGTCAGCGGTTTGGATGGTGGTGGGTAGCTCATTCCACCAGTTAGGAGCTACACATGAGGAGAGTCTGGATTGAGATTTGATGCCATGCAGAGGCAGCATCACCAAAGCAAAATACTGCATGAGCCTCTCCATATACGTAGGCGCAGACCCACTGACAGCATTAATGATTTTAACCTAATACATGCCGCTACAGAGAGGCTATGTAGCGACCAGAAGAGAGGAGTGACATATGCCTTTCTCAGCTGGTCTGATGTATAGTGCCTTTTATGTCTGTCTTATAGATAGATTGATAGTTTATTTGTCCTCAAGGAAAAATTAAAATTTTACAGACGTACCCAAAAATAAAAACATAACCCACCAACGGAGACTCACACAGAAAAACCTCTGTTGTTAGATAATAAGGAGGTGCTGCTATCAATACAGGCTTGTAGGTGGCAGTGAGATACGGTTAGACCTGCTCAGATTGTGCTACAGGTTTATATTTAAAGTCACAAATATTTTGGACAGAGCAGGTCCAGCCTGTAGTGTCCACGAATGGAACATGCCTAACAGACACTTGATTACTTGTTTGAAGTCAAAAGCCTTCGGAACGATTTCATCACAAATATTGATACAGAGTTAACCATTTCTGTTGCCGCTTTCCTGGGCAGTGACATGGACAAGTTCAGTCCACATTTCAATGTCTTGATCAAACATACATTTTAGATTTAACTGTACTGCGCTCACTTTTTCCACCACATTCCCAAAAATCTCCAGTTCCCCTACTGCTTTTTTCCCCCACTCAGTCTGAGAAAACCCATCCAGCATTAAAATAGCATCTGAAATAAAAGATGTGAGCTGGTTCTCTGCATTGCTTCAAACAAAAAAAAAACACAAAACTGTGCTATAGGTTTTTTTGTTTTGGTATCATGGACTACTATGTTAATTATGTTTTACTTGTTTCGTAACAAAACACATACTCTATGACATACACACAAACAAATAATAAACACAGTGCAAACACAAGTTAAGTTAATTGAACTCCTGGGCTAATTAAGTGAACTGGTATTTCCCAAGTTCTGTGTTTAAGGAACAATATATTAATTAGAAAACTAAGTTTGCTAAAACAAAAAAAAAAAAAAAAAGTACCAAGCAGTTAAAAAGAAAAAAATACATTATTCCTATATAACAGTATTTTCATCTTGATTTTCATTCTACTTTTCTAGGTGTTCTAATTGTTTAATTAATCCATTATTTACTAATTAGTGGGTCTGACTCTCAAGTAGCTGCAGCCTTTGATTATTCAGTGTTGTTTGCCTGTGTGTCTGCTCGTTTTAAGTTGTCATTATTAAGATACAATGAAGGGGGAAAAACTGCACAGAGAAAGGGCAAAGTATAATGAAATCAACAAAACAGAGTTAAGCATTTAAATCTAGAGCAAAAGCAGAAATATTTATAAATGTCTTATAAATGTAAAAATCATGCTGCTATGCTTTTCTGAACGTCGAATAAAAAGAAAAAAAAAATACCAGCTAATTAAATGAGATCAGTGCTATAAGGTGTTGTCACTGATTAGGAATCTGGTTGGAACAAAAACCTGCAGCCACAGGGGGTGCCCAAGACCGACGTTGAGAACCCCTGGCCTAACCTGAATGATTTAAACCTCTTTCTACTCAAATACTAAAACTAGCACCTTGAGGACCACTTGAATCGCATTTGACAGCAACACGTTGAGAAACACTGCAATAGAGCATTTTTAAGATAGGGTGAATCAGGAAGATATCACTGAAATCTTAACAGATGCTCTGAACCTAATAAAGTGGCTAAAGACATTAACATGCATGGTGTACAGAATTTCTAGCATAAGCATTTATTACCAGCAATTTCACCTTTCAGCATCAAATAGTAGCAATTGTTTTAACATAAGATGGGCTTTAATTTGATATATCTGAAAGGTCGATTTATTAAAAGTTTAACAGAACAATTAGCACAATATCTCCATGGAGTTTCAGACTCATTTTATTGACTTTAGGGAGCTTCAGTTTCTAAGATATTGGGAGCACTGATAAAATCAGATTGCCCTAGTATCAACACAGAATTTGGATAAAGAAATTGTATATAATAAAATTTTGACATGTCTACCTCTGACTGTAAATATTATCTCTCTAATATAATTAAAAAAAAAATCCTGGGATGAGATGAGACGCTTTAGCCTGGGACAAGATGAGACTTTTTCAGAGAGATACTTACACGTCCCACGAGATAAGACTTTGTGCCAAGAGATTTAACCACGCCCAGGGCCGGAAATAAAAGACAAAGAGTAGATGACAAAGTAGAACGTCGTTAAAGAATTCGAAAACATTGGCGCGATAGACATGCAGAGCAGGTTAGAGATAATGACAGTACTAAAATTCAAACGTCTCAAAAAAAATTAAAGATCGCAGGTGAGAATAAAGTCAACACGTCACACTATTACACAGTATTGAAAAAAAATACAAGTACAACTTGACTTGCAGTATTATCCAGTAGTATAGAAACAGTATTTGCAGATTTGAAAATAATGGTCCACATCCAACCTTTTAAAACCAAAGTATCTCCAGGCAAAGGATGCGACTCCTTTTTTTCTGCAAAAGTTCTTCTGTATCATCATGTTCAAATTTATCGTCTGCTAAAGCTTCAGTTTCGGAATGTTCTCTGTCCATTTTCACCGTGCAATACCTCCACTACCGCATGTACTCTGTTGCATGCCTGTTTAGCGGTGTAGCAGTGAAAAAGGTCCCTCCTTAAACAGTTTCCCGCTGTGCCACATTCCGAACATTGTTTAGGCTATTTAAACCAATGTTGCGATAAAAGAAAAATCCATATCATAACAAAAATAAAAACGGTTTTCGGTATGAACCAGTACACCGCCCAGCACTACTGGAATGTCTTGGAGTGCCCGTCTCAGTCCCCAGATTTAAATCCCACTGAAAATCTTTAGTCGTAATTAAAGAAGGCAGTTGCAGCATGGAAGCCACCAAACATTAATGAGTTGGAGGTTTTTCCATGTAATGAATGGGCAAAGATTCCAACAGAGAGGTGTAAGAAACTTGCCAGTGCTTACCAAAAACAGTTATGAAGAATAGATCAGACAGCAATAGTAAATGACAGGTAATTGCTCATCTTATTCAGGGAAAGACTCAGACTGTCAAAATATACCTGCTACACTATTCATACGACCAGAGTTTTGGAACGAATTATGGTCGTGAACCGAGGTTCCACTGTACACTTATGGCCTCTTTATCTAAGAGATGGTTAAGACCAAACCTTACTAACTCCAATAAAGAAGAGTCTTAAAACTTTTCCAGTCCAGCACTGGTTACCCTTCAGAGTCAAAGGGATCATTCCAGCCTTTGTTAGGGCCACAATGGTGTCCTGTAATATGGAACATTAATAGACAGATCAGATCTACTGCATGTGCATTGGTTTTTATAGGAATGTTAAGACCTTTTGCCATTGGTGTCTTGGGTGCACATAAACCCATCTTTTTCAGTTGACTACTGGTGCAAAGTTTTACTCAACAAAGATTCAAATTGTTGAGTTAAAGCTGTTTGTTTAAGCAAGTATTCCACCTGGTACCACAAGAAGACATCTCTGGGGTGTCACTTGGTGACTGACCATTTTATCAGATAAGGCCCAGGGGCTGACAGTAAGTGTGTCTGGAACAGCTTTTTAAGCCAAGGATTTGTTTTCCAGGCATAGCAAAATCAGAAGTGCCACTTTGACCTACAGCATTCACTAGGTGCAGGATGAAAGGTTACTCCTTAGGGAGACAGGCAATGATGAAAACAGCCTTACCAGACCTCTTCTAAAAACAGCATAATTGAACAACGGTATAATTTTTTTCATAAAAAAAAAATCTTACGGCATTTGTGTAATCGCAAGAAAGCAATCAATATTCAAAAACATTCCTGGACTGAAAAAATGGATATATTCAGTTAGTTTTGAGGGTTTGTTAATGTTTGGATTTGTGTTCTTTGATTCCATTTTAAAATTAAAACAAAAGAATGATATTTAAAATAAAAAAGAAAAATGCTTCACTTTAGACCAGTGGTCCCCAAACACTGGGCCATGAACCGGTACCAGGCCACACACAAAGAATGAAAAAACTATTTTTATTTCCATTTTGACTATAAGAGTCTGCAGGGTGTTTTATGTTGAAAAATGACCAGATCATCTTCCCATCACTTCTGTCTGTGCCTCTTTGATGCCTGATAAATTAAGCCCACAAACTGTGTTAGGTAATGAAAAATGTAACTAGAAAAACTACTCCAAGTACCTCTTATTTGTTTCCTTCCCATCTGCTTTTTTCTCCACTTTTGGCTCCCTCCATCCCTTTTTCCACTTTAACCCAAACACAACACTAACCGTAGCTAAAATGAGTAAATAACAAACTTCTCTGGAGTGCTTCTTTTAAAAAGGGGAAAGACCTAATGATAAGACAGCAGAAGACTCCAAGACTGCCAACAAAAAGAAAGCTGCAATTAAAAGAAAATAAATACCAAGAGTTCTACTTAAAGTACGGGTTTACCACAACAGCTGATTCACATGCTACAAGCCCACGCTGTATAATATGTGTTGACCGGCTATCCAGTGAGGCCATGAAGCCTTCAAAACTGCTTCACCACAAAGGGACCAAGAACTCTACATTAAAACACAAGCCTTTGGAGTTTTTGAAAGAAAAACACAAAGGAGGGGATCAAATATTGAAAGCCATCACATCAACAAATCTGTCTGAACTCAGAGTCTCATACTTAGTGACTCACCGTAAATACTGAAAGCCATCACATCAACAAATCTGTCTGAACTGAGAACCTCGTACTTAGTGACTCACCGTATTGCTAAGGCTAAGAAACCTTTCGCTATCAGTGAAGAATTGATCCTGTCTGCTGCCAAGGACTTTTGTCGTGAACTTTTAGGATAGACTGCAGTTGAAATGGTAGTACAGGTTCCTCTTTCGGCTAGCACCATCACTACACAAATTGATGAAATAGCAGACACTGAGGCACAATTGTTAGAAAGGGTTAAGTCACAGTGGTATGCATTCCAGGTTGATGAGTCTACTGATGATGACAACAAGGCAATAATGTATATTTCAGGAGAAGGTGCATGAGGATATCTTATTTGCATTATCACTGCCAACCAAAACCACAGATGCAGAACTGTTCAAGTCTTTACATTATTATCAGGAAAACTGAATTATTTCATTTGTGTCAGTGTATGAATGGACTGCACTGTTGCCATGACTGGATGGCTTTCTAGTTTCACTACTTGGGTCAAGCATGTTGTGCCTCACACAAGAGAAATATTGGCTAGCTGAAAAATGTCACCTAGAACTGAAAAGTGTTTTGAACAATGTTATTGAAATTATTAAACACATCAAAATACATGCCTTTAACTTGCATCTGTTCGAGCAGCTTTGTGAGGAGATGGATGCAGAGCACAAACATCTTAGACTGCTGGCCAGAGGGTGAATTACGAGAGCCAGTGATTTGTTTTAGAAAAGCAGTCGCCACTGGCAGTACATTTCACCAACATGGAATGGATTGCATACTTGCGTAATTGTGTGACATATTCAAACTGCTCAACAAACTCAATTTGTCATTTCAAGGGAGAACGACAACAGTCTTCAAGTTGGCAGATATAGTGGCTGGATTCAAAGCCAAACTGGAACTGTGGGAATGGCGAGTGAACATAGGGATATTTGACATGTTTCAAACATTAGCAGGGATTTTGGAAGAGAATGAGCCAGGGCCTTCATTCTCCTAGCTGGTGCATGCCCACCTATCCTTGCTTTTTAAAGTGCTTGAGCGCTACTTCCCAACCACAAAAGACCCATGAACTGGGAAGGAATAGATCCACGACCCACTTGTGAACATGCCAGGTGAATTGGCCTTGTCAGTGCTGGAAGGAGATCAGCTGCTTGAGATTGCAGATGATGGTGGCCTTTAAAACTATGTTTGAGACCACTTAAATTCTGCCAATGTTCTGGATTAAAATCATGGAGGAATATCCTGAGATTGCCACTAAAAGACTAAAAACCATGCTTCCATTTCCAACATCCTCTCTTTCTGAAGCAAGGTTTCCTGCATTAACAGCAACCAAAACAATTATGTGATTAAACTGGACATAAGCAACACACTTTGTCTTCCATTACCCCTAGATGGGACTGCCTCATTGTAGGGAAACAAGCACAGGGTTCCCAATGATTCTGTATTATGGTGAGTTTTATTTATTATGCACTCGTGATGGTTGGTATGTGAAAAATAGTCTTGCATGAAACTGGCCTGTGGTGAAAAAAGGTTGAAGAACACTGCTTTAGAGCACAATCTCCTATGGCTAATCAATATACATCACGATTGTGAAAAAATAATTCTGATCTGAAAAATACAAAAACTTACCTTATAAAAAGACAGCTTATTAAACTGCAGTCACAACAGAAAATTTAAGGAAACATCACTGGAAAACCAGTATTATTTATTTTACAAAATAAACCATTTTCTCCAGAGATATAGCTACGAATATTTTTATCTTAGAAAGACATATCAAAATGGCTTCCTGATTTGGATGAGTTCATGCTGATCAGTTGTTTCCTGTTGCACTCAACAGGCAAACATAAAAAAATAGCTTTTATACGTCTGGCATGTTAACTTTGGTGTTTGCAATCCTAAATCAATATGTATAGAACACTTCCCACACATTATTACAACTGTATTGGTAAAATAAATAAATAAAAACATTGATATTGGATAGATGGCGGACCACGGAACAAAAAGAGAAGCCTAATACCATTAATCAATAACCTAATATTGTTCTCTGTTTAAGTAATTACTCCACCCAAAGTGTGCCGTGAATTCACTTGAGATTAAAAGTTGTTCTTGGCCATCACTACAAGAACTTGGGGTGGGGGGGGGAGGAGTACGATATCAAAAAAATATTTTTTGGGTGAAGTATTCCTTTAAGCGATTTATCAGATTTGTTTTACACTAAGTTAAAATAGACAAAAAAATCAATTTGGAACAGTTTATATCAGGAGTCTCCAACCTTTTTTCCCCCCTGAGAGTTACTTTTACAAATCAAAATGGCACAGAGCTACTCATGTTTTCTAACGTTTATTCTCATAACTTATTTCAACCCAAACAAACTGAATACGCTGAACATTTACAAAATGTTGGTGTCCACAACTCACATTTTATATTAAAACATCACAAAAAATATGTAGTTCACCTGCAAATGCATTTTGTATATCTGTATGCATTTTCAAATGTCTGTCTCACACTACTGAATTAAAACATGAATGCTGTCAAAACAAAACAATGCAATTCCAAATACACAGATGTGACTTATTCATTTGTTATTTTGTTACATGTCACTGTTTCACTTCACAAGTGTATTCACAGGTCCAGTTGCATGTGTGATGTGATTTTTAGTTAGTGAGATGACTGCCACTGCTTGGAGTCAACATGAGAGGTGTATGGTGGAATGTATCCAGTTAGGTTCACTCTTATGGAGTCATTTAAATGTTCATCTGTCAGCCTTGTTCTGAACTTTGATTCATGACATTCATGTCAGAAAAGGCAGACTCACAGAAGTATGTAGACTCAAACAAAACAGACATTTTTAGAGCTACTTGCTGAAGATTCTTATAGTTATCTGGCTCTACTAAGCTCCAGAAATGCTGAAAGTGCTGTTGAGATTTTAATTGCACATAATTCTGAAGGTTTACTAGTATATAATATATAAAATCCAATGTCCGTCTGTCTGTATGTCTGTCCGCTTTTCACGAGAGAACTACTTAACAGATTTTGATCGGGTTTTTTTCTATAATTTGCTTGAACATTCCGGTTGATTTTGCAACTTCTCTCATTTCGCTTTGTATCATAGTTCGCTTGCGGTACCTATGTATGAATCCAAGAAACATGCAGCGAGCCGTGGGAGGGGGGGCCTTCCTCACTCACTTGCAGCTTCTAGGCGTGTTCCCTAACGCTGTTTAGTTAGCGAACAAGAGAACAAATGAATTCAACTTTGTTTGATATTTAAAATAAAGTGTTACTAAAGTGTTAATAAAATGGTGAGCTACCGGTTGCTTGCAAGCGACGTGTTGGAGACCCCTGGTTTATACTCAGCTTAGGTCAGAAAAAAATACATTGGCAAACCTGAGAAAGTGCAAAAATAAAAATAAATAAGTAATGATGAACTCTAATACACGTTTATTGTATATTTAAGTACATACTAGACTACTGTATAGCACCTGACCAAGTAACTTAACCTGTGACCGAAATATAGATTAAAAAACCTGCACATATTACTGAGCACTTGAAAATCAGTTTAGCACAGTGTTCAAAAGTGACGTGATAATTCTTTTTTCTGAACTGCAAGCAGAATACTTGTACACTGAAAACAAGAAAGGCTTTGGTGGAATACTCCCTGATAATTATAACAGAAACTTAAACGTTAAAATGGTTTACCTTGGCTGTTTTGAACTTCCTCTGACACAAGGTTGCTGGCTTTCTCATATACGTAACACAATTTCTGAACAGGAGACTGCTCTTCACTTTGTTTCTGCAAATGCTGTTTTAATCCTCTGGAGCTTACCAGTGCTACTAACAAACAATCAAGCCAACAGAGCATGAATTTGTTCCTCCAATGAATGCGAAAATATTGTGGAATCTCTTCCATTTCAGCATCTTTTGGATCACATTCCAGTCTCTGAGAATTAGCAACTGTGTCAATTGGCTTTTCCACAGAACAAGGATGTTGGCTTGCATCAGGATTTGCCTTAAACGAGTTCTCAGGCTGCAGTGAATTGTCTGAAACATTACTTGCATTGTCATTTTGTGAATTAATCCCTGAGAGAAATTCTTTGCCATCTGAGGAAATAATTTTTGGAAAATGGCCCAGATTATTACATGAATTCTCTGAAACCAGTTGAGATTCTTCCACAATTACATCTGTGGTTTTCTTATGGCGTTTCAAAGGAGAAATAAAATCTTGACACTCAGGACTGGAGATGTGTTTTCTCTTTAGTAGGTTGAAGGCTGAAGAAAGGTTTGTTGGTGTGTTGTTGGGTAACAAAAAGTATTTCAAAGGATGACATCCCAAGGGATAAATGCACTGTTTAAAGTAAAAGGGGGAAAAAAAAGTGTTAAATTTGCAAAGAAACAATGCAAACCATTTCCTCACGAGAAAACAAAGTAAATTATTTGCCTAAAAAGGGTATAATATCATAGACAGAACCTATCCATGCCTGCAGAGATAATCTTGTGATCCAGGGAAAGGTTATTAAAAAACCTTTCGCAAAAAACTCTTGCAATAGCATCTGTTAACTACAATTGTTTCAAAGGGAGTTAGAAAAATTCTGGAATGACCATGAAAACTACAGCAAAAAACAAAAATGCAATACTTAAAAACCACCCTGGTAAAAACATACTGTAGTCCCTCAAGCAGACTGCACTCATTTGGAGTTTTCCCACCACTGGAACTTTGTTTTCAGGAACCATGGAGTTCTTGTAGGCCCTTGCGTCACTTTTGGTCCTTGTCCAATTTTGTGCTTTGTGTTCCCACTGCACAACAGGAACTGTAACCTTTATGCAAAATACGTGACGTGTGAAGAAAAGCGATGTGTTGTGAAGTGGAGACAAATCGGGAGTTCACAAGGGACCCCTCTCCACCATATTACTTCAAAGAGATAATGACACGGGGGAAATTATGGCTTCAATGTAGTTAGTGCATGGCACCGCTATGAAGAGCAGTGTAGTGTAAAATGCAATGCAATCAGGAGTTCACAAGGGATTCTTGTACCTTACTGCTTTGAAACAATGACGGGGAGATTGTTTAAATGTGGCGCGCAGTGCACGCTGCACTAGAGATGCAGCTAATCAAGCATTTCATCTTCAATGATAATTCTCCAAATTACTAACAAATTTGTAAGATGGTGGCAGTACTTGTGGTCAACCAATCAGCACAGTTCATTGCCCGAGCACCTCCAATGATAGCTCCTGGGTGAAAGAAAAGTACATATTCTGGAGTAGGAGCTAAAAGGGAATCAGGAACTACAAACGGTGAAATTCCTGCAGTGGGAATGCTACAAATGGTACAGAGTTTCTAAAAAATCCCCGTTTCCTGAAAAAATTCCTGTGTTGGAAATGTGCCTAATGTAGTCAACCCAGGCAAACATTTACATTTACACTGTGAAAAGTCTAGTAATAAAATCCAACTTTCTGATACTTTGGGGTAGCAATGCTAGCCACTGCACCACCAAATGAATCTGCTGCACAATATTGTCTGTAGTAAATAACAGGATTAAAACTAAACTGATGCCTTCTTTAGAAGTTTACCTCTTGAGTAAATATAGTGCTATCTACTTTTAAGTTTTAGTTCCTAGATAATCCATAAAACCCTTGCTGAATCTCTTTTTTTACGTGTGTGTGTGTGTATATATACACACGCATTTCTAGAAACAAACATTCAAGCGTGACATAAGTAATCTTCTGCAGTTATTGTTATGGAATAAACTAATATTATTTTAATTGTGAATGTGTTAATATAAATGAGATAGTAGGTACTCTGAAACATTAGAAACAAATCAATGAAGTTACTGAATGGTTTTACTTTGGTGGAATGAGGGCTGAATGCATGCTAAGGAGAAGCGCTCAGATCATCTGCTGGCTTGCTGCAGCGTTCTGCTTGTCATTATTTTAAGAGCTGGGAGCACCTGAAGTTTGTCTGTCAAAAGCATTCTAACAACTGCTAGGTTAGATGTCAGTGAATTTGTTTGAAATTGTAAGTAGGGCGTGACATGCAAAAGTCACCATATCACTGGTTTTGCTTCCTAAGGTTGTAATGTATAGTCTTGTGTGTCGCCAAAGGGTCTCTCCGAGATGATCTGGTCTTGATCGCTTCGCTCAACCCCCCTGGAGATGCGCTACGCTCCTGCCACTTTGCGTCTCACCCGCTCATGTTGTGAAGGGAGGGAGCTGAACGCACGCTAAGGGGAAGCGGACGGATCAGCTACTGGCTTTGTGCTGCTTCTGCCAAGATGCCTGTTCTGCTTGTCGCTCTGTGCGTCGATCGTTTAAAAGCCTGTACAGCAGCTGTCCTTCTGTCTCACTGCCTTGTCTTGCATGACGTTAAAATGTCTCGCATGGGATGTCAAATTTTCTACCGAGAAGATCAAGCCTCGTCTCCCTGTCAAGATTTTTTTTTTTTTTTTAATAATAAAGAGATGTTACTCATATCCTTAGCCCGATATCCACATATGTGTTTACAAAGTGTGTTTTAATAAGTTTACATGTGTTTAAAACGTGTGGGAGGGGTATTTTAAGGCTTAAACTATATAAAAAAAATATTTAAATGGTCTTTCTATATCACAGATTTTCACCTATCGCTGATGGGTCTGGAACATAACTACCGTGGTAGGCAGGGGATCACTGTATAACTTTCTTTAAGCACGAGTGTTACTTAATCTAAAACATAGACTTCTAAATGGCGAATATACATCCAGGTTTGTTTCTTACTTTGCTGTGGGGAAATGTGCCTGCTTATTTGCTCTAAGTGGGGTTTAAAAAAAAAGTGGATGGATAGATTTGTTTTCAGTTTTAAAAATGTATTTGGATCTAACTCTGACTTACTTTGTCACTATCAATCTAAAGTTACTTGATCAAGCACTGTCTTGCTTGACAATATCCATCAATGGGCATACGCATAATACCAATCAATCATCACAGAGATGCAGAAAACATGCATGCAAAGTCTAACAGATCCTGACAATACTATTAATCAAACGGGAGAGCCGGTAAGGCAGAAAACACTAGTTTTGTACCATCATAAGGTCCACATTAAAGACATTTGTACTAAATGATACGATTAAAGCTAAATTTATACGTGCAATGTCAGCGCAGTTTCCAACACTTGACTGCATGCTATGTACGAGACTACAAGCAACAAGTGCGCAATCTCTCTGAAAAATAATGCAATAATTGTGAAATAACCCCATTAAATTCAAGTGATGAAGACCCCATAGCTAAAAGCCACTCAGGTATGAAGCCATTTCCTTGCCTTGTACCAATTTCAGGCTTAGTAAATTACTGTTGGAACTCTACAGACATGGAAATTCTTTGCAATTTTACACATGTGGAAGAAAATATATTATGTTCAGACATTGTATTCTAATACTAGAACATGATATACAAAGGATAATTGGACAGTTCTCTCTATTATAAAAAAAAAAAAAAAAAAAAACAACCTGCGACGAGATGAGACTTTTTGGAAGATTTTTTTTCCCCAAATACTGCGAGTTGAGACCTTGGACATGAGATTTTTCATGTCATGCCCTCTTCTCAACCATATACAACCACGCACATGGTACTCTCACCTCATTTGTGTGATTGCTTTTGACAAGACACATGTCTGCTCTCTCAGCTCTTATAAATTTTAACGTTATGATCACAGAGTAGTGATGCAAAATAGAATCGAAAGAGTTAAACGATCGGACGTATTAGAAATTCTACAGCCAATAATTGATTCAAATCCATACGTCCAAAAGTATTGCACTTTACACTAAATATATCTGCAAAAGCCTAATATGCATTTATTGGTTACTTTGTAAAAGAAGTTATTAACTCCTGATAATGATGATCGTTTTGTCTGTGCTTAAATTCCAAACAGAGAAACCTATCCTTAATTATGGTACAAAGTCATTAAACACTTGTCTCACTGACTCCAGAAAAAAAAAAAAAAAAGTGTTTAAAGAAATTTCCTAAAGCTTTCTTAATTCAACAGATATGACTAAGGCTAGCTTTCCTGATTATTGACGCAGACATAACCGTCACAAACAACACACTTATCACGGAAAAGAAAGTTGTTAAAATTGTGTTGATTGATAATTCAATGATTGTACCATATAAGCCATATTTGCTTAAACAATTCAATGGTCATATTAATATTTAGTATTGTGCATCAGTTATGAGTATTAAGTACATCTACAAGTACAGTCATAAAGGGCATGATAGAGTATGCATGAATGTATCCAAAAACAGTCTCAGGACGAAGTTCAAGCATATTTAGATACTAGGTACGTCAGTGCAATGGAAAGCGGGTGGCATTTAATGGAATTGCCAATGCATGGTCGAAGTCATTCTGTTGAATTATTACCATTCATTTACCAGGTCAGAATATGATTCAATTTAAAGAAGGTTAAGAAGCACAAGCATTACAGCTAGCGAAAAAAAAAAAAGGCTTATTTTGAACTTAATAAAAATGACATCAATGCAAAAGCATACAAGTTTTCTTTCAATTTATGACGTTTGACTATTTTTACTATGGTTAAATACTTGCTGTAATGTAAAATAGCTAGTTCTATTAGGCATATGTAACAGTTCTCATGAAAATAACAATCTGTTTCAATTGTACATCCGCTGACCCATACGCGACCGGCAGAGCCGTGCAGTGGCTGGGCAGGGGGTTGGCGAGCAAAGCGAGCATGAGCCATATCCCCCTAGTCATACAAAAATAAATCTGCCACAGAGTATTTATTCTGAAATAAAAAGGCAACATTCAATGTTTTATTTTCAGTTTTATGTATCTATTATAAATAAACGAAACCACATCCTGTGATGGATTGGTGCCCTGTCCACTGTTACTTCATTGTATTGTGCATAAATTTCAGTCACTTTTGCCATGACACGTTATGCCATGGAAAATAAACTGCTACATTAAAATGTTACAACATGCTTACTACACCAACATACTGTCATAACTTTCAATATATAGAATGACTACATCCTTAAAAAAAGATATATAAAATCAAAACAGCACATTAAAAACTACTTTTTGCCCAACAAGACTTGTATTTTATATGAGTGATAAAAATCTTAGTGCAAAAAAAAAAAATAAATAAATAAAAAACAAAATCTGTCCTTTACTATTGGTTTAATACATTATCAATTTGGTACCTAAACATAAATGTTCAAAATGTATCAATACTTTGAAAAAAATGCAGTTGTGGACAAATGTTTTGAGAATGACACAAATATTAATTTTCACCAAGTTTGCTGCCTCAGTTTTTATGATGGCAATTTGCATATACAGTACTCCAGAATGTTACGAGCAGTCATCAGATGAATTGCAATTAATTGCAAAGTCCCTCTTTGTCATGAAAACGAACTTAATCCCAAAAAACTCATTTCCATTGCTGTTGTGAAGAAGGCTTCACGGCACCTAAGAAAGTCCAGCAAGCACCAGGACTGTCTCCTAAAGTTGATTCAGCTGCGGGATTGGGGCACCACCAGTGCAGAGCTTGCTCAGGAATGGCAGCAGGCAGGTGTGAGTGCATCTGCATGCACAGTGAGGCAAATACTTTTGGAGGAAGGTCCGGTGTCAAGAAGGGCATCAAAGAAGCTACTTCTCTCCAAGGAAACATCAGCGATAGACCGATATTGTGCAAAGGGTACAGGGGTTGGACTGCTGAGGGCTGGGGTAAAGTCATTTTCTCTGATGAATCCCCTTTCTGATTGTATGGGCATCCGGAAAACAGATGTCCAGAGAAGAAAAGGTGAGCGCTTTCATCAGTCCTGTGTTACGCCAACAGTAAAGCATCCTGAGACCATTTACGTTGTTGGGCTGCTTCTCAGCCAAGGGAGTGGGCTCACTCACAATTTTGCTTAAGAACACAGCCATGAATAAAGAATGATACCAAAATATCCACTGAGAACAACTTCTCACAACCATTTCCTCCTATTTCCTCCTAGTAGGGTCACCCTTAACAAACACGTTTGAGCTGAAAAGTTCACAACAACCCTCATTTCAATTCAAATTAGAAAACAGTGTAACCCATCTGGGATATGGTTACCAGGACCCAACCCTGAAGCCAGGTGGCATTTGCCAGCAAGCATCTGGTGGCTGTGCAAAATACACAGCCTGGACAAGCTCAGCCAAAAATAGCAATGTGGAACCATCTTGTGGGTTCACCACCTGCAAGATGAAGGACAAGGATCAGATGCGGTGCTAGTTTAGCGGTACACACATGCAGAAAAGACCTAGATGGACTACACCCTGTAAATGGAAACTGGCTTTGGGAATTTGGAACATTACCTGTCTGTTGAGGACAGAACCCAAGCTGTTGTGAAAAATGGAAAAGTACCAGCCTGTTGGCATTGCCTGCATGCATGCAATTGGTTCTGGAATCAAACCTCTTGATCGGGGGCAGTCTCTCTCTCCTACTCTAGAGCTCTGATGTGTGAAAGGACTTGGGTAGATGTGGGGACACTCACAAGCTCCCAGCAAAGTGCTGGGCAACAGGTTGGACAACAGGGTTCCCCTCAAGTCACAGACAGGAAAACACAGTTTGTGCTTATACTCCAAATAGCTATTCAGAGTATTTGCGTGCTTAGAGAAGATGTGCGAGGTGCGTGAAAGGGTGCGGTCTACTGATTTGGTAGTCTTACTGGTGGACTTCAATACCAGGGATGACTGTGATACCTGGAGGGCATGATTGGGAGGAATAGGTATGCTAGATATGAAACAGAACAGTGAGTTGTTACTGGATTTATGTGTGCCATTCATAGATTGTCCATAACAATTACAACTTTCGAACACAAGGATGCTCATAAGTGTACCTGGCACCACAGCATCATAGGCTGAAGGTCAATGACAAACTTTGCAATAGTATCATCTGACCTAAAAGCTTATGTTTAGGGCATTCTAGTGAAGAGAGAGGCAGAGAGGTCAATTGTTAACCACTTGGTGGTTAACTGGATTCAAAGTGAGGCGTGTAGGCTAGATAGACCAGAGAAGCCTAAATGAGCAGTTAAGGCATCCTAAGAATGTCTGACTGGGCTGAGGCTTCTCCTACCACTGACAGGACTTTTCATGGGCAGAGTGAGGTTGAGGTCATTGAGCCCAAATGTACCCTGTTTAAGGCCTCAATTATGGGGCTTGGTTTTTAGAAAGATGGCCTCAAGGCTGTCCTGACAAACTGTTCAATGCCTCAGAAGGAAAAGGTGCGACTCAACCCAGAATGCATTAAGCCAGGGTGGAGAGGTGTTGAGTTAATTTGGGTAAATTGTCCAGTGGTGGAAGAAACACTTTGAAAAACTCCTGAACTCAGTGAAAATGATCTATCAGGAGGCAGTTTTGGACACACCTGGTTGAGTGGAACTCAGTGTTCCAAGGACTTGATAATGGCATGGCTACTTGGTTGGTGGACTTCCAACCAGAGATGTTGAAAGCACTGGACATTGATAGGATAGCGTGGTTAGCGTGTCTATCCAGTGTTGCTTAAAAAGCAAGTAAAGTAGTCTTGGGATGTCAGACTAGTGTGATGGTTCCCACAATTAAGAAAAATGGAGTTTAATCCAACTACAGAGGGATTACATTCCTAATCCTTCTAGGTATGGCCTAGGGTGCAGGGTGTATGGGAACATAACCAAGTGCACGTTTGTCTTGTAGACTTGGAAAAAGCATATAACCACGTTCTTCGGCATGTGTTGTGGGAGGTGCTACAGTAATATGTGGTAAAAGGGTTGCTCTAGTGTGCTGTTTCATTCTGTATAAACACAGTGAGCACTCTAGCAGAACACTTGGCAGTAAGTCAAACTCATCCACTGTGGGTATTGGGCTTCATCAAGGCTACGTCTTGTCACTACTCATGTTTATGATTTTCATGGACAGAAAATCAAGGCACAACAGAGGATGTGAGGGTGTCTAGTTGGGGAAATATGTAGTAGCATCATTGCTTTAAAGAAATGATGTCATCCTCTTTGCCTCATCTGACTGAACTTTGGCATGCACTCAAGTGAGATTCGCTGCTAAGTGTGAAGCAGAAAGAATGAGGAACAGCACCTCCAAGAATGAGAGCATGGTTCTGTCTTTGAAAAGAATAGATTGTTAAAGACAATCTACATCCCAGTCCACAACTACAGTGAATGCACTGTGGACAATACCTAAAAGAATGAGATTGAAACTACAAGCAGCAGAAATTAGGTTTCTTCACAGGGTTGCCGGGGATGACATTCCATGATAGGGTGAGTATGCAACAATTGGGGTGAGCCACAGAACAGAGTCATTGCTCCTCTGAATTGAGAGGAGTCAGTTGAGGTTTCTTGTGTATGTCATAAGGAAACCCTCCTCAAATTACTTCCCCAGGAACATTCCATTTGGCAGTGACACTGCAGCAGACCCAGGGCACTCTGAAAGGATTAGATTTCTTGGCTGGCTTGGGAACATCTGGGAATCAGCCCTGAAGAGCTGGAATCCATGACTGGCAACAGTGAGTCTGGGTTGTCTGAGATGATGAAATGAAAGTTTACTGCATGAAAGATTAGTTGGATTAATTTAAATAACTAGTGACCCATTTTTATGTCTCCAGGCACCAAGCAATGGCACTATTTTTTTGTGAAAAGGAATCTAATTTAAAGGTTGAGTAATCTCTCCTACTATAAAGTACAAGGTGATGCCAATAGCAACATGCCTCACTCAGTATCAGCTATAGGGTCCTGGTGCTAAATGACTGACTATAAATAGTCTATTCATCTTTACATCTCTGCTTGTTCCATGTCATATCACTAATTTTGGCAAAATGTTTGTTTCGGAAACCGTCCATCTTTGAGACACACTCTACACTCCTGTATATCACAGCACTGTTGGTGCTTTCAATACATTTATGTCTAATATCCAATAATGAAGAATGTTTTAAGTCACTCAAAATGAAACTTTTCGCCACTCTTCTCAGTAGCTCACACATTATTGTCTTCTTGCTCTAAATAGCTTGGGATGCAAATGTGATACTGTAACTGACTAAACAATGAAATACATAAAACAGGCAAGGGAGCTTTTTAAACTGGTATTCACCTTGATGTAGAAGAAATTAAAACAGCTTTCTGGCAAGCATCAACTCTAAACAGGCCTTAAATGAGTGAAGGTTGAGTGTGATGGCACAGTGACTCATCCACAGATATTTCTTTTCATGTAACCAACACAGCTTTGATACGACAGCGTCTCTGTGCATTTCTTTAAGGTTCAGAAAACTGATGGATGAAGGCTTAGATTAAAAAAAAGTCCATTCTAAAAATCACAATACCCTACTACACCAGTGACGATAAACTAATCTAAAATATATTTTAAACAAGTGAATGTAAACAAATAAAATAAAAAGAATGTTCTGTGGCCTTAAAAATGGAAAACTGTACACATAGTATTAATAAAGGAATGGACATGACCAAGAGAAGAAATGACAAAAGTGGTATTATAAATAGTTAGTCTATTGAAATAACTGGCTTTACTTAAATCAGCTGAAATAACTTTTGATCAGTTTAGACTCTGGAACTTGCAGTTAACACATAATTAAGAAGAAAAAATTCTGCATAAAGTTGCACTGGACTTGAAAGTTATTTGGAATTTTGTTTTTAAATCATTTCCTTTTATCGTATGTGAACTACTGCCCCCGCAATACTGATCAAGACAACCCTTTTAATATTGGAGTAAGAACTCTGAATCAATCTGTCATCACCAACAATGGATCCAGGATCAAGTTTTAATTATCACACTTCTATGTATGTGCCTACCACATGGTGCTCTATGAAGCATTTAATACAACGTGAGCAGATAGCTCAACTAGGGGCATTCTCTTCTCGATTTCCATATCGATGTCAGAATGCAAAGTGGTCCAATATATATTGTAAAAATGCAGATATACTGAATGCATCTATTTATATATTATATGATGTTTTCATCATTATATTTTTATCTAAACAAATAAGTCAACATATTGTGCTACTCTTAAAAGAAAAACTGAATTCCAGAGGAACAGATGTGATATTAAAATCATATTGGAAGTTACTTTAAAAACAAACTTTTGTAACAATGGGACATAAAGTCTTGCAGTGAATGATAATAAAAGTTAATTTAACTCTGAGCACATTTCCAGTGCTTTAAAGACGAAAATGTCAACATTGTGACTTCCTACTGAAACAGAGGAAATAGTATAGTTTCCTCCAGTATACTGCTTTACACACATGATGGTAAGTAGAACCAGAAACACATTATCCAGTGGAGCATTTCAAATACAAATTAGTATTTGTTTTTCTGTGTTGATGCAATTTAAGGAAAGCACAGTACCAGACAAACTTTGGACACACCTAATGTAAAATTTTGTAATTTTTTAAAGATACTGTGATCTGAAGACTTATACTTAAATACAGGAAATTTGCTTCTCAGACAAATATAAATAGTGAACATATGAATTTGTTTAGAAACAAAATATGGAAAATGTCAGTTAGTCAGTCATTTTCCAACCCGCCATATCCTAACACAGGGTCATGGGGGTCTGCTGGAGCCAATCCCAGCCAATACAGGGTGCAAGGCAGGAACAAATCCCTGGGCAGGGCGCCAGCCCACCGCATATGAAAAATGTATTTTTTGAAATGTTCCATCCTACTTTGTTTTTATTTACAACTTCAGTGAAATTTAGAATTGAAAAAATATGTACCACAAACATTAAATCATCCTGTATGCAACTCTTTTAAAACGTTAGCTTGTGGAATTTCTTCTCTTTATTATGTTTCAGTTAGCTGTGCTGTGACAATTTACAGTAAAGATTTCTTCCTTAGGTTTTACCAATGTTTCTAATGGCTTTATTCTTGTTTTTCTGCCTCATAATGGAATCTTTGACTTTCATTGGTGCTCAACTCTTCTCCTGCTGTTGAACAATGGCAACTACAGACTCCAAAGGTAGTCTGTAGGTAGAAGAAAGCCTAGGTATCTTATGCCTGCATTAACAAAGCGATAAAACACTGCTGAGTAATCACACACAACTGTGACGTCAAATGTCCCAAACATTATGGTGGCTTGAATTGTATAAAAAGAGCTACAATGTCTACATTGTGTGGCTAAAATGTATGCAAATACTCTTAAATGAAAGTCTGTATTTTGCACTTTATTCACATCTGAATTGTTTGATTTATAAATTTAAACTGTGGAGCAGAAAGGTAAATCAAGGAAAAAGGTGTCTTTAGCTGCATTTCCATTGTAGTTATGAGGAAAATAGAAGCAATACATCTGAAAAGTAAATAAAACACAAATGCAAATGGTCCTTGTTTCAATCAAGTGATTTTATGCGAATAAAATGTGTTTTATTACCTGAAATTAAAAATGACAACCAATTTAATGGGTTAGTTCTGCTATTTCAATTGTGTCTACAATCGATGTGTTAGTTTTTCAATCAGAGGCAACGAGAGCAAGTGAATATGACAAAGGGAAGCCAACCACCCTATGCTTGGCAAAGGCCACATATTTGGGATTTATTTGAAATTGTCCACAGTGATTTTATTGAGAAGTTGTGGGTACAAAATTTTAGGATGAGCAGCTCAACATTCATGGAATTGTGCAGCGCAATAGGCCCTCAGTCCCGACTGGTTTTTCACTTGAAAAACCACCTTAAGGGGGTGGGACTGGGGAGGGGACTGGGCGGTCTCTTGGTCTGGAATCCCTGCAGATTTTTTTTTTTTTTTTTTTCTCTAGCCGTCTGGAGTTTTTTTTTTGTTTTTTTTGTCCACCCTGGCCATCGGACCTTACTTATTCTATGTTAATGAATGTTGACTTATTTTTATTTTTTATTGTATCTTCTATTTTTCTATTTCTTCATTTTGTAAAGCACTTTGAGCTACATTTTTTTTTGTATGAAAATTTGCTATATAAATAAATGTTGTTGTTGTTGTTAAGGAAGTGTATAAAGTTTTTTCAAAATTTTGTTCCCATTACCATTTTTTTGTTTCGCAATTTCAAAATGTGCATTAAGGAAGTTAATGGAAACGCAGTTTTTGTCCCAAACATTACGGGTGGTGCTGTAGCATGGCTATAAATAGTCAATCTGAGGGAAAGCATTTATTTCTGGCTGAAGTACATAATATAAGAACACTTTGAGTTAAGGAGAAACAAGTCCATCACTACTTTAATAAAGGAAATTGAAATCAATCTGTATATTTTATTCAAGTATAGTCACAGAAAACATCACGCTCAAATTTAGGACTGCCAAAGGAACAGAAGACCAAGAGTTACCTCAGTTGCAGAGGATAAGTTAGTTGCCAGCCTCAGAAATGAAATATTAACTACAACTAGAATTACAGCCCAAATAAATACTTCATGGAGGTCAAGCAGCAAACACAGTTCAACAACAATTGCTCAGATGAGACAGTGGTTTAATGATGGAACTGGTGAAAAGAGACCACTACTTAAGGAAACAAACATGAAATAACTTACTGTCCAAGAAATGTAGACAGTGCACATCCACTGCCTTTGCTCTGATGACTCCAGATTTCAGATATATGGTTTCAACTATTGCGTTTTCCTGAGATACTAGACAACATCCATTCAGTTTTCCATGTGTGTGCTCAGGGTATGATGGTGTAGAGATGCTTTGCTGGTAACACGCTTGACAATATACATATTTACAACTGAAGGCACACTCTACATTCTCTCTTTGAACTTAGTTTAGATGTCATTTGTTTTTCAATAGGACAAAGACTCGAGATAGCTCATACAGAGCCTGAATGTGTATTTTACAAAGAATCAAAGTGATGGAATAATGCAGTGGATGACCTGATTTGCGCAGTCACCTAACATAAACACAACAAATGGCTTAGGAGGAAATGGACAAAAGAAAGAAGGAAAATCAGTCAACAAGTGCTCAAGGTATGTCGGGACTCTTTTGAGACTGCTGTGAAAGAATTCCAGATGGATATCTCCTGAAGCTGGTTGTGAGAATTCCAAGAATTTACAAAGGAGTCACCAAGGAAAATGGAGGTTATTTTAAACAGTTTAACATAGCTTTCATTTGTTTAAAATTTGCTTGATACTGCAAAATACTGTTTGTGGGAGATACAACTCTTGATACATTACCTATTATGCTAAAGGGTAGAAAACATTAAAAAATAAGGGAAACAACTTGTTAGGAACAGCTGTGTCTAACAGTTTGAATGGTAATGTACAATTATTAGCTTTAATACTCAACAAACAAAACCAACAACTGCATTGACTAACACTGGGATTTTACACATCTTAAAATAATCAGGTTTGAGTGGTAACAAGATCGTTCATTACCTGTGGGTTTTCACATAAAACAACCGATTCCTGAAAATTGACGGAATACACACGCAGGAGCCATTTCTGGCCTCTAATAGTGCATACTGGACAGGGAACATCTTGCAATGATTTTCCACATTTATCCTAGAATAAAAACACACACAAAATCTTAAAAATGCAAATTAAGTGCTCTCAGTTTTGTTCGTAATATTCATTTACAGAACACAGTGAAAAAGTAGCTAAACTTTTATTCATTATTCTCCTGTACAATCATTGTTAATTAAAGTGCCCTCCAAAAGTACTCAGACCTCTGCATAACTTTTGTTTCTTGCAATGTCTCATTAATGTTATTTTCAAATAGGAAGTGACAAGATCCACTGAATGAAATGGCTAGGGATGAACTGGTCTGTCCAAAAATCAGTTCATTTTCTAATAGGCTTCTTTGGCTTAGGGTCATATGAACCAGGTGTGCTTACTGGCTGCACTTAGCACAAGGGAGTTTCAAACAATATGGCTCTCTCTGTACTCTGGTCACTGACAAACTTAACTGGCATAGGCATTCTGAAATCTGCAAACTCCAATTCAGAGGATCATGCAGCAAGAGCCTATCCTGGAAATCCTGGGCACAAAGTGAGAAGAGGGCCAATCCACTGCAGGGTCCTCCAGCGCACACACCCACAGTTAAACTGGGAACATTTAAACAAACCTGCACTGCTTGGATGATGCAGTAGAAAAATTGGTGTACCCAGAAGAAAAGCACAAAGATGCATGGAAAACATGCAAACACAACACAGACAATCAGGTGCTGGATTTAAACCTAGCAATCTGGACCTGTAAAGTGGCAGCACTAATCAGTTATTAGAATAAGCTGGGACATTAGAAAAGTGACTGAAATACTAAAGAGATTTTTAAACTGGTGGTTGTTGATCCCTATGCTTGACACAGAGTAATTCCCTCTATATTAGGAATTTGTCAGCTAGGCAATCCTAAACAAGAAAAATACAAACAAAAGTTTACTGCTCAGTTCACATTTTGACTGAACATTTTGTTACAACTTAGGACTAAAAGAAAACAAGATGTGTTAACCAATTGGTTAAATGCCAAAACAAAAATATGGTGTCAATTAAAAGCTCTGCCCATTTATTGTACAGCTTGAAACAAGGGGTTATCCAAGAAACTTTAGTAAGCTGGTGTAAATCTATTAGTAATAATGAATAAAAATGTATAAAAAAAGATTACATTTACTACAATAATAAATAATATTCTGTCAACGTAAGCAATATATTTTAGTCCTTATTTTCTATTTCTACATATTGCTGAAAGTGGTTAATGTCATTGTTAAAAATATTCAGTAACTACAGATGGTCTAAAATACTAATATTTAGATTAAAATATACAAATCTAATTTTCAAGTTTACAAAATCTGAAAACTTTTAGAAGTTAAGAGTATTTTTGCAGGGCAGCTTTATTTATGTAAAGATGTATGAACATGGAAACTGAACCAAACATAAGCTTTTCACATCATATTCTCTTCATTCCCATAAAGAAGCAATCTTTCGCCTTTTACTAAGACATGAAATTTGTTATGTCAAAAATAAAAATGAAAAGCAATAGCTATTTTTTGCTTTGCTTTTCTTATATGAAAAGAAAAAAGCTTTGCACCAGCGACAATACATAGAAGAGAGAAACAGAGTTCTACTGACTTTTCCCAAATACCCCGCCATTTGTGGATAAGGTGGAACCCTAATATCAATCCCTTCGCCACTCATTGGCAAATCACTGTAGGTCTTCCGGTCAGCTGCCACCACAGGCCATTTGCTAAACATTACCATATCAATGGAGTCAGGTACACCTCTGCAAACACTACAAAGATAAGAAAGAAAATAGTTAGTAATAATGCAGATTAAAGTTTTAAAATATTTAAGGCAATGCTACCATATTAAGACATTTTCTGTATACACAATAAAAATTTTCACGATTATTTGACAGATCTTTACAACATTTTGGATATAAGTGTTTACTTAAAGTACAGAATGTTTTGCTTATTTAAAAAAAATGTGCAAATAGATGATGCGTGTTTTAGTGTTTTTTTAATCAAGAAATAATTGGAAAACCCAAATATGAAATGCTTATATTTTTCTATACAACAGTAAAGACAGTTATTATATAAAGACAACCTATTTCACTGTGTGGCCTGTTGACTGCACAATGCCCTTCAACATTTTTTAGCCCTTCCTAAGTACTGTACTGTGAAGAAAGGTATTCAAGTATGCAACAATTTTAAGAATCTAATTCAAGTGCAAAAATTGTCCATGCAATCAATGATCATAAAATGCAGCACGATTTTATTCTTTTTCAGTCCTTGTTGTGAAGTCATTTAAGAATTCAGATTAAAACGGAAAAAAACTAAAACTTTCCTTTCTCATTGAATTATAGCAGTAGAACTTTTTGGAGGAAAACAAAAAACAAAAAAAAAAAAAAATCAAACAAGACCACAAAAGTTGTCATTTCCTTCTTTGGAAAATCCTATCAAACTCCCTTGAATTTAGAATTGAATTTTTAATTTTGAGTTCAGTTTCTTAAAGCCAACCTTTCAAAGGAGGAGAAATTAACTATTGTCTTTTCTTATAAATGTAATGTATTACAAATAATTTTTATTATCTTTACAAAAAAACTAAAATGCAGAACAAACATTTAACTTGTTTTACAATAGAGCCACTGTCGTCCAGCTAAGGTCCTCAGCCATGTATGTCCCTTGTGCACAGACTTGAGAAAATAATGCTCACTACAATTCATTACACAATAGTACTGCAAATCATTGCATTTTGTGTAATTTGGGAAATGAGAGGATCCTCAACTACAAAATTAAATGATTCATCAACTGCTCCAATTGGGAGCTTTTTAATGGTACTTGTAATATCATTTACATGACTCTTGGAGATACTACAGGATGCAATAAGAGTTCTAAAGCCAGGTTTAGATTTTTTTTCTAATTAACAATAATAAATTTTCAGAGGAAACAAAAGGTACACACTACCGGCATTTCTTACATTCTACTTTTCAGATAGCACAAGAGATTTAACAAACATAAAAATCACTGAAAGGGGAGAACATTTTAACAAACTATAATCTACACCAATAACAATTTAGCATAGGTTTATAGGGTCACTATTGTCAGGTATATTTACCTATAGTAGTTTTTTCAAGTAAACATAATGGAAATAAGTGTATTTCTAGTTAAGAACACTCAGACAACACAATACTAGTGTTAATATAATAATACACTGAAATTCACTCTTTGTATAAAAGTTCAGGATGTCAGTTTTTCATATGATTAGCTAGGTTATTCTTAGCCACTGTTTACTGAACAGTTTTTCCAGAGTCAATGCTGAGCATCTGCCTCCAACGGAAAGCATTTTCAAATATGACTTATGCTCATGGACTGTGGAACTGAGAAATGCAAAAAAGCCAAACTTCTACTGGCCTATTACATTATATTTTACATAACCTATGCAGCAAGACTCTGCTAGTGAAAGGCGGCATGATGAGTGGTCAAGGATGCAAAACAATGGATTTTAATTCAACTAATTACAGTTTTCACTATAGCAAATCCCTCAAAAGCCACTCTCCATGTCCATATTGTTACTAAGTTCCCAATAACAATCAACATGTGGCACTACTCCCTTTTCATGGAGTATCATTCACACACAATTTAAAAAGAAAAAAATGTGTGTGTATATGCATACTGTATATTACACCTATGTATATATGTTGGTAATAAATTCAGCTCTGCCACCTTTCTAAGATGGGTTGAAATCCAAGTAATCAATTTAGAACTTTGTGTTAACTTTTGCAGTTCACCATCTATTGAAACTTGTTTTGTAATGTATGTAGTAATTAAATTCATTGCATTTGGCATTTCAACAGATGACGCCTCAGAAACATTTGTTATTAATAAAAAGACATGTCAATAACATTTATTTATATAGTGCATCTTCATACAAATGGTGTAGCTCAAAATGCTTTACAAGATGATGAAAGAAAACTTTATGAAAAATAAACACAAGACGTGTGTGTGTGCGTGCGAGTAAGAAGAAGAAAAAAAAAAAGAAAAAAAAAAAAAAAAAAAGACAGTTTTGCAATAGAACTATGCCATAATGAAACAGAATAAACAGCCATAAATCAATTACTGATTTAACTGTACAGTGTATGCCAAGTCGCTGGTCTTGAGAATATGCCAAAAAGAAAACAATTTAAGATGGGGTTTTAATGGAGTGAAATTAGTTAGTCGTCGTCTTCTTTAGGCTGCTCCCATTAAGGGTTGCCACAGCGGATCATCTTTTTCCATATCTTTCTGTCCTCTGCATCTTGCTCTGTCACGCCCATCAATCACCTGCATGTCTTTTCTCGCCACACCCACAACCTCCTTCTAGGCCTTTATCTTTTCCTCTTACCTTATCCTTAACATTCATCTCCCAATACACTCAGCATCTCTCCTCTAATTTTTAATATTTCTTGTCTGCACAGATTAATTTAAATCCATACTGTGATAAGGCAGATCTGATATAAGTCTTTAATATAAATGCAGAGTTGTGATTTCTTGCTATGTTAAAATTAACTTTAAAAGATTAAGTCATTTTTATATCATTACCATTAATATTATGTCTTATAGTACAGATACATGCAACAGTCTTTGTTCACCCACTTGCTGAACTGGATTTCTGCAGTCCAAGTGTAATGTGCTGTATTTGTAGCATTACTACGGGCAGTTATTTTCATACTCAAGTTTATCTTCATATGTTGGTGAGCAGTCACAGTATGGTACCAACATTCACTCTGTACTAATACTGTAAAAAGCTATTACTGTAACTTTTTTTTTTTAATTTCTGGTATGGGCTTAGTGCTAAAGTATCCATTCTTATGACATTCCTACCTGCTAGTACCACAATTCACAATTTCATCTGTACAAGTATCTCCCTTAAGCCCTGTACATCTCAAAATGTTAAACTTTTTAAAAATTATTTTGATGGTTATAAAATCATACAAAAACTTGCTTTTTTAAAATGAGTATTTTGTCCTTTTCATAGGCAGAGATTTCTGCAAGGGTGCAGCAGGTAAAGTATAATCAGAGTTGGGGTGAAATTTTCCTATGTGCATAAACTGGTAAGGAATGCATGGCAGTGTTGTAACTATAAATATGTCTGAATGAACTGGGGGCAGTAACAATTTAAAATTTAAGTTGTGAGGGAAAAAAAAAAAAAAAAACTTAAAAGTTTGAAGTTATTTCTCAAGTTAAATAAGACACCCCCTAAAATGTTTCCCCTTTCTGGCTACTAACAAACACACTTGCCCCTTTCCTCTCTAGTGACTCGGTTGCATTTTAATCAGTTTTGTTTCAGTGGCAGTTCTTTGGCATCAACTGCGACATGAGCCAAATTTTTCTCTTTCTATATATAGGTAATAACAAATATAGTTAATTGCAAGAATGGGAAAGGGGTGGACAATTTGAAAACTGGTTTTCAATTGTTATAAACATTTTTCAAAATAAACAAATGATTAGCTAGTATATAAGTAACACGTTAGCACAAAGCAACAAGGCAGAACATTTTTTGTTCAGGATTAAGCGGTTTTGGAGATTAATGGATAATGCATTTATGACTTTATATATTTTATCTTGAATCCTACTCCTGTAAATTCCCACCTACATCCTTAACTAAGATTATTCTTCTGTATCAGCATTTATCGATGCTTTTTTTTTTCCCAGATTCATCCCTGTTTATATGAGAATTTTCTTTAAATCCTCTACTTCCCTTTTCCTAATTCTCACAAGCTCTTCCATCTCTCCTTAGATGCTGTGAAATCCCACCTATCAGTATCTCTCTTTACTTTTTCTTCCATCTCCTTTTCCTAACATTTTTACACCTAACTTTCCTCTGGTTGAATTTTTGATTATCAGAATACACTTAGCATCCCAGATCCTCTTCTTTGCCATATTACATCTCTCTATTATAAAAAAAAAAAATCCTGGAAAGGAAAACCAGGGCGACGAGAAGTGATCTTCTTGGAAGTTCTTGGAAGACACTTAAAAGACCCGCGAGACGAAAAGAGACCGGCCACAGAGTGTCTCACGGGGACCGTAAACATGAGACTTGGTGCCAAGAGATTGTCCCAGGACCGTCTTGCGGAGACATGGAACATGAGATTCTTGCAAGACTCGCCCTACTTACAACCAATACCAAATATTGGGCAGCAAAACACTCAGTCGCGTAAAGGCACGTAGCACACACAGATCCTGAGCTCTCAGCTCATATAAAGCGACAATACGTTCTAGATGAAACGTCACCGACTAATCAAAGAAGAAAGAGCAGCTCGAAAAAAGCGACCCAAAAGCGTTGGAGAGAAAAAAAATGCAGGTAAGAGATTATGAAAGCAGTGGAATTCGAAAGGCTCAAAAAAAAAAAAAAAAAAAAAAAAACCAATGGCGTGATACACATGCAGAGAAAGGTAAATAATATGAAAGCAGTAAAATCCGAAAGTATTGTAGCGTCCCAGCCAGGTTGAAGCCTTTTTTGTTTTTTTTTTTTTTTTAAAGTGACTGTTAGGTCCAATTGAGGGAGGGCAGAGTACAGCACGGAAGACTGACAGTGGGGTATTGATTGAATTGGGGGGCCCAGACCTGGGGGAGGAGGGGTTGGAGAGGGTGCTAGAAGGTTGTGTTTGGAGTTACGAAGTCGGTGATTGTTCAAGTAAAACTTGTGAGACTTTATTACGTCAGTCTATTTTTTTTTTTTTTACTCCTCTTTTTTTCGAGCCAGATGCAGAGGTCAACACAGTATCAAAAAAAACAAAAAAAAACAAACAAAAAAAAAAAAGATAGTAAAGATCACATTAGTGCAAACAAAAGGAAATTAATCATCAGGGCCAGATGTAATTGAAAAAATAGCAGGACAAAGCAAGGTCAGAAATAAAAGGCAAAGACTAGAAAACAAAGTAAAATGTCATAACGAGGTTCAAAAACAAGGGGGCGAAACACATGCAGAGCAGGTTAGAGATAATGAAAACAGTGGTATTCAAAAGACAAAAAAAACGTAGGCACGATATACATGCAGAGCAAGTTACGGAATATAAAAGCAGTAAAATTTGAAAGTATCAAAAAAAAGATAAAGATCGCATTAGCGCTAAAAAAGAGAAATTACTCGGTGAAATAATGGAAAGGCGAATAGAGATAGAATATATGGACAGAGGTGATATGTCACAAGTAAGGCTTTGAAGTTTAAGTCAGAGACTTGTAGATTGTCTAATTCATGTTGCCATTAGGGAAAAGTAGTGTTTCCACACAATGAGGAAGCGTATCCAAGAGAATTAAAAGATTTGATATTTGGGGAAAGTGAAATCTACAAACAGTCAATCAGTCAGTCATTTTCCAACCCACTAAATCTGAAAACAGGGTCACGGGGGTCTGCTGGAGCCAATCCCAGCCAGCACAGGGTGCAAGTCAAGAACAAACCCCAGGCAAAGTGTCAGCCCACCACAGAATCCACAAACACTACAGGCAAAATATACAAGCCTACAATAATGTTTTCACCTTCACATCATTCAATGCACAAAGCGCAGATTTACACAATAATGGACCATGCGCTATGAGAATCTGTGGTCCCACAACAATTAAAGAAATGACAAGTTTAATTTCAAAGAAAACACAATTCGGTTAGGTGTGTATTTATGATTGCGGAGAAGCGATAGCAAATTTTAACAGGCGATAACAAAGGTAATGTAGTATATATCCTGTGAATAACATTAGACACCAAAGGAGATTTTGATATGCCATTCGTATTAAAATGTTTACAGTTTCCCATGAGAATAGCTTTTGCTATGACAAATAACAAATCACAGGGACAAACACTAGAAAAACTCATTATTTATGGGAGAAAAATAAACAATATTCACTCATGGGCAGTTATACGTTGCGTTGTCACAATGTATCTCCAAAAACGATATCAAAATTCAATGCGATCTTGAAGAAAAGGTAATTCAAAATATTGTTTTTAATGAAGCTATAAAGTAAAAGTGCAAACAATTAAAGTGAAACAATTCCAAAGAAAAAAGAAAAAAAAGATTTTAAAAATGTATATCCGATTAACCAAACGTGGGGGTTGGCGAGCAAAGCGAGCAGGGGGCACAGCCCCCTAGTTAGTAATAAATATCAAAAGTGCCTCCTTTGAGTTCCTTCCAAGGCCATTTACTCTCACAATTATCTGGAACCCTTAAAATTAATGGAACTCTATGTCATCCCCCAGTAATCCTTCCACATCAGTCCACACTACTTGTGTCCCGCTACATATTAAGTACACCAATGCTGGAAGGGTTGATGGTGCACCCTTACTGGTAAAGAGAAATGGATTTGATTTCTAGTGGCACGGTAACCATGTGGCTTTTAGATAGACTGGTAGAACTTTATTTGTCCCCAGGGGGAAATTTGGCTTTTTACAAAAGCTCAATAATAAAAATTAAAAAAAAAAAATATATTTTTACCCCTAAGGTAGTAATAGCGTGTACCAAATACCAAATATTATGACAAACACCTCTCAAATATACACCAAAATGACTAAAAAAAATCATACTAAGAAGAAATGAAACTTCTGACTTAGCAGTTACAGTCACAATGAGGCATTATACAAGCATATTCCTGTTGGTTTAAAGGAACCCTTGTAATCTTCCTCAGCACATTTCTTTTGAATGTTGACCAAAAGTGCTCCGTGTTAGTGTGTCAGAGAAAGCATGTGCATCATTGTTCATAATGGTACTCAGTTCTGCTTTCATTCTCTCTCTTTGCTACCAACTCAGCAGGTTGACAGTATGTTTCACAACTGAGCTTGCCTTCTCAATTAGCTTGTTGATTTGGTAGGCCTCTTTTGAAGTGATGTTTATCAGCCCAGCACACCACTAAAGGGTCAGTCTCCTAAGGGGAGAATGGAACACTCAGGAGGTTTTTTTTTCTTTCTCGTATACAAAGTATAGGGAAAGTATTGTAATCGTCCAAAGATTTAAGCTAGAGATTGTGATGACTCTCAATGTTTTAGACATCCCCCAGTCCGAAAATACCATTTTTGGAATCGTGTGTGTGTGTGTGTATGTATGTAAACGTGATAACCTGAGTACGCTTTCACTTACATCAACTAAATTCTACATACAAGTATTTGGTACAAAATGTTGATTTTAACAACTTTTGGGCTATTTCTGTTAAGCAGAAGTGACACTTTACCTTTTATTCATGCAGCTGCAGAGTCCAACTTATTCAACTTTACTTTTATAATAATTGTTCAATATATTATTTTGTTCTTGATGGTACTTTAATGTTCATAATATAAAAATATAATCATCTTGCAGCTTACTTCTCAAATATCCATTCCCATATCTGAGTATACAAGAAAGTCTACGGGAGACCACTCCTGATTTTTTTTTATCCAGTTCATCTGCGTTAAAAGGCCTGTGTCCAACCTGTCATTGACACAGTTCCTTCAAGTACTTTTTAGCAGTGTACCACCTTTACATCCACTCTCTGAACTGCCAGATCAATAACAAGTTCTGTGGGTTTACTGACAGTAACTTTCAGGCAATTCTTTCTGCACCCAGAAACAAAGCTCTCTAACGCACTCCTATACTATCTCAAACCCCATTCTCAAAACACCTGATAAGTGCAGAATCAACAGAAAATTTCTGCAAGTGACACATGACCTGGTGCTTTATGTATAGTGTGGTGTACAGGGTGAAGGGAAAGGGACTGTTCCCTGTGATGTTCCCCTCTATACACAAACTACAATGAGCCCATTATCTAGAACAGCATTGGCTCATGCATCTACTTGTCTCAAAGCTTACACCTTACGAAGGAAGGCAGGATAGTGTTGAAGGGACTGGAAACATAAAATCTCACAGTGTTACCGGCTCTGTCTAGTTGAGAATGCGCCTTATGTCTTCTCTACCATGTATCCACCAAGCACGTTAACTTAACTAGCGACTCAAAACTGAGCGCTATTACTTAAGATTGTACCCCACGATAAGCCGTGGTGGGGTTTTGACTTGCACCTTAAGTGCGGTACGAGCTTAGTCTCCTCGCAAGAAAGAATACTGCGCAATTTCAGTAAAGTAGGGCAATTCTAAATCAGATCAACCGCCACTACACCTTACAGGGATTTTCGGGACAGAATACACAAAAGAACAATCACAGTTACTGCAGTAAGCTTGTTTTGCTTACCTGGATAGTGGCGATGTTCCACTCTGCCAAGCCAACAAGTGATATTCTTTCTTGCTGGACAGTTTTCAATTTAGGATTGCTTCCAATGTGATAGTTTTAATACGCGAGGGTTTCATTAGGCAAAATAAAGTCCCATTGTTGTTAAAGAGAAAACACAACTTCGCGTTACAAAGCATGCATAAAAGATTAGAACAAATGCATAAGAGGCATAATAGGCACTAGGATTTTTCACGTTATACACTTTTTGCGATCACCATTTACTAATTAATAAACCTTAAGCTGTATTTCCATTGTAGCTACTATGGATGTCGCTGATCGGTTCCCTCCGACTTACCACTTTTATATTCTTGACAGTCGCTACACCATTGACTCCATGGCCCAAGCGCTACGAACGTATCCAGCTTGATCAAAGCGAAGAGTAAGTATAGATAATCTCTAAACGAAACTTGCATCTCAAGCTCCACTACAACTCCATGTGCCTTGTGTCGTTCGCCGAACGCTCCTTTTCCGGCGGCGCTACCTCCAAATATACCCTTTCCGGTAAGGAAAGCAAAAAGTGTTCCTAGTTGACACGAACCATCCAGGACGCGACAAGTCTGCGGAGGTGCAATACTTAAAATTTCTCAAAGCTGTCCTATCAAACAGTAATTTGATAGACAAAATCAAATATCAGAACTGAATTACAAAGCTTCGTCTACTTAAATCATGTCATACGTATATACCGAAAAATGTGGTTACTCTGTGTGACATATGAGTTTCATGTCCCTTTGCTCGTTAAAAATATCAAAACAAACATCCACTGAAATATTTTAACCGGCGCTTTAATATGGAAACACTAGGCATTCTCAAATGAGTGCCCCATACACGAGTTCAGAGAACACGGAGGATTTAGTCGAGCACACATAACTCTGGGCGCGAACAGCAAAGACACAGTGAGGCGCGCCGCACTCCAAGACCCTCAATGAGCCGAGAGCAGTGCAGACGCGAGGCAATAAGCTGCGTGAGTGCATCACCTCCTGTGACAATAAAGTGGTGTGTCAAAATTAAAGTCTTGCTGCAGGATGTGTACTTTCATTTTGCCAGTACTGTACATAATTTAGTAAAACAGAAAATTAGGTATGTATAATGTGCATTTAACAGCACTCTTACTAATATTGTGCATCATGGATCTTTAAGAAATAAATGTTTTATATCCTTGACGCATCAAAGAAATTAACGTCAATATCAACGTGTCCTGTTTTTCAATGGATAAACCAAATAACCAAACGTATCGCATTGGTATGCGCCAGGTTGATCATGGGTAGGTGCCTTCTGTTACAGCCCTGTGGAGTACAGTTACACATTTATATAGGTGAATTCACACCTAGGAATACGCTGACCATGTATTAAAATGCATTCCTGCAAGAAAAAGCTTTGTTGTAGATGTAAAAGTGCAGTTTATGCTTACAGATTAACCTCTATCTTAATGCGACTCACTTTTATGGCAGGTTTTAACACCGAGTTCATAATGCATTTTAGCATACATTTTTCTTTTTGAGAATTCTGGCCTGGTCAGTCTTTGGACATAATTTTTAATTTTTTGGAGTGTCAAAGTGTTATTCATATATGTGTCTTTTTTCAGAAGTGAATTAACTATTATTACCAAAAAGAAATCAAAATCTTTTAGAAATATCATATGGTTTAATACTGTATTAAATTACCCAATTGATATTTTCAAATAATGGACCTAATAATGGATTAGAACATGTATTTAAAGGTCTACAAGTAGTAAAAGTAAGAACAATCATAGGTTTGTTCTTCTGACTGCTACAAAAGTCCACAAGAATAAAAGCCTTCCAGTAGTTAGTTTACACATCCCTGTTCTTGTAAATCCTTCTCAGTTGCATCAGTTGTTGAGAAATCAAATATGCTGGTAAGTCTCTCTCAACTACTGATAGCCAGTCTGTAATTTAATTTAGACTTTTTTTTAACATTTATGGTTAACTTTACAGTAATAATAAAGTCTTTGAAAAAAATTTAAAAACTCAACTTTGTTTTATTTTTGTTAGCATTGGTTAAGCATGCACAGTTTCCCAGGTGAAGTACAGTAGTTCTAAAATATAATGCACAAACTTGCCTATAAATGCCTATACAGTATTTCTTTTCTTTTTTTACATTCTGTAATATTTTATTTATTATAACTGACTACCTTGTGGGGAGTCACAGTTGAGTCGGTTCTCTTCTTCTTCTTCTTCTTCATGATGGCTCCTATCATAAAGCAGTTAAAAAATGCCACTTGCTTCTTTCCAGAGGTGCATAGCAAAGCTTTATGTTTTTTATAAGGTTCACTAAATTTTTGTTTTCCTAAGTTAGAGCCATTGGAAGCTGGAACTTGATTCTGGTAAAGAGCAGAAGGTGTTGTTTTTTTCTTTTTCAGTCATGTTTATATTTGAAGCCATTTGGAATCATAAGTAATTGGTCATTAAATTTTACTATGGGCTCATACATTTATTATTTAGCGTGTGATACTACAAAAATCATACAATATACAAATTTTCTCTTTCAAATGACATACACTTTAAAATGATATACATCTATCATTTAATGTTTAATTTGCTTTTATCACATAGTCCATTTCAAAATTGCTAATTTATATAGTCAAATAACGAATAGGGCATTGTGGGATATTCATATGATAATATATGCTAATATACAGAGATTATTGGTGCACAAATATAGATTTACAGTTTTAAAAACATTAAAATTCTTTAATCACACAAAGTAATTGTTTAATTCATAAATAAATTACCAGTCAATTGAAAAATATGTTACACAATTGAGTTTTCCAGTTTTTTTAAAAATCTTTCTCCTTTTTTAAAATTATAGTTTCAGAGTTTAATGTCTCTGTTTTAATCTTCAGTGTGGTGGAGTGACTGCGCCCCAATGGAGGCCTAATGATGTTGTCTGTATTTGTCCATTAAACTTTAAGAAAACAGGGAGACAAAGAGGAATCAATGAACTAAAAAGGATTTGTAGTTGTTTTTGAAAGCTCCTATCAAAACAACAAGAAGTAGTTCCATTTAATTTTTCATTTGCTTGTCTATATGAGTACTGCACAGGTAGATACCTGAATAACACCCACAAGATCTCACTTCTTGAAAATATGCATTGAACAGACTGGTAGAACACGCCTTCCATCCATCAGCTCTGGTCAATGGACTATCATTCCTCCACCAGGACTGAATTCATGTTGTACAATTTGTGGTTTATTGTTCGTTAGGGTGTTCTAGGCAATGGACTTTCTATGGGATGAGGAAAAGTGTGATCCCTTGGTAACTAATACAAATCTTCTGGTTCTGTTTTTAAAAGATGTTTACTACCACCCTAGTCAGTTAATCCAGACATACTTGATTGCCTTCGATGCAGCATTAAGCATGTCCGTTATTCAAGGAATTCTACCATCTTAAAGTTGAGTTTCTCAGCCTTATACTGAACACCACAAAATGAAGAGATAACTCTGTCAGATGCTTCAATATCCTTATCTTGTCTGTTCATACATACCTATGTGGGCTTTTGTTTTGGCCATTACCTCTACAGTTATTGCAATTTCTCTTGGTTATTATCTTTCACATAAAAGTAGAGTATTTTCACTTAATTCCAACTGAAAATTAATTTTGTTGTGTGGATGTTCCCCCTGCATTTGCAGTTTACAGTTATCATCACAGTAGATTTCACCACTTTTTAGCTGCTTCTTCTTAAAGCCATCTCCGATGCTTTGAATAAGATCCATGTTCTCAGTCTCCCTTGAGGTGCAGGACAACCTTTTCTAGAAATTAGCAATGAACACAGTCTAAACTGAGACATCTTGTAGACGTTCCCATTACAGGGCCCAGCCAGCTCACCAATAAGTGTTGATTGCTTAACTGCTGAGTACCTCACTTTACCCAAGTATTGTGAACATCCCTGGATCAAATGACAGATACCTACCTACCTACCTACCTGCCTTGCACTCTCCACCTTGCCTTTGTTTAACTTGCACTGTGCTTTTATTGCTCTTTAATTAATTTGTTTTTTATCAGTATACTGCTGCTGGAGCATGTGAATTTCCCTTTGGGGATTAATAAAGTATCTATCTCTCTGCAATGTTGATAACTGACTTCTAATTTGAGTTTCTGTGGTACAGGTTATGCTGTGTGTGTGACTGATATTGAGGGATTACTAGCCATGATACAGGGCAGCACAGTGCATTTGTCATATAAGTTGACTTTGAGAGGAGAGGGATTTAGAAGAAGTGGAAAGAGCTTTTTTATCTGTATACTGATTAGTACAGAATAAGAGTGATTATGGGATGCCAAGAGTATTCTAATCAATAGAAATGTGACCAGAGAGGTGTAGTGGATGTCAAAATATTTAGAAAAGTAGATGAGAGGGAAAGCAAAGATAGAGGTTGAGTGGGGATTTCCAGTTGCTAAGGAAAGGTGGATGGGCTTGTGGAAATTGGGGCCGGAAAATTTGGGATTTACTGAGAATTGTCTTCAAAATAGGGATGAAAGTATTCAAGAAAGCTTTTGTCCAATATTTGGGGAAGATTATAGATGGATTTGAATAGAGAATATGGGAGCAGGCATGAAGTGAAAATGAAAATTTTGATTATATTTTAAACTAGGGGGTTTTGCCCTCTGCTCGCTTTCATTGCTAACCGGGCCTGTGCTACGCGCCATCCACTTCGCGTCTCTGCCGTTTGCGTTGTGAAGAGGGGGACTGAACGCACCCCAAGGAGATGCGGTCACTCCTCCGAAACCCCCTCTTAAATGGTGGTACAATGGGAAACAAACACAGGCTTTTTTTTACCTCCTCTTTGTTCGATCAACTGCTGGCTTGCTGCCGTGCCACGTGATCTGTGTCTCGCGCGGCGCTTCAAACACTTAAAAGCCTGTACAGCAGCTGTCCTTTTGTCTCTCTTCTCCCCCAGACATCCTCTCCTCCCATTGGAGGTCCCGCTCCCGAGGCGCACCCCTATGAAGAGGAAGATTTTCTATTCTTTTAATTGAGACACATAACTGTCCCCTCCGACTACAAACGGAGCTCAATTCACTCCTGAAAGAGACTTATGTTTGTTTGAAGTGTTTGAATAACATTTCTGTCTCTAAAATCTCCTGTGTATCTGTGCAATTCTGTGACCCAAGAGTGACAGCGTATGTGGATTTCACTTTCACCAAAAAACAAATCTTTTAATTCTCGTGGATACGCCTCTTCATTGGGAAGAAACACTACTTTTTCCTGATGGCAACACAAATTAGACGATCTACAAGTCTTCGATAAAGTATAAATCCGAACAATATATTCGATTTCTTTTCGCTATTCCCTTATTTCACTGAGTAATAATTTCTGTTTGTTTGCGCTAATGCGATCTTTACTATCTTGTTTAGAGACTTTCGTTTTTTCATACTTCCATTATCTCTAACCTACTCTGCATGTGTATTGTGCCAACATTTTTTAATTCTTTACGACGTTCTACTTTGTTATCTACTCTTTTTCTTTTATTTCTGGCCCTGGGCATGGTTAAATCTCTTGCCACAAAGTCTTGTCTCGCGGGGCGTGAAAGTGTCTCTCTGAGAAAGTCACGTCTCGCCTCTCTGAAAAAGTCTCATCTTTGTTCCGCTTTGTAGGTGGGAAATAAACTGTTTCAAACTACAATTTGTATGCTGTAAGCTGTACCCCATAACTGTAACTGCAAAACTAATATAACATGAATATAACAAAACTGAAATTTAACATAAGAAACCTTAAAATTGTGTAATCATAGAGAAGAAGAAACCTTTTTTATTTGTGTAATTACATTTTTCCTATTTTATGTGATTAATCTTTCCTTGAATTTTCATTAAAGTTTTAAAACAACCTTTAATGGGCTGTGAATTTTTCTTTTCTTATGTGCTTGACTCAATGGAGGATCTTACTTTATCAATACAGCAGTCGCTTGACTTTGGGTACCTGGAAAAGACACAGCTACAACTAATAATAATGGTGGAGTAAGGAATGAAAAGGTGATGTCTATTGCATGATGAAATCATGATGATTTCACTAAAACAATATCAAAATTACAAATATATTGTTATATGAAAAGTAAATGTAAAAAATGTGCAAAACAAATAATAACAGTGCACCTCTCTAATGCCTTTTTGCATTTCTTTTTTTCTTGTTTATTCAGGAGGATTATAGTTAATGCTTGTGTCCCTCCTACCTCACAAGAAGATGCATTACTCATCATATTGTTTCTGATTTTTGGCATGTCTCCTGCATTATAAAAGCAGTCAATTATAGCAACCCCATGAATGCTTAATTGACTCCCAGGACCTCATATTTACCACTACACCCTTTTGGAGCTTCTTCAAGTTCTGTCATTCTGTCTTCTGGTGGGAAATGGACTTGAAGACCTCTGGAACAAGCCTGGCCTCTTGGAACCCTGAAATGCCCCCAGTCCAGGGGTCCTCAATCCCAGTCCTGGAGAGCCGCAGTGGCTGCAGGTTTTTGTTCTGACCTGGTTGCTTAATTAGAAAGCAATTCTTGCCAATAAAGCACTAACAAGCTATGAAATTAAATTAACTCTGCTATGTCAGGTCATTCTCATATCCTAGATTTTCTTTCCCTTTCTATCATGCAAATGATTTGAAGGCTATAATGGACGAGTAATTCTCAGTCCTTCACTTTTTTCTCTTCATTTTTCTTCCAAGTATTTAATTAAACCCAATAGTGCAGATAAATACACACAGATGTAAATGTAAATAAGCTAAATGGAGAAATGCTGCTCTCTCTTGTCATTTGCATGTTATTGATAATAAGGAGCAATTAAAATAGCTGTTTAAGACAAAATTAAGCAATAAGGGCTCAAAATCACTAAAGTGAAGCAGAAGTGTTACTTTAGCAATAAGTGCTTTTTATTAAGCAACTGGGTTGGAGCAAAAACCTGCAGCCACTGCGGCTCTCCAGGACCGTGATTGAGGACCCCTGCCCAAGCCTAATCAGTTAAGACAAAAAGTAGGAAAGGGTGTAAAAGTAAAATAAACCATAAATAACTCTAGGTTTGGCTTCACCATGTTATCTGTAAAAATTAAAAGGGCTATTTCCGGCCCTGGGCGTGGATAAATCTCTTGCCAATCCGTTGAGCTAGAACAAACCATCTTGTTTAACTTAATTGTTAATTTACCTAACTAATATTGTGAATTTCCTCTATAACATACCATCTCTACAAAGCAAACATTTTGTCCAATTATCTAGAATGAGTAGTTCAAAACAAGTCCAATTGCTCTAGATTCCCATTAAGTAATAATATTATTTATTTAAATAACTAACTGATTAAAATTAGTTGAAAGGGTAGTAGACCTGAATGTAGATACCTATTCATTCAAGTTTTGTTTATTTTGTTGAGTTTTATCAGGTTTTGCCAAGGAACTATTTAAAGTAATAAGGTTTTTGTTAGTAATAATAATTACATTATAAATAAAGTGTTTATAATGTAATTAAAAAAATAATTAAACTATATATAATGCTGTTTTATAGCCCTTTATTAACTACATAAATAAATTATAAAATAAATAAGAATAAACAATGAACACAAAATACCAATGAATGTTTACTAATAACAAAACAAAAAAAAACTTAATCATAAGCTTGAATAAAGAATTTTAATTAAGACCAAAATTAAATTAAAAAAATGTCAGAAACAAGATTGCAATTCCCTAATCCAAATGTCTATTAAAAACATATGTATGTAAATATATAAAAACCATCTGTACTACCCATCTAAGACAGGTTGAAATCTACATAGTAATCAACATAGACCTCTGTGCACCATCAATTGGAATGCATGTAGTAATAAAATGCATTGCATTTGTCATTCCAACACACATCACATTCATAGAAATAAAATGCACTACTACAAATATTTCTGATGTGCCATCTGCTGGAATTACAAATGCAATGCACATGTCTCTGTTCTATGTAATGTTTGTGATGTGCCACCTGTTGGAATCACAGAGATGTAGCTGCCAGATGAACACACAAATACACATACAGATATTGTTTTATTAAAGTGGTTATTGTCTTTATTAATTCCAGGAAGGAAAGGGAAAAACAAGGAAAGGCTGCATGTTGAGCCTCTTAGGCTTTACTGCCAATGTTATCTGTACTATTTCTAAAGACAAGTAAAACCCAAAAGTTGAGGCTGAATAGTCTCTTCTAGTCACATTAAAGATCAATCCTTATATCCTTAAATGGATAAAGAGTTCCTGTTCCTGGCCTGTCAGTGGCCAAATGGTGCTTACAGCCATATACTGTATCCTGAATCATGTGACTGGAAGTGGTAAGTACTGTCTGCTCCTTCCGCAGACCTCATGTAGCAGAACCTAGTGCAAGTTGTTTCTTTGACCTTACTGGGTGTTGCATGCTTTTGCAGGCTTCTGATCCTCACCTGAAACAAAGAGAGAACACACTTTGAGCACCCTAGAAGAACCTAAGGTTTCCCTCTGCTCCCATGCTAGGCCTAACAGGAAGGTTGAGAAAACTGTGATACGACACCCTTCCCAGGCTGTAGCCTGTAGGGCAGAGCCATTTGCACCAAAAGGCTATGTATCCAAGGTAGGACGTGCGTTTCTGTGCAAACAACTCTTGCAGTGCTCAGCTGTAAAACAGCAAGGCTGAAGATTCAGGAATCATATTAGCAAAGGCAGAAAATGTGATCCAGAATATAAGTACAAATAAAGAATTAAACTTGTTCATTTCTGAGGCAGGGAAAAAGCTGAGTAAAATCCAAGCAGATAGCAAAATGGAAAGCACAGTCTAAATTCAATAAAAAGAGAAACATAAAAAAATGTTAAAAATCCAAATTCTGGTAAGTACTGTAATTCTTAAAGACTCTCATTAGGTACTATATAACACCTCATGGCTGAAGCTGTTCATTTTCTTCTTCTTCTTCCGTACCTATTCCCATTTTTACATGGGTTTCAGTTTTTTAGACTAGACTTCTCCAGTTGAAATTTCGGTGTGATGGCCAGATGCCTTTCCTGATGCCAACCCTCTCTGCCAATGTACCAGGTAGGGTTGGTTTTTTTCCGAGCATTAAATGCAGTCAGTATAGGCTACAGCCCCCCATAATCCTAAATTAGGTTTATTTAGGTATCTAATGCCTGCACTAATTAAGCAATGAAACACGCCTGAGTAATTACAGACATCTGTGATGCCAATTGTACCAAAAATGATGGCGCCCTGAAATGGGGGGACCATGTAGAAAAAGTGTTATTATTTTTATATGGTGTGACCGAAATGTATGCAAATACCCTAAAGTTAATAATCGCACATGTATTGTTTGATTTGTAATTTTCAACTGTGGAGCAGTGGGGTAAATCAAGGAAAAATGTGTCTTTGTCCCAAACATTATGGAGAGCACTGCATGCATATGTATATAAGAACATTTTGGTATAAATATGTGTAGATGTTTACAGCATATGCATAGTGCATGGTATATTTATGTTTACCATTGTCTTTTTATTGCAAGTAATTTAATGTTTTATTTTCACTATGGTATGTTTGTAATAGTTTGTGACACCTTAAAAGTCAAGTATCCTTTATAAAGATAAATTAAAATAGAATCAGTTGACCTGAATTAATGTTCTTAGTCTCTGGGATTTTGAAAATGAAAGGTTATTAATTTGTTTCAAGAAAAAATTACTATTGAAATGCTTTTAGGCCGGACTGTCCAAATTAATTCACTTATTACTCAACAAATGTTGTAAGTCACCTTTAAGTAAATGTAAATGTAAAATTTAAAAGATGTCAGCAAGGATCATAACTGTATTTAAGAAGCACAGCCATATATCTCTAATGGTTAAACCTGTTCATTAACTTCCAAATTAATTCATTGTTCTTTGCAGTGTACCACAAATACTTTGCACTTGCACTAACCCCATGTCGCAGTCATTCCACATATGTGTGTATCTCCACAACCAGCTGTGGATTCTTTTTGGTGGAAGCTTAAGAGTAGTAGAGATATTGTCTTTGATCAAGAAGGCTTGTTTTAGAGTTTGGAAGTGTATCCAACTCTATTTCTTCAATCTTAGGCAGAAATGCTTCACTCCTGCCAGCAAAGCAACATTCCATTTTTCATGCAATTTTCCATCTTCAGTGTATTGTTTATCTGGCTTTGCCTTGCACATGCCCAGTGTTTTATTGTGAAAATGTGTTCAGAACAGACATTTTAACTTCTAAAGTTGTTTTTATATTGGTGGAGAAGTTAATATTGGGCAAGCACACACTAGGGGCAATTTAGGATCAGCAAAGTACCTAACCTGCATGTCTTTGGACTGTGGGAGGAAACCGGAGCACCCAGAGGAAACCCACGCAGACACGGGGAAAACATGCAAACTCCACGCAGGGAGGACCCGGGAAGCAAACCCAGGTGTCCTTACTGCGAGGCAGCAGCGCTACCACTGCGCTGCCCTGCATTAAATAGTGTTTTATTAAAATTACTTAGTTAAAATTAATTAGTCTGTATTTTACAGAGCTGTTGCAACGAGTTTTACAAGGCAGTACATTACAGATTTACAAAGTTATTAAACACAGCTTTGGATGTGCACTTAAGTAATAATTAGACACATTTATTTGTAGAATATGGACAGATCTCCAATAATAATTTTCCAGGCTGCTAAGCTGCATTTAGCCATAGACCATGCTGCATATTAGCTGTTCATTTAGTTAAAAAATGTACATTCTTCTTCTGTAGAGGCATGTAAATTAAATAGAGACTAATCTTCAAATGGTCTTCCTTTTAAATTTTGGCTAGGTCTTGGAAGTAGGGAGGTATGTGGGACCAATAGAAGAAAATCTAGGCCTATGACATCAAGGCTTTTGCGCAACAGCTAACATCCTGGAAATAGCCTGAAGCAAGCGGTTATGAAGCTGCCTTGTCACCACTGGCCCATTGGAGTTGAGAGCAGAGTCAAAGGCAACTGCTGGATCTGAAAGGAAAAGTGTCCAGTAAGTAAGAGAAGGATGGTGATAAATTATGTACATGTAGTGAGAATGGACTAACCATCCCATTTGGAGGAAAGAGTCATGTATAGGTAGGTCTAAGAAGGCATTAGGCTTCATTATTTTGCATTTTACTTTGTACCCAGTGACATTATACTCTTCATAATAAAATCCCGTATACAGTAATTTACAAGCGTACCTTACATGTCCTTGGTGATCATTGGGTGCTGGCATAGCTGAAGAGTGCTCCCTAGGGTCCACACTTGATATGAAATCACAGAATTGAAAGAGTATGTACCTACTATTTCACATCACTATATATGCATGTGAGTGACAGGGTAGTGCTGTAGCTTGTGAAGTCGCTTGATGGATTCAGCATCCTGGGTTTTTAATTCCATGCCCGGTCCTTGTCTATGTGCAGTTTGCTTGTTTTTCTCCCACATTCACAAAGCTGTGCTAGGTTAACTGGCCCCAATGTGTGTGTGCATGAGTGGGCCATGTGGTAAATTTGCCATGGCTGTTTTTTTAACTTGTACACAGTGATACTTGTATAGACCCTGTCCCCCTCCAAACCCCTGAACTGAATTAAGTGGGCTTAGAATGTATATACTCTATATATCTCTATATGTATATTCATTTTCCATCTGGTAAAACTTCTTTTTCATTTTTAAGTTATTTCTTTAGTGTTTCTAAAAACTTTCTATACTGTATATTTTTTATGATAAACTCTCACAAATAATACTTGGAAAAATACTACCGGAAATCTGTTGCAACCCATGCTTTCCCATCCTTGCACCTTTTAACAGCTGCTTCCATTTCCTTTTTTTAAACTTAAAAAAAAACTGTTCTTGTCCAGGTTCTGTTGCTGTTGTTATTAAACTTAATTATTTTGTATAAAATTCCTCAACTATTTCTTCAAACCCCTTTCAAAACTTGTTCTTCTTTTCCTGTTCTTGATTTTGAATATTAAAGGTGAGTTCTGTTTTGTATTTTATTGTAGGAAGTCTTCACACAGCCAAATGACTGATGTCATTATGAGAGGAAATGACTCTTTTAACTGCTGACATATTCCTAGCAGAGTTCTTCAGGTTGGACTGGATGAAAAGTTAATAACCTTTAGGGACACTACAGAAAAAATGAATCTGATTGAAAGAAGATGAATGTGTTTAAAAAGGGAGGAACTCAACAGGTTTTCAGTAGTCTTGTGGGGCCAGATGTGATTCTCTGAGAATACACGCCTAGGGATAACTTGCTAAAACATTTGGAGTGAATAGTGCCACGATCTGTCACTGAAAAGGCTACACCCATAAGGTTTTTTCCAAAAAAACCCACTCCCAAATTCCTCCTGTCTGTGCATTTTTCATAGCCGAGGTTGCAGTGTCCCATTTCCCCTAATGCATTCGACAAATACGTAACATAACAATGGAAAGTCAAGCAGAGAGAAAAAGAGACAGAACAGAAGATCTAACAATGAAAGAAAATAGAAAGCTAAAATTGCTGTTGTCAGTTCAAGAGTTCAATAACACAACTTAAGTTTAATGATTCATTTATTGTAATGAGCATAGTGATGGAAGAAACAAGTACACATACACACACAGACCATGCAGATATTTAGGTTTGAGCCAACTGGGTGTACTTATTCTTTGATGTCAGAATACCAACCACTTTCATTGCATGTGCCTATGCAAACTTCCTCGCTATTAGGAGCCACTGGGAACACCACCTAAACAACAAATATACTGCTAAACACCAGGAAATGCACCTCACCTCACATTATATCCTCTGCCCACATGCTTGGTATGTTCTCCAGGCTGTTCTTTAGTTGTGCAGAGTACAAGCAGGAAGAGACATTTCACTACCTACATGTGGCCGCCTCTTTGTGATATTTTTTCCCACTTATGAATTATCAACGCCCCTGACTCCTTCCCATTTGTCTTCTCTGCCACATGCAGCACTTTGACCACTTCATCCAGCTTCTGTCATCCACATGCAGTCTGAGTTTTGCTGTAACCTTCTGCCACTGGAGACCCTCAGACTTCTTGACTCTTGCAGTGCTCTTGTTTAAATAGCCCATGCTGCTGTAAATATTCTAGACAGTGCTCCCCTGAAAGATGAGGACAGACAAAGCACCACCAGAGATTTCATTGTCAGTCTGGAGGCTGATGCTGTTCCCCTGCAGTAACTCTGAAGGTACTTGTCTCCATGCATTCGAGAAGTGCATTTGTATACTTGTTGCTGTGATGATTCGCTGCCATTTTGACTATTGTATAACTTTATGGCATATCAGTAAGTCGTGTTAAGAAAAGCATTGTGATCTGTTTCTATACTACAAGTTAAAACACTGCGATTATTCTGGTATGGCCTGTTTGGCATTTACAAATAGACAGTTATGTTAACTTCCTTTAGTTATTCATTTTCAACGTGCAGTAAGAACTTGGAGGCTTTGCAACCTCATCCATGGTGTCAGTTTCATTAGAAACATTTACTCATTCAGGTGAAATGAGCACCTAAATCTGTATTTAGTGTGGCCCTTTTTATCACCTTATCAGTTCTCTTCTACTCCTTTTCACTGGAGGTGAAGAGGATACCTGGACAATACACCATTCAGTTAGACTGTTTACAGTGTGTCATTTCGCGAATATAGCTGCCGCTTCTTTCAGTCTCATTTTGCTTGACTTTATGGTTGTAACTGAGAGTGTCAGAAAGCACATATAGTCGATGACAATGCATTGTTTAGTTTTGCCACTAGCCTAGTGATGTCTTCAAAGGCTGAAGTACAATATGGTTTTACAGCATGATTTTCTCTTGCAACAGGTTATGTTTATTTTTAACATATGTAATGTGTACTCTGCACACACTCAACACACATTTTAAAATTTAACTAGAGGTCCGCAGTGGCTGCAGGTTTTCATTCTAACCCTTTTATTAATCGGTGACCAATTTTTGCTGCTAATTAACTCCTTTTCCTTTAATTTTAATTGACTTGCTTTTTAAGATTTGTTCCCATAAATTTCTTCATCGATACTCTAAATTACTTCATTTGGTTCCTTAAATGGTACCCAAACAGAAATGAAGTGTGAAGTGAGTGAGCCAACAGAAGACCAACTAAGTCAGGGCCACAAACTCCAACCAATTTCACTCCAACCAGCTGCTTAATGGGGTGCCGATTCTTGTTGTTAATTAAACCTGTTCTTTAATTTCATGGCTCATTGCTGCTCTCATTGTGCAACAGCAGACATTTCCATTTGTTGGTTCTGTTTTGGCTCATTTTGTATCTCATTATTGTTTGGCTGCTACTTAAGGAAAAAGAAACAAGAGGCACGAGTCTTCAAGAGCAAGTCAGTTAAAATTAATTCAAAAGAAGTTAATTAGCTGCAAAAACAGGTCAGTAATTAGGAAAAGGGTTAGAATGAAAACCTGCAGCCACTATGGCCCTCCAGGACCAGAGTTTGAGACCACTAGTCTAATTATTCCCAACCAACTTTAAGCCAAATTCACTCATGGTTGAAGATGCGTCTGGCTCTGTTAGACTACGTTATCAGTCACATGGAGTTATGCTCAACAGTGCTTAAAGTAACAGTGAGCTCATGGAGAATGAGAAAAGAAAATAATTTGCAGCACAGCAAAGTGCTCTTCCATTGCTACAGTCAGCTCTGCCTACTCCCTGAAGGAGGCACCAGGACCCCAGGTCCTCATTCACAATGACTGCAGTAGGATTACTACTTTGTCTAGTAAGTAAACAAGTAAAATCTCACAAAGGACTGAAAGCCTCCTCCAGTCTCCAGGGAAATCTGTCAAGAGGTTTGCATATCTTTTTACTTGAGGTAAAAAGCTATGAAACTATTAAGAGGTTTTGTAATGTGCCGTCTGTCAGTTTGTATAGAACCCCCTGAGGCAAAATGAAATTAAACAAAACAATGGAATCAGAAGAGGAGATGTATGAAGGAAAATGTCTCAAGAGATATAAATATCCAGAGTTCAACCATTTGCATTAGTGTGGGAGTAATAGAAAAATGAGTCAAAAAGAACAACTGAGAGAGAAATCATCTGAAGTTAGACTAGATAAAAAACAGTTAAAATGGATTACAATATTTTCTGTGCTGTTTCAAAACAAGAAAATAAACATGGGAAACGTTTCAATAAAAAAGAATTTGTAACAGGGGATTCAAAAGATGGATCACAGGAAGGAACATGGTAGCAGAAAAGCTAAAAAGACAAGAGACGGTATTGGAATAAAAAAATTAGAACAGCATTATATGGTATTTACTCCTGCAAGGCAAAGAAGCGTTACTGTTGGATGTTTCTTCACCAGTCCAGGTGGCTACTAAGGCAGTGATGGCTCTGCTGAAGGTCAATGGAATAAACAATGTCATTAAAACAAATATAATTTGAGCAATAGGAATAACATCTAAAGAAAACAGATTGATAACAAATGACATGAACAGAAGAAGAAGCAGCCCATTCACTCCAACAAATCAAGCATTTGTCACTACTATAATGTCTGGGCACATACAGTATGGTATATGTTGCTATAAACTTTCTCCAACACAAGTCCATAATATTTTCAAATACCACTTTTCTACTGGAAAAAAAGGCAATGCCTTCTTGTTACTTTCTTTCCATAACATTTACTCTGAAGGTTTCTCGAAACAGCTGTGAAATTTTGTGGCCCAAAATGGTTCCTGTTCTACAGTATTGCTCTTCATCTTGCACAAGAACAATGTTGTTTTTCTTTCCTTATATTTTTTTTTTCAATCTTGAAATTTAATAGTTAGAGTAGATCATGCAATATACTGTATTATTCCTTCTCCACTAGCATCAAGGAAACAGGGTTAAATCAACAATACTTTATTTCCAATTCATTATTAAATGTTGATTCCTTGAATCATATATGAAATTTCATGTTTGGTTCCTACTGGCTATGTGGAATCGGAACTGGTGTGGTAACACTTCAGCAAGGCCATGGTGACATTACAGTGTGCTTACATTATCTTCCTCCTCTTCATCCATTAGTTCATCTCTTGAAAATGGAATCATACTTATTAAGTACCATTTAATTTGTTTTAATAGAAATGTGTATGTGCTGTTCTCCTTTGTTCTCTATGTACTTGTGTCTTCTCCTGATAATCATCTATGAATTTCTGAGTTTCGGTGACAGGGTGCTTTTCATTTTCTCTTAATTCATATTTGTGTTATTTTTTTATCTGCTTGTTTCCTCTTTTTCTCCATTAAAATCAATAAAAATTCTTTACCAAAAGAAATTTGTATTCACTGATTAGTTACAGCTCATGTTGTCAAACCTTCACACACATAGATATATACACGTTTCTCTTTGCCTTTATACATATATTATTTTCTACTTTGGGATTTTATTCATGTGGATTTAATTTCTGTCCTTATTAATTACTTTTATTTGTTTTTTAGGTATAATTGGGTGTTATTTTTTGTTATTGTTACAGTTTTTTCTTAGTTATTGATGCCATTTTGATGCTCGTTGTCACATGTCCATTCCTGTTCTATTTCTCACAGGACTTGCATCATTGTTGTTACCTGTACCTCCAGAATAAATATGGCACCATTTAACTCAGTCATTATCCCTTGGTGGATTTCCAAACAACATTGTTCTTAGCAACCGTTAGCTTCTTTTCCCAAGTAGGCCCTAGTGCTAGGTTTAGGTTTGGTCTTGACTTCTGATGTGATTCCTGGGCTTCAATTTTGTCTGCTCTTCTGATGGTGTTTGCCTTGTTGATTTGTCTCTTTGGCCTTGACCCTTAGCTTGTTTCTGGCCATACCTTTTGCTTCCTGAATCATCTCCTGATTGTTTCTTTAGTTCACAATAATCCTAGGGCACACTCTTTCATTGTGTCACAACAGTTCCTAGTACTTTTGGAAAAGCAGGAAAACCTACAGTGCGCCACCCAAATAATGAACCAATCGTTTTCCAAATTAGCCTTCCTCTATTTTATAAAAATATGAATTTGGATAATTTGTATCCCTCAGTTCTGTCCAGTGAAAGAATCCATCAATGTGTGCCATCGCACAAAACTAGCACTCCTTAGCCAATGCCTTCCAGAAAACCCCCTAAAAAGTACTTGCATATTTACTATGAAGTGTTGCTGAAATACACAGATTAGCTTGCTTATTCACTTAGATCCTTATTTGGAGCAGTTAATCAGAGGATTCGTAGGAGGCCCACTTTACTTACCGATTCATTCAGCATTTCCTTCATTGGTTCATTGTCAGAGTCATTCATTGTTTAGTTTCTCGATTCAGATCATCACTAGCATGACTGCTTTTCTCCAGGTGCATACTGAATCATAAACCATTTTGGTATATAAATGAATACCGCTGTGTAAGTTTCATTTTCTTACATTGTTAAATACTAACAACTGTCAAAGTGTAATATATAATGTACATATTATGCAATGTAAACCTTATTAAAATATAAGAAATACAGTATGTAGTAAAGGCATTTACAAAGAGCATTAAATCTTTTTCTTCTTTCGGCTACGCCCGTTAGGTGTTGCCACAGTGGATAATCTTTTTCCATATCTTCCTGTCCGCTGCATCTTGCTCTGTTACACCCATCACCTGCATGTCTTCATTCAACACATCCATAAACCTCCTCTTAGGCCTTCCTCTTTTCCTCTTGCCTAGCAACTCTATCCTTAACATTGTTTTCCAAATATACCCAGCATCTCTCCTCTGCACATGTCCAAACCAACGCAATCTCGCCTCTCTGACTTGTCTCCCAACCATCCAATCTGAGCTAACCCTTTAATGTACTCATTTCTAATCCTGTCCATCATTGTCATGCCCAATGCAAATCTTAGCATCTTTAACTCTACCACCTCCAACTCTGTCTCCTGTTTTTCGGTCAGTGCCACTGTTCCCAACCCATATAATGTAGCTGGCCTCACTACCATCCTGTAAACCTTCCTTTTCACTCTTGCTGATACCCGTCTGTTACAAATCACTCCTCCTTTTCCACCCTGCCTGCACTATCTTTTTCACTTCTCTTCCACAATCCCCATTACTCTGTACTGTTGATCCCAAGTATTTAAACTCATCCACCTTCGCCAACTCTACTCTCTGCATCCTCACCATTCCACTGACCTCCTTCTCATTCACACACATGTATTCTGTCATTTCTACTGACCTTCACTCCTCTCCTTTCTAGAGTATATCTTCACCTCTCCAGTGTGTCCTTGACCTACTCCCTACTCTCACTACAGATCACAATGTCATCAGCAAACATCACAGTCCATGGGGACTCCTGTCTAATCACCATCACCATTGCAAATAAGAAAGGGCTCAGAGCTGATCCTTGATGTAATCCCACCTCCATGTTGAATGTATCTGTCACTCCTACCGCAGACCTCATCACTGTCACACTTACCTCGTACATATCCTGTACACCTCTTACGTACTTCTCTGCCACTCCCGACTTCCTCATACAATACCAAAACTCCTCTCAAGGCACACTGTCATATGCTTTATCCAGGTCCACAAAGACATAATGCAACTCCTTCTGGCCTTCTCTATACTTCTCCATCAACACCCTCAGAGCAAACACTGCATTTGTGGTGCTCTTTCCTGGCATGAAACCATACTGCTGCTCACTAATTATCACCTCCCTTCTTAACCTAGCTTCCACTACTCTTTCCCATAACTTCATGCTGTGGCTTATCCCCCTGTAGTTCTGTAGCTCTGCACATCCCCCTTATTCTTAAAAATCACTACCAGTACACTTCTTCTCCACTACTCAGGCATTATCTCCCTTTCCAATATTACATTAAACAATCTGGTTAAAAACACCACTGCCATCTTTCCTGACCACCTCTATGCTTTCACAGGTATGTTATCTGGACATCATCCAGCCTTCTCTCTCTCTCATTCTCTTCATTCATCAGTCTCTCAAAGTTCACTTTCCATCTGTTCAACACACCCTCCTTGCTTGTGAGTATGTTTCCATTTTTATCCTTTATCACTCTAATCTGCTGCACATCTTTCCCAGCTCGGTCCCTCTGTCTAGCCAATCGGTACAGGTCCTTCTCTCCCTCCTTAGTGTCCAGCCTCTCATACAACTCATCATACACCTTTTCTTTAGCCGTTGCCACCTACTTTCTGCCTCTCTCTGACTATCCCACTTCTTCTTCGCCGTCCTCTTCCTCTGTCTACTCTCTTCTACTTCCCCATTCCACTACCAGGTTTCCTTTTTCTCATTCCTCTGCCCAGAAGTCACGCCAAGCACCCTTCTTGCTGTCACCTTTACTACTTCTGTTGTAGTTTTTCAACTGTCTGGTAACTCTTGCAGTATTCCTTTTTCAGCTTCCACCATTTGAGCCTTGGCTCTGCCCTCATTCTCCTCCTCTTCTTGATCTCCCACTATATCCTACAGACAACCATCCTATGCTGCCTAACTACACTTTCTCCTGCCACCACTTTGCAGTCTTCAATCTCCTCCAGATTTACTCTTCTGCATAGGATATAATCTACCTGCTTACATCTTCCTTCACTCTTCTAGGTCACCCTATGTTCCTCCCTCTTCTTAATATGTATTCACCACAGCCATGTCCATCCTTTTCGCAAAATCCAATATCCTTTGACCTTCTTCATTCCTCTCCTTGACACCATACCTACCCATCACCTCCTCGTCTCCTCTGTTCCCTTCACCAGCATGTCCATTGAAATCTGCTCCAATCACTACTTTCTGTCCCTTGGGTACACTGTCCATCACTTCATCCAACTCACTCCAGAAACCTTCTTTCTCATTTGTTGCACATCCAACTTGTGGGGCATATGCACTAACAACATTCATCATCACACCTCAATTTCCAGCTCTTTTCACCTCCAAAACACTTGACATACTGTTCCTTCATAATTACCCCTACCCCATTTCTCCTCCCATCTACACCATGATAGAAATATTTGAATCCACCTCTGATCCACCTGGCCTTATTCCCCTTCCATTTAGTCTCTTGCACACACAATATATCAACCTTCTTTCTCACCCTCATCGGCCAACTCTCTCCTCTTACCAGTCACACTGCCAACATTCCAAGTTCCTACCCTCAGTTCCACTCTCTTTATCCTCCTTCTCTCCTCCTGCCTCCAGACACATCTCCTACCTCTTCTTCTCCTTCTTCGGCTAATAGTAGTCCAGTTTCCGCCAGCATCCTGTTGGTGGCCATTGTTAACACTGGCCTCAACCGATCTGGTATGGAAATTTGTATTGTTGTCCGCATATTGATTTGGCAAAATTTTACACCAGATGCCTTTCCTGATGTAACCCTCCCCATTTATCCAGGCTTGGGACCAGCACAAAGAAACACACTGGATTGTGCATCCCCTGTGGCTGGGTTACAAAGACAATTAAATAAGCATAACATTTTACACAGTTAATGTTGCGATACTTCTCTTGTTCTTGAAGACTTTTATAATTGTAATTATCTGTTTAATAATATTTGACTATAACATATAGTTATTAAAATTGAAATGTGTAATGTTATTTTAACTCAGTGAGTCAGCCTGCTGATTAGTATGATAATGACTGACACGATTCACTTACTAATTTAGAATTTCAGCACATCTCATCATAAGGCTGATCGATATGTAGTGAATTATAAGAGCTTCATTCAGCAATCTCAGTGCATGAAAATTATTTCTATACAAGGCCTGTTTGTTCAAAAATTGCACTTCACTAATAGCCTAACAGCTGGTTACTTTACAAATCAGTAAGGTGTCAGTCAGGATTTTTTTTCACAATTCAATGAAAACATTAGATTTGTTATATTTTCATATTTTTGGAAATTTCAGCACCTTCCATTTATCTCTATTTCTCACTGCCTTAAAATAAAGTATAAAAAACAGGACACCCTGTATGTCTGGTATGCGGCTGATAAAGAATGAGTGGATGGAGATCAGGCCTTGGCTAATTGTGTGTATGCAGCTAAAGTCAGATAAATCAATAAACAAAAGCAAATTAACTTACACAAATGGACAGCTCAGACGTGTGCTTTAATTACAAGAGCCCACATGGGCAAAAAGGTTATACTTTTTAGAAAGCTAATGCAGCTCTTTTTACCTATCCTGTTCCCTTAAATGTATTTGTTGAATAATTTAGTCTTTAACCTCAATTTTTTTTTACACAAGTGATGTTGTAGTTTTTTTAACTTGAACACAAGTGGCAAAGAATTGTTTTAGAAATAAAAATCCACCCATCTATCAAACATTCATCCGTTTTCAAAACCTAGTCCAGTAAGCTGTCACATGGCCGGAGCCTCACTTTACAGTATGATATTTGAGGCTGGAGCCAACCATGACACATTCACACATGCAAAAACAAGTAACCCAGCCCTTACTTTTTTTTGCATTTGGATGGTGTAAGGAAAAACTGTGTAGATACAGGGAACACACGAAATTCATACAGAATCAGGATTTAAACCAAACACATGAGATCCCTGACCAAGCCGAAGAAACCAATGTGCTCCCAGAGGTTCATTCACTTGTTAGGCCAATGTCACATTACACAATATTATATTTCAGTTAAGGTTCCTTCCCTGGCTGGGGTTCAAATTCTTGTTTTATGTCTTTTTTGTTTATTTTTGAGTCTTTGGTTTATGCTAATGTTACATTTTTTATTATTTGCTGCATTCCTGATGTCTGTCTTATGTGCCTTGTGTTTTGTAGGTGGCTCCCCAAGAGGCAGGGCTACTTGCCCATCACCACAAGGGACTACCCTCTGATCTATAAAGGTGACGCAACTCATATTTCCTTTCAGTTCATATGAATGTGCTTGGGAATTGGTGAGTTTTTTTCTTTGAGATTCTAGATGTGTGTTGTGACTTTGTTATTTATTGGAATTTTGTTTTTTTTTTGTTTTTTACTTTTTTGCTTTGTTCTTGACCATTTTTTGGATTTCATATTGGGAGCGTGTTTACCTTTGATGGACTTTAACTTTTTTAGGTAATTCCTTTTTGCCTTTTGTGCTCCACTGAGCCTCTTGCTGTTACAGAGCAATTTTGTGAAGAATAAATCTTTTTATATAAAAGGATTATGTGTTTGTACTTGTCTTTAGCTGGGACAGACAGGTTTCTCCTCTAGTAAATATTTTTAGAAGTTTTTGTGACTTCCTGCTTGGGAGTTATCAAGTTTCACAACACATGACTTCTAATCGGAAGGGAAATCAAACTTGACGACTGTGTGACTACTTTTCAGCACAATTTCACATTTCTAGAGTATAGTGAGCTTGCTCCTTTTTCTGACAGCCAATAACATGCTGTCTGCTGGAGATGGTGCTGTATGAAGGATTAACAAATAGGGCAACTTTGGCTCTTTTTTTCATTCTGTCATGGTACATAAAACACATGATAACAGATGGATGAGTCTCTCTCTTCTATCTGTCAGGTCCATAACATAACATTCTTTGAAGCTGCATTTTATGTATTGTATTTGCGGGTGAGTGCCCATTGTTTGTCAGCATGTACACACAAGGTGGCCACTGCGACTTAAGACAAAATTAAACCTGTTTGATTTTGTAGAGGCGGCTCCTTTTATTCAGCACCTGGGAATGCTCCTGGTGGTTCGTCAGGATTACCTGGAATCACTCCCAGGTGTGGTGGAAGTCTATTATAGGGCCTGCAGCTCCCCTAGGTGGCCTCCACGAAATCCAACAGGGCTGCACCAAACTTCAGCTCCCAGCGTGCCCTGTGGGAGTCCGTGGTGCCACAGCCGCCCAGGAGGGCTGCCCTTTAGCGTCCCAGGGAGGTATTGCCTCAGCGATCCTCTCTCCCCAGGTCCTTTGATTCCATTGGCATCCTGGCCAGGTAATGGCCATGGCCACTCCTCACACCACATAAACCACAATAAGAAACTTACTTACTTCCACCTCTGTAACATTTCTCATGTTTTCTCATTCCTGTCCTTTTCTAATGCTGAGAAACTTGTCCATACTTTTATCACATCCTGCATCAATTATTGTAACTCTCTACTAGCAGAGGCTGCTTCTAATCTTATATCACAGCTCCAGTTGATTCAAAACTCTGCTGCAAGAGTCCTTACATGAACCAGCAACAGTGAGCACATCACACCCATCCTGGTTCACCTTCACTGGCTCCCTGTGTATTACAGGATTGAATATAAAATTCTATTACAAAGCTTTAAATGTCCTCATACCGGACTACATCAGTGACCTTCTCCATCACTGTGCTCCTGTTCGCCCACTAAGTTCCTCTGATTCTGGCAATCGTGTTGTGCCCCACACTAACCTGTAATCTATGGGTGACAGGGCCTTCAGTTGTATAGCACCCAGACTTTGGAGCGACCTCCCGAAATTAATTAGATCAGCTGACACCATTTATTCTTTTTAAAAAGCAACTTAAAATTCATCCTTTCAGGAAGGTGTTTAACATAACCTGTTATTCTGCCCCCATTTTCACTCTTCCTCTCTGTCCAGATGCTCACTATAACTTGTGTGTGTGTGTTATACCACAAATGATGTTATCTGTAAGGTTTTTCTTTTAGTATTGAATTTAGTATTTTACTCTGGTTTATTGTCTTTTATTCTACAGTACTTAATGTTTTGTGTATCCTGTATCTGTCTGTTGTAGTGTTCTGTTCAGGAAGTATATGTATCCAATGTTACATATACCTGCTGTTTCTATATGAGACTCTGTGAAGTTCTTTGGGATTGGGAAAGGTGTTATAGTGTATAAATAAAATGTATTATTATCTCTCTATTATAATAGAAAAATCTTGGGAAGAGAGACGAGACGTGATTTTTTCAGAGAGATACTTTCACGTCCCACAAGATGAGACTTTGTGCCAAGAGATTTAACCACACCCGGGGCCGGAAATAAAAGACAAAGAGTAGATGACAAACTAGAACATTGTAAAGGATTCAAAAACGTTGGCATGATACACATGCAGAGCAGGTTAAAGATAATGGAAGTACGAAAATTTGAAAGACTCAAAAAAATTGTAGTAAAGATTGCATTAGCACAAACAAACGGAAATTATTACTTGGTGAAATAACGGAACAGTGAAAAAGAGATTGAATATATTGTTTGGCTTTAAACTTTAAGTTGGAGACTTGTAGATCGTCTAATTCGTGTTGCCATCCGGGAAACGTAGTGTTTCTTCCCTATGAAGAGGTGTATCCGCGAGAATTAAAAGATTTGTTGTTTGGTGAAGGGTTACGTCAGGAAGGGCATCCGGTGTAAAATTTTGCCAAATCAATATGTAGACAACAATTTTGGGTGATCCACTGTCGCAACCCCTAACAGGAGCAGCCCAAAGAAGAAGAATTAGAAGAAGTTGTTTGGTGAAAGTGGAATCCTGCGAGAGAAAATTTCAAGCCCTGCGAGACAAGACTTTATGCAAAGAGATTTGGAGAAGTCCTGCCCACATCTAAAACATTTACAACCACGCACACGGTTCAATCATTTCTCATTTGTGTGAATCCTATTGTCAGACATAGTTCGTGTAGAGACAAAGAAACAATATTCACTCACGGGCTGTTAAACGTTGCTTTGTCATGATGTAATTCCAAACACAGAATCAAAATTCAATGCAATAGTGACAAAAATGTAAAAGCGAAAAGAGATTGAATATATGGACATAGGTGATATAACAGAAGTATGTAGATATTGTTTGGCTTTAAACTTTAAGTTGGAGACTTGTAGATTGTCTAATTCGTGTTGCCATCAGGGAAAAGTAGTGTTTCTTCCCAATGAAGAGGCGTATCCGCGAGAATTAAATGATTTGTTGTTTGGTGAAAGTGAAATCCACATAAGTGAGCAGCAGAGATACGAAGTGGCTGGCACATAGTGTAGGCCGGGGTTTGGCAAGCAAAGCGAGCAGGGGGCAAAGCCCCCTCATTATTATTATTATTATTATCGTCTGCCACAGGACCTATTAACCACACAGAGCTAATCTCAAGTCACTGTTTAATCTATTTCTCATGTCTTTGGGATATGAGAGAAAAAACAAATTACCCATGTGAAATAAAAAAATACAGATACCAAAGTATGAGATTGGAAAATAGGAATTAATGATCAGAACTGAAGTGTGTGCTAAGCAAAATGTCTATAGTACAAGTGCAAGTGCAACTTCCTGTTTTTCCTAACAGACAAAAAACCACAAGTGACCAACTGATGAACTTTAAAATCAACTGATGAACTTTAAAAATGTTGATCCAAGCAAATTGTTGTAAAGATGTAATGTCTCGAAATTCTTGTGCAACTAAAGTCATAAGACAAAGCTTTGCCCTATAAAAGATTTAGGACACCGACTTCTCGGGGCAGATGAAGGGCAGGCGTCCTAGGACTGTGCTTCTCTGTCATCTTACCTTTGCCTGGTGTGTATTAATAAAATATTTTTTACTAACTTTAATTATATCTCTCTGTCTTCAGTCACAAGAAACAACACTATAGAAAAAGTGTCTACACCCAAGCGAAAACCAAATGCAAACACAATGAAAATTGACAACATTTCTAGAAAATAAAATGATATAATGTTCTTTACAAAAATCTGTTAATAAATAAAGAACAAACAGAACAAAAATATTATAATGAATGGTTCATTCATAGCAACACACAGCAATCCAAAAAGTAATTCTCCTAACATAACATTGTCAAATCTGCTTAGCCCAGTTCAGTGCTGCAGGGAGTTGGAGGCCATATCATGGAGGTGAACACCTAACATGCATGTCTTTAAGGTTAAAAGGGTGAAATCAGAAAAAAAAATACATTTAGGCTTGGGAGAGGGTGCAAACAGCCTGGCTAGGGAATCAAATCACTGGAATGATGGGACCAAAAGGGCTAAGCGATGTAATTGTGTAGCTATACGTAAAAACTCCTGCTTTCTAACCTAATGTTTCAGTGTGTCCTGATGAGCACTGGGCTAAGCTAGGATTTTCAGTCTTCATCAGCATTCTCTACTTTTTCCTCTAATTAATTGACAGGTCCTGTCAGGATAACTGACAGATAAGTAATGACCCTATAAACCTAAATCTATAATCCAATTTTTTGCTTAAGATGGACTTATTTTTTTCTAGTATCCTGCCTCAACAAAAGCCAATCCTCTCACAGCAGGAAATTAATAATTATGACAAAAATTGCAAGTTCTTTCTTAATAACTGTGTTTGACCCTACTCTAGGTGCATGAGGAGGTGAGTGAGGTGTGTTATGGTCTGAGAGAGACCATTTCCACATACCAATTTAGAAAGACAAACAATTCCTGTCTGGGGGATGCAAAGTACGTATGCCTTGGTAATGTAAATTATACCTAGGAATATGTCCTTTGAGAGTGTCAGAGTAAGATAAAATGTAGAAGGAAATGTGCAGAATGCCAGGATTTTCTCAGGGTGCTAGCAGCAATCTGATCCCCCAGTCAAGAAAGGGAAATCTTGGAAGAGTAAACAGAGGCCAAGGCACTCCTAGTGGACAGCAGGCAGCAGCATACAAAGCGACAGGGCATAGCTAGGGTTCAGCAATGGCAGCTATGTTTTTACAGGGCTTCTTGTTTTTTCTTCTGACAGTTTGTGTTCTCACTTGGTTGATCTGTTATGGATTTGTTTAAGTACAATTCCTTTTTGTACTCCATTTGCATTATTCCATGACCAGGAGTTATGACAAAGAGTGACTAAGCTGAACTAATGTTCTTGTGTGAAATGTACCATACCAGTCAGTATTAGGAGTTTCATGTTCAGCTAGTCTTCTGAATGTCTTTTGATGACAGAGGTATCAATCAATAGAAAATGACACCTCTGCAGACTGTCCAAGAATAAAGTTTTGATCATTACCTGAAAGTTAGCTTTACTCCAGGCAGCAGAAGGTATCTGATTATTCTCAGATGGGCTGCTCTTTGAGCCCCTGGCTCCTATTGAAGTATAGTACTTTGGGGATCATTGCAGGTCAGCTTGATGATGTTTTCAGGAGTTAGGTGAATGGGCTAAGATGAGCTGTGTTGTTTTGTGTGGCCTGTTCTTGACAAAATTATTCATATACTATTGGGGGCCAATCCCCCTGGCACCTTTGGCACCCAATCCCCAGTTGCAGCCTGGCAGGCTGCCGCACTTGTGGCCAAAATCACAAAATTCTATAAATATGTAAAAGAAAAATTAATTATTATTTAACGGTGTAAAAATCATGAAATAAGAATAAAATATTTACTCTCTTACCGATAGGAGTATTCCCGTTAAACTGAGGTCCACTATGCTCGATGAGCATTTATAAGAGACTAAATAAATGATCCATTCGTTTTAACTGACATTCTTATAGATAAAAAAAAACTTTTTAAAAAAAATTACTCATTTAAATAACAGGAAACATTACGTGAAAACTAAAGTGGTATGCAATGGGTAATCCTAACTCGACCCTCAGCTGAAAACCATGACTTCCTTGATATTTTAGTTTATAATTTAAAAACAGAATAAGAATCTGAAAATCTAACAACATGACATTAAAGTTCGATACATTCTGAAAAGAATGATACCAAACATATATATGTAGATTTTAAAATTACCCCTATTTAAAGCGTGACAAAAAAGTGACATTATATCGTTGCACTATTAGGCTTAGGATTTTATATGTGGAGAGTAGATTCATTTGTAAGGAATCGGAACTGAAGTGCTGAAAGTGGGCCAATCCCTACAGCTGACCTTCCTAAACTGTTAGGCGGCTAAAGTAAGGACAGTCCAATATAGTAATGTGACGGACTATTTAGTGCGTAGTGATACTGCAGCACATAGGCTTTGTATAAAGCTGGCGCATGTATAAACGGCGTCAGTCGGCACAGCAGCAGTGTAAGCTTGCCATACACTCTTGTATAATTTTTCCACGGTATTAAAAAATCACCAAATATAGTCTTGCCTCCTTGGTTGCATTAAGCATTGGAAATATCACCCTGAGGCACTCCACCGTACTACCCCCTTTTGATATAATCAAGTTTAACAGTCAAATGTATATAATCTATACTAATAAAAGGCAAAGCCCTCACTCACTGACTGACTGACTGACTGACTGACTGACTGACTCATCACTAATTCTCCAACTTCCCGTGTAGGTAGAAGGCTGAAATTTGGCAGGCTTATTCCTTACAGCTTCCTTACAAAAGTTGGGCAGGTTTCATTTCGAAATTCTATGCGTAATGGTCATAACTGGAAGGTATTTTTCTCCATTTACTGTAATGGAGTTGAGCTTGACCGCCGTGGGGGCGGAGTTTCGTGTGACATCATTACGCCGCCCACGTAATCACGTGAACTGACTGTCAACGCACTATGTACAAAACCAGGAAGAGCTCCAAAATACGCTGAACAAAACATGCATTATATAATTGAGAAGGCAGCGAAACATTAAGAAGCAAGCGAGTGACATACTACCATATTCATCAGTACAGCTACTTCGGAAAC